>BSBK01000532.1:630000-722500 GCA_027943335.1 Chamaecyparis obtusa
GGAAGCAGAAGAAGAAGGAGAAGAAGAAGATGAAGAAGAAGAATAAGAAGAAGGAGGAGGAGGAGGAGGAGGAGGAGGAGGAGGAGAAGGAGAAGAAGAGGAGGAGGAGGAGGAGGAAGAAGAAGAAGTGTGTACTAGAAAAAGTACCTTCATAGGGTTAGTATCATCAATAATTCAAAATAACTACTAAATTACCACAAATAGAAATCTATTTAAGCAAATAATTAACAATTAAGCACTCTATGGATCTCTATTTAGGGATGCTAATGTAAAGCTCTCAATAAGCCTCCATTAGTGACAGTCCTAAAATGAGAATGATATGATAAACAAAGATAAATGTTCAATTCCAAATGAAATTATAACTAACTAGCTCTAAATTGCCTTTCTAGCTCTAATTTACAAGAGGTTTCATGCTATTCTCAGATTTGTGGATGATTAATGAGTGAATTATGCCTTGCTTTTATAGATTTTGGCAAGGGTAGGGGGTGTAGTTGAGTTGATCATGATTAAGTTTGAGTTAAGTCCATGGTTTCACCTTTGGAGACCATTTAAATATATCTTCCTCAAAGCTTGGGAAAAGAGGAAAAAATGAGTGGACAAGATGCATCCTCCAAGTGAGTGATTGAGATTCAATTTAGGCTTGATCCATATGAGCTTGGTCCTCAATTCCTATTGGTTGATGAATTTTCCTCCCATTTGGTGGTTGAGGGAAAATAGGATTTAATTAATTAGATTTATTTAATTTGTTTAGCCATGTGTACCCCTTAAATGGGTTGATTTGATTTAAATTGAACTATGTAATTAATTAGATTAATTACACAATTAATTGATTTATCATGTTTATTCGACTTAAATTGATTTGATGGCTTTTGATTTTCAATTGATTTTGGATTAAGGTTTAATTGTAATTTATTTTTTATTTTGACTTGATTTGATTTAATTATATTTAATTGTATTGATTTTTGCCTTGATTTCTCACTTAATTGATCTTGTCCATTTTTTGGTGATTACAAATGCCCCTCTTTGAGTCAACATGTGTTGCATGTCGATTCAAAGAATGTCTTGATTCAGCTGAAATAAGGTCCTGATTCCATCGATGGTCAATTTTGATGTTGGATATAAGATGTAGATCCTGATGAAGTTTGATTGAATTTGATGTCTTGATGGTCGATTTGATGATAGATTATCCGATATGGTACCTAGTTTGATCTAATTTGATGTTTGATGCCCCTTTCGATTGATAAGCAAAAACTTTTCTGATAAAAGATTATGCTCTGATTTGATGGTTGTGCCCCTAATTTGATGATACTATTGTCATTCCTAATTATCCAAGTGTATGCCCCCTTAGAAATGAAATGAAATTTGATCGTTGTTTGTAAAAGTTGACAGTTTAGGTCAATTCACATTGATTAGGTCAATTTATATTGAATTTTGATGTCATTTTCGATAATGATTTTGCATTTGAGTGATGACAAATGCCCCTAATTTGGTAGATTTTGGAAAAAAAATTGGGTCCCCAGGCATTTTCTGGTCAAAGATGCCCTTTTTAGGTCTAAATGGCCTATATAAAGGGATAAAAAGTCAATTTTACTATTCATTTTCACTTTCATCTTTGACTTTTCTCTCTAACTCCCTTTGAGCTAAATATGAAGGTGATACCGATCTGAGAGCATAGATTTGAGCATGGGTGACAATATCATCATCCGCTGACCTACGGACCTCCGGTAAGTGCTTGATCCTCTTAGTTTTCAATTTAATGCATTTAATTTCCAAAAAAATGAATTTTTCATGCCAAAACCCTAGTTTTTTGCATTTTTTAATTAAAACAGTGCTTTTAAGCATTTCTTTAGCGTGTTTAACCTTTTTTTAGCACTTTCACATTTTAAATTAGCGCTTTTACACGTAGGGTTTAGGGCTTGTTTTACTTTCATGTTTTACTTTAGCACGTATAAAATGTCTTGCACTTTTGATGTTTTTAATAGCGCATATAAAATTTTCTTTAGCACTTACACTTTAGAACAGTGCTTTTGAATTTTTAGATAGCGATTTTAATATTTTTAGTTGCACTTTTGCGTTTGAGCACTTTTAAGCATTAAAATAGCACTTTTACCCTGATAGGGAAAAATTGCAAATGACTTAGTCAATTTTCCAAACTGTTCAATATCATCGATCAATTGACTGGCGTAGGTAATAAACCTAATTTGTTAGTGAGTCATAGGATGTCATTTTAAGTCAATTGTAGTTTGAATGTTTGATTGTCAATCTAGATTTAGTTTATGGGTGATGATAAATTTTCTATCCTCTTTGAATAGAATCAGGAAAATTGATTGTGGTTTGATATTTTGTAAATGTTTGATTGACTTAGGATTATTCAAAAGATAACTGATTTCAAAAATGATATGATTTAACTTTCTTTTTGCAGGTCGTGCTTAAGTCACTAGTCATTCGAGGCTTATATCCTTTACCATTCAGCATGATCAATGATCTAAGCGCCCCAGATCATCGGCACATAGGCAGATGTGGGATGTCTTTCTTACTTGTCCTACCTTGATTCTGAGTCAATCAAGGACTCATTACAGCTATGGCAGAGAGATGGCACTTTGACCATAATGTTTTCCACTTGTCGATGGGGGAGATGACCATAACTCCCGAGGATGTATACCGCATCCTTCGCATTCCTACCCGTGGGGAGATTTTTTTCTATGACCACATCTATAAAGGTGCAACATGTCAAAGGGTGTTCCAAGACCCTATGATCGGTGATGACCATATCCAGTGGTCCCAGTTTCATTCATTTCTAGTCTTGCCAGCTATTTTGGGTGCACTAATTGGAGGCATCCTCATTCCTAATCACTGAGGGCATGGATTTATGGTTAGTTGGGGACCTATTCTTGAGGACTTGATAGCTTAGCCCTAACAGTTTGATTGGGGTTCATGCATTTTGGTGCAGTTGTACCATGAGCTGCACACAGTGGTTTATAGGTGTTCCTTGACTCTCTTTGTGGGAGCTATTTTATTACAATTATGGACATGGGAGCATCTCCCAGTGATGAGACTAGTTCTAGTGCGTCACCATGATCCTAGGTGGCCATTTTATTAGATGTACAAGGGCATGGTGGTGCAGGCCCATATGGGCAAGTTAGATTATTGGCATCATGTGATCGATGATATGGATCAGATCATCTGGCAACCATATATTGGATGTGAGGCATGGCCTAAGGATGCTACAGAGCTTCCATTTATGTGTTGTCCATGATGGATGATAGGCCACACTCCTCACATTATTCAGATATTTTTCTACCACTGAGTACTATGATAGTATGGTTGTACTCAGGATATGCCATAGGGTGTTGCTATGTATGCTCGTGTTTAGGCTGAGAGATCATTGTGGGGGCCTATGGTCAATTTTAGGATATCTTTTTAGGAGGTATGCAACCTGGGTCACCTACCATGGAACATGAGAGAGCATGTTATTAATGTTGGCATGACCAATGATTATGCAGATTGGTTTGCTTGGAACCCTTTTATGAGATTTACAGATCCAACTAAGAGGATATTGGGCATTAATGAGGAGTCTGATGATGATGGTGGAGATGGTGGTAGGGTTGGTAGGATATGGGCTCTTCGAGGATGACTAGGTCATCAAGGAGCTAGAGCAAGTAGAGTCTTGATTCTAGTTATTGTTGTTGCTCTCATTCTTCTTAGGGGTGGTGGTCGGGTGAGGGGTGTGGATAGAGTGTTGCACCAGGTTGCTATGGATCATGTAGCTAGATAGGGTTGTTGTAGGGTCAAACGTTAGAGGTAGGTGGATGCCCAAGCAGCACAGGCTCTATTAGATCAGGCATAGGGTATACTAGCATAGGCTCCTCCATAGGTTATCCTGCCAGTTGTTCCACAGGCTCCTTTAGTTCAGGCACTTGCTTCTACTTCTATGCCATCTTCTTCATCTCATCCATCTTCTTCTTCTTTCATTCCATCTTTATCTATTCCATCTTCTTCCATGCCTCCACCACAGACTCCTTCCACATAGGTTCCTAGTTTAGAGGCTCTGGTGGCTGCATCAGATGTTCAAGCCTTACAGTCAGATGTGTCTGAGATTAGGTAGCAGGTTAGCCAGCTCATTAGTATGATAGAGGCTTTTATGGCTGCTATGAGTTAGCAGGGGCTATAGGCTAGTTCGATTCATCCTCTTGATACTAGTCCTGGTCCTGATGGTGTTGATGGTGTTGGTGGCTCAGCCAGTTGATTTGACATGATACATATTCTTTTATTCATTGATGTACATGATGATCATTTTTTATATCAAGACATTGGACTCTGTTCTATTTTTTGATCAGTTGATGTTCTTTATATGTTGATACTTGTTGATACTTTGATGGACTTTTGATATCCAGATGTTCCATTATGATACCATAGACTTTGATACTCAGCTGATTTATGATGATGGTACCCTAGACTTTGATTCTTAGTTTTGATAGATTTACTTTATGTGATGTCATCATTTGTTGGACCTCATTTTTTAGGTGTTTTACTTATGATATGCAGATCTACATGGTCATATCTCCTATATGCTTTGTTTTATGCTTTTCAAAATGCAGTTTAATGATGGATGCACATGTTCTATTTATGCTTAAATGGTTGTCTTATGTATGACATAGAATAGGTGAATGGATGCAATATGAACTTATGATTCTTATAATGATTAATGTTATGATATTTTATGGATGCAAATGATACCTAAATGAGTTGTATGATGATGTAATGAATAATGAATAAGGTGATGTTATGTGTTTATGGATATATGGATGTATTTACTTGATATGAATGCAATGGATTTATGGTATGCAATTATGTTGTAAAATGTTATGGACCTATATGATGTAATGAATAATGATTATGGATATTTAATGATTAATGATTCTAAATGTTATATGTGATATAGATAAATGATGTTAATGAATATAATTTTATATAATGAATGATGTAATTAAATGAATGGATTTAAATAAATAATGTAATGTACAATGCTAAAATGAACTAAATGATATACACCTAATGATGAATTTACATATATTTTGAATGAAATGACTTAATGGATGCAATAAACATTAATGAATGAATGCAATGATAAATGAACTTAATGGATTTAATGTGAATGATTTAAAGAATACCCACTAGATGAGATGAATTTTTACATTGAATGCAACCTAAAGCAATGATCTTAATGATTTTGATTTTAAATGATGAATGCAACCTAATGCACTTAATGTAATGAACTTAATGTAATGAACTTTACGTAAGATATAAATGATGAATGCAACTTAATGCAATTAATGTTTATGAAAATGATATAAGCTATATGTAATGAACTTAGATTAAAATGAATACAAACTGATGCAACGAATCTATTTGAACGATAGGGTGGAAAATCTTTAAATGAATGCAAGATAACATGGATCTAAAAAATGCAAGTGAACTAATGGAATGCACCTTTGTTTTTTATTGTTTTTGATTTCCAACACACTCAATCACATATAGTTTTTTATGCTCATTTCATTTTTTATTTGACTACACCCCCTTTCTATTTTCCTCTTACAATTTAGTTTTTATGCTAAGAAAGGCAAATACTTTAAATGCATTTAATGCATTTAATCTAGGATGTATGCAACTAACTTTCACCATTCAAAAATTTGGAGCTTATATTCATCATTGAGCAATTTTTGGAATCCTGATTTAGTACAACCATCACTAGTTCAACCATGATGATATGAATACTTCCTTCACCTCTTTCATTTATTTCCCATCTCTTTCTGGTATGACTATCACTGATTGAAGTCAATCATGAGAGTGTGAATACCAATTTTGTCAGATTCTATGTTGCAAGTGGATTTTGGTATTATGATATTGAACATCAAAATATCCAAGGTATCCTTTTGTGTAAACAAACAAAAATCTTAGTTTCATCACATGTACAAGTCCTTGATGATTCTTTGATGATCACGTCAGACAAATAATACATTATTTAAAACTTTGATCTTAAGACAATCATTCAGAAATCAATAAAATATCATGCTTTCATCATAGCTTGTCTAGTTTTAAAAATTTCATCGATTTGCTAGAAAGACATGATTTCACCAATCAAGTCAACAATTTAGAAAAAAATTTGCAATGTTTTTCAAATCCATATTTCAAGTGTAGTTCCATCCATTTCATACTTTTAATCCTGATAAAGATAGGGTCATGTAAGATTTTGGATAAAATTTTGCATTGGGTTCAAATTGGATTGGAATTAAGATTTGATTGATTGTTTCACTTATACTTTGATGAATTGATTCAATGAATGATTGAAATTTTCTTTTGATGAATCCTTTCTCCTTTAGAGTAGATTGCCCCCAGTTTGATATGATGACGTTTGTGGGACTTGGGACAATTTGTAGATTAGGTGACCAAAATCTTTAAGTACTTGCAAATGCAACTATGGGGTTTTATTATGCAATATGCAAATGTTGGTGAATGCAATATTTACAAGGATGACTGCTAGGTATGCGACTAACTTGGACTTTCAATGGTGTATGTTTACCAGGTTTTCACCGATTGAAAGGATCTTGCTCTCTTTTTCTATTTTTAAAGCTTTTTCCTTTTTTTTGCTACCAAGGCACCTATTTGCTAGGTTTTCACCAAGACACTTTTTCCCTTTTTTGATTTTTTTGTATTTTCTCTTTTTTCAATTTTTTTTTATTTTTTCATATTTTTTTTCATATCATCAAGGCACCTATTTTCTAGGTTTTCACCAAGACAACATCTTTTTGAGGATCATATATGAATGTTTTTGGCTTTCTCCATGTTCAATTTTCTACTATTTTTTATCTTTTCTGCATTTCTGATTTGTTTTCTTTTCTATTTTTCAATACTTTTGGTATTTTCAAGATCTCTTTTGACTATATACAATAAATAGGATGTTTTCCATATAATTTTTTGATACTCTTTTTCTTTATCCCTTTCATCTGCTTCATGTGTAGAGCCTTTTGAGATGAATTCTATTGATAGGTTCTTGTAACTCTTCTCCATCACAATCAGCTAACTTATAGGTGCTTGTCCCAAAAGATGAAGTTATCACAAAAGGTCCTAACCAGTTTGTTTCCCATTTTCCTTTCTTTTCTCTTTCTGCTTGATTCTTGGGATTCTCTCACAAAACTAAGTCACCTATTTGAATTTTTCTTGACTTGATATGCTTGTTATAAGTCCTTGACATTCAATTTTGATATACCTTCAAGTGATCAAATGCTTGTTGTTGTTTCTCATCTAGCAGCTCAAGTTCATGCAACCTGGAACTTCTATAATCCTCCTCACTTATCAAACCATGTAGAGATACTCTTAAGGATGGAAGTTCTACCTCCAAAGATAAAACTGCTTCTATTCCAAAGACTAAGGAAAATGGTGTAGCCCCTGTTGGTGTTCTGATACTTTCCCTATAAGCCCATAAGGTCAGGTTTATTTTTATATGCCAATCTCTACCTAAATTGTCCACTGTTCTCTTCAATATCTTTAAGATTTTTTTATTCATTTCTTTGGATTGTCCATTACCTTGGGGTTAATATATTGAAGATGAGTGATGTATCATTTGAACCTTTGTGTATAACTCTTTTAAATCCTTGTTTTTGAAGTTTTTTGCATTATCTGTTATGATGGTGTGTGGGACACCATATCTACATATTATGTGGTTTAGAATAAACAAGGATATTTGTTTTCTTGTAGTAGTTGATAAGGGTACAGCTTCCACCCATTTGGTAAAGTACTTTGTTGTTGTGATAATGAATTTGTGACCATTTGAAGATGGTGGATAAATCATTCCTATTAATTCTAGACCCCATTGATAAAATGGCCAAGGTGTTGTCATAGGATGAAGCTCTTGTGCTGGTACATGTATCAAGTTCCCATGATATTGACACTTTCTACAAGTTTTACCAAAGTGACAAGCATCTTTCTCCATGGTAGGCCAAAAATATCCTATCCTAAGAAGTTTCTTAGCTAGGGTTAAACCATTCTAATGTGACCCTCAAATCCCCTCATGAATTTCTCGTAAGGCTACATTTGCTTCCTCTTTCTCTAGACATCTAAGAAGCATTCCATCTAGACTCTTATGATACAATGTGTCAGATATTAAGGTATAACAAGAGGCTTGTCAAATAAATCTTTTCTTTTGGTTCCTGGTTTGGTCCATAGGTAGGATTTGGTCCTTTAAGTAGGTATAAATAGATCCATACCAAAGTGATTCATGTCCTGTTAGAAAACAAATGGTATGAGGATGGGTAGGGTCAAATGCAGGTTGCTCAACTTCTTCTACCAGGAATTCATATATGGCACTTTGATCTAGTATTTGGAGAAGTGATGCTAAAGTTGTCATTGCATCTACTGCTTTATTCTTCTCTCTTGGTACTTGCTCAAATGTGATGAGAGTGAAGTATTTCTTGAGATTTTCAACCATATTTTTGTAAGGTATCATCTTGTCATCTTTAGTCTAATATTCATCATTAATTTGATTGATAACTAATTGTGAATCTCCATAGACTTGTAGCTCTATCACTTTCCATTCTAATCTAGTTTTATCCCAATGACCAATGCTTCATACTCAACTATATTATTTGTATGTGGGAATAAAAATTTGTATGATTTTGGAATTGTATACCCTTGAGGAGTAATCAAAAGTATGCCTACTCCTAATCCATGTTGTGTATAGGAACCATCAAAATATAATTGCCATGTTTTTGCTTCCACATTCACAATTTTGGAATCTGGAAACTCCACTTGTATTGGATGGTCATCTTGTAATGGTGATTCTACTAATTGATCAGCTATGACTTGGCCCTTGATAGATTTATGATCCACATATTCTATGTCAAATTCACTTAGCACCATGACCCATTTGGCTAGTCTCCCATTCAATTATGTTTTGCTAAGAAGATATTTCAAGGGATCAATCTTTGCAATGAGTTGAATCTTGTGGGATAACATATAGTGACATAATTTTTGGGAAGAAAAAACTATGTCCAAACATGCTCTTTCAATGAAGGTTTACTTCAACTCATATTTCACCAAAGTCCTACTGATGTAGTATATGGCCTTTCCTTTTCCTGATTCATCTTCTTGTGCCAAGAGTGCCCCTAATGAATGTTTGGTCACTTAAATGTATAAAATCAAAGGCTTGCCTCTTATAGGTGGCATTAAAGTTGGAGGGTTCATTAGATATTTCTTCAACAAGTTGAAATCTTCTTCACATTTCTCATCCCATTTGAAAACTATATCCTTATGAAGGAGTTGAGTGAAATTATGGCACTTTTCTGCTAATTGAGAGATGAACATTCGGATAGATTGGATCCTACCTTGAAGATATCTCATCTGACTTATTTTTCTAGGTGCTTCCATTTCCATGATGGCTTTGACTTTGGTGGGGTCTACCTCTATTCCTTTTGTTGAAACAATGTACCCTAATAGCTTTCCTGATTGAACACCAAATGCACACTTCTTCGGATTTAACCTTACTTTGAATTGTTCCAATCTTTCAAAAAATTTCTCTAAGATGGTTAGATGTTCTTTTCTTGAGTGATATTTAGCAAGTATATCATCTACATAGTCCTCCATGAACTTGTGCATCATATCATGGAATATTGTTGTCATGGCTCTTTGATAGGTCACTCTGGCATTCTTTAGACCAAAGGGCATAAAATTCTAATAGAATGTCCCCCATGCACATGTAAATTCTATTTTTTCTTGATCTTCGAGTGCTATCTTTATTTGATTATAGCCACTAAACCCATCCATAAGTGAGAACATTGAATGTCCTGCGATCAAATCCATGATGGGATCTATGCTTGGCAATGGAAAGTCATCTTTAGGACATGCAAGATTGAGATCCCTAAATTTTGTGCAAAGTTTGATAGGTTTGTCTTCTTTTGAAACTAGCACAATGTTTGAAATCCATTGGGCATAATCAATGGCTCTTATAAACCCAACTTTCAGCAATTTTTCTAACTCCACTTTTACAAGCAAAGCTATGTGTGGATGCATCTTTCTCAATTTCTACTTTACTGGTCTTACTCCTTTTATATTCAAGTGATGCATGATTAAATTTGGATCTAATCCTAGCATATCATCATATGACCATGCAAAATTGATTTTCTTTTATTTAAAGAATTGGATGAAGTCTTTTCTTTCCTCACTAGATAAAGATGTTGCTAAGTGTATGATCCTTGGTTCTGATTCTGGCTCAATATTCACTTTTTCTGTTGGTTCGATCAAGATAGGAGATCTTTCTTCATAGTGCTTGGGTAAAGTAACCAAAATACCTTCCTTAAGTGCCTCAATTGGGTTTTCACCTTTAGAATCATTTTTTATTTCTTTCTCTTTTTTATCTAATGCTGCCACAATGTGGTTTTCAACATTAGATTCTTTCCATTTTTTTATTTTTTATTTTTCATTTTTCATTGAATTGAGAGTTTGGATACCTTCCTTTGTCACTCCTTCTTGATATTCCATGGTAGAAGAAGGCTCAACCATTTTTAGGTATTGGGACACCAAGTTATCATTCAAAAATGTAGGGAGTGTGGTAGGTTCAATGGAATCCCATTCGATTAATTTTGGATAGATAAGAGTCAAAGGATTGGCACTTTGGTTTAGTTCAAGGGGATTTAGGGACAAGACTTCATTCAAATTTTCAAACATTGTATCGCTTAAATCTATAATATGTGCTTCTTCAAGATGTTCTAGAGAACTAGGGTCAAAATCCTCCTCACTAGAATCCTCTAAGGTTTCTGTTGGGTAAAAATATCATGGATTAAACCTAATGTTAGATTCTTCCATAGTAGGTCTCCATGATGGTACATAGGGTTATCCTACCCATTGATTTATTTCAATCCTTTGAATTGGGACATTATCTAAGACCACATGACTAGAACTTGAGGCTTGATTTTGATTTGATTCTGAGATTAGTTCTTTTCCCTTGCTAGGAGTATAGGTGTGGATGACATCAACTTCCTTATCTCAAGATGACTCACTTGACAAAGATTCTAATTCCCAATTGTTGGAATCCTCATCACTTTGAGAACCTAATTGTAAAATTTGGTCATAGACTTTAGGATAATTCTTTTGAGTGTACCCTTCTTCTAGGTACCCTAAACTAGTCTTTTCTTTGATATCTCTCCATGTCATTTCAATGGGTTCAATGAGTCCTTCGTTTCTTTTTCCTAAAGTTCCTTGTCCTTTGTGTCCTATTTTTTGTATTATTTGAAATCCTTTCCCATATTGATGTGTGGGAATGCTTACATTTTGGATGTGCTTTTCATGTGCACTTGACTCTTCATCCTTAAATAGCCAATTTAGGATTTCATTGTCTTCTTCCTCCATGAATGAAGATGTATTATCCCTCACAAAGTGATCATTGTATTTATGAGGTAGATTGGATGGCCTTCCATATGATTTTGGATATAAGGGTAGGTCCATCATGGATAGGGAGTATTCACCTAATCCTTTTTATTTAATTCAACATTGCTTTTCAAAGTTTCTCATCATATGGCCCATCTTTTGGTAATGAGAATCTTTGGTGTATATTTGAATGGATTTATCTTTGTCTTCTTTCTTCTTCTCAGGAGTACTTTCCTCACTAACCTTTTATTTTCCTTTTGTCGATTTAGCTAGGTTGGTAGGACTTTGGATGTTTTCAACAACAATTTCTTTTTCTTCTTTTTTTTTCCTTTAAAGATGTAAGATCCTTTGAATTTTGACCTTGCTCTATTGTTTGAGGAGTAGACCCTTCTACATTATGTGGAACTAAGGAATCATTGATAGGCTTCATGTTATTTCAATATTGAAAGGGGTTTGAGTCCCCGCTTACCATGATTTCTAGTCCTAGATAGGGGAATTTGAGACATTGATGGTAAGTCGAAGGCATGGCCTGCATTTCATGAATCCACAGTCTCCCTAGTAAGATATTGTAAGTCAACTTTAGGTCTAGGACTTGGAAAATGGTTTCTTTTTGCATTGGATCAACTCTCATAGGAATTATTATGATGCCCTTAGAAGCTCTCTCTTCATCATCATAGGATTTTATAGTTATCTTTTTCTTGGGGTCAATAGCCTCCTCAGAAAATCCTAAGGCTTTTACCAAGTTTAGGGTACAAATATTCAATTCGGCCCCTCCATCAATGAGGACTATTTTTACTCTATGCTTATGAATTAGAACCTCTATATGCAAAGGCAAGTTTTGTGGGTGGTTTAATGAAATGTCATCTTGCTTTGAAAAAGATAGGCAATGAGGTGAAATAAGATGTCCCACCATGTTTTGAAATTTTTCTGCATCTAGATTTAGAGCAACATTAGTCTCTACTAAGGATTTTTCTAGAATCTCCTTGTGAATTGGTGAGAACTTGAGCAATTCTAAAATAGAGATCTGAGTAGGGGTTTTTTGCAATTAGTTTACCAGATTATATTGTTTTGATGATGAAGATGAGGTTTGATTTGGTAGAACAATTCTTGGAGCATTTCCAGGTAGAGTAATTGTTTATGCTTGCCCCCTAGTTACAACATTAGATGTTGCTTCCCTTGGCTTCTCTTTTACCACGATAAAATTTATGGTATTTTCATCACTATTTAAAGTATTAATGATGTTATCATAGGTATGGACAAAGTTGACTTTCTCATTACCTCTTTTATTATTTTTATTGGTGTTTGATGACTCACCCTTTTCATGGTTTAGGAAAAGATTTGAAAGCCGTATGATCTTCATTGTTTTGGGGCCCTTCAACCTTTATCATCCCATCATCAATTAGGTCTTGTACAAGGTGTTTCAATTTCATGAATTCATTAGTTTTATGGCCCTTATTACGATGGTATTCACAATGGTGAGAATCATTCCACCAATTCAACTTAACTTGGGGTTCATATGGCATTAACTCGGGTAAGGTAATGATTTTGTTGGCCACCAAAGTCCTTAACGCATTTTCCAATGGTTCACCTAAAAAGGTGAATTTTCTCTTTTGATAAGTGGAAAAGAAAGGTTTAGGTTTGTTGACATTAGAATTATTGAAGGGTTTGTTGTTAGCATTGTTGTTGTTATTATTGGAATTGGTATTATTGAAAGGAGATTTGTTCATTTGATTCACATTATATGTATAATTTTCTCCACTTGATAAATTAAAGGGGGTTGCCTTTAATTTGTGGGCTTCCACAACTCCATCATTCACAAGATTTTTGTTATTTTTTTCAACCATAGTTTAGGTTTATCATTGTGATTGTTGGCCCCTTTATTGTTGTTATAATTAGATACATAATGATTATTATTAGTGTTGGTATAGGGTTTATTTTCTTTGAACAATTTGAACTCTCCCCTCTTAACCAACACATCTTCAATTTTAATCCCATTCTCAATAAGTTTTTTGAATGTAGGGGGACATTGAAGTTGGAGCCTATAGTTAATCTCCGCATTTAAGTTGTTCATAAATATTTCCATTTTCTCCTTTTCAGGGATACTTTGTGGGTATCTTGCAAAAATTGTCCTCCACCTTTTAAGGAACCCTAACAAAGATTCACCATCATTTTTCTTCATATCACATAGTTTGAGCATGGTAATCTCATGTTCAATGTTGTAAGAATAATGGGTTACAAATTCGGAGGCTAACTCCTTGAAATTCTTTATACCTTGCGGAAGTTTGGAGAACCATTCCATGGCTTGACCTCCTAAACTTCTTGGAAAAAGTCTCATTAGGTATGTGGTATTATGCATAAATTCAATACTTAGAGCACAAAACTCTCTAAGGTGATCTTGTGGGTCTGATTTACCCATGTATTTATCATACTTACAAAAAACTACATTGATAGGAAAAGGTGCCATTACTAAGATTTTGTCAAAAGGGAATGGGCACAAGGCCTCGATAGAGAATGGCTTAGGTTCAGTGGCATTTTTCATTAAGTCAATCTATGCTTTGAACATCTTCAATTTTTGAGTCATAGCATTCATCAGGTTTTCATATTCCTTGTTTTTCTTTAAGTTGATCCACATCATAGTCATGTGGAAGCTCTACCCCTGCTTGGGCTAGGTTTAGGAAAAAATTATCCCTATCCCTATCTATTAGTTTATCCATGACTTCAAGAAAATCATTATCTTGAGTCGCTCGATTATCCCTTTCTTCAAGTGTTTCTTTAGGCTCTTGGTTGGTGTTATTGATATTGTCATTGTTTCCTCCATGATGATAATCGTGAAACATGGAGTTTCTATCCATTGATTCAAGTCTCTTTTCAAATAGATTTGGGAGACTATCCCCTTGCTCATGATTGTTGAAAGGACTTTGATATTCAAATTTAGGGACCTCTTTGGCAATGAAAGTGCCATCTTCTTGTAAAGATAGTTTAAGTCTATGAGAGCATGTAGAAACCGGCATCCAACAAGGTTTGATTTTGACTCATTTTCCCCAATTTGGTAATTGTTTGTTTTTATGAAGAGATTTAAAAATATAAGATGAATTTTCAAATGGATGTCTCTTACTTTTTCTATGTATTTTTCAAACAAAATAACCACACATACACTTGTTCTTTTTAACCCTCTACACAAAAAGTGTTTGAATTTGTAAGGACGTTATCATGGGTTTTTGTACAAAAAGACACTTCAAGCAATCTACCTAGCTCACAATTTGGTTTGTAAACATGGCTCTATAAGGTAGTCTTTGCTAAGTTAACAAGGTATTTAATCAAGATTCCATTCAAAATGGATGTTAAACTTTCATCCTCCGAGTATATTAAGAGTCTTCCCACCATCGGTATGTTGGAGTTTTGCGCAATCCTGAAGGACTACTCAAGGAAGTTCAAAAATTTAACACCCTTTTGTCACATGCCCCATTAAGGATGTATGTATTTTATTTTATAGTGGATTGGATGATTGTGGTAAAGGCAATTGTATCCCACTTTGGGCTGTCCCTCTCACCGGCCTCATTAAGGTAAATCTCAGGAGGTGAGCCCACTATAGATCTAGCATGTTCATTTGAAAGTAATAAAGTGGAATAAAGAGATAGGTTTTGAGAGTTTGATTCACCAAAAGGTGAAGAGGATATCCATATCTATTTCTCAATTTCCAAATACTTTTAACAAGGTTCAATTACCAGACCCACTAACTAATGGGAATAGAGTATTTCTACTCTTTTCCACAAACAAGGGGTTGTTCAAATTTAGTGCTTGATTTACTTGGCCTTTCTTTTAATCAAGGAACTTGATATTTTTGGCATTTTCATTCACTTAGAATGTGAAGAGCATAGGCCTAGTATCAAATCCCTCAAACAATAATAGGTTGCTTTAATTACTAGATTTTGAAATTTACAAGGCCACAGTTTAAGAAAAGATTGACCAAGTTTTAGGCTCACCTTGTTTCAAAGTTAGCTAAGGCTAGGGGCATTTTTTATGAATTTTCCATTTTTATGTTGGAAATTGCAATTGAAGAAATTATTGTATTGTCATTGATCTCAAACCTTAACTGGTAAGATTGTTGCTATTCAAGAAAGTATTGTATCTATTTGAGTTTTGCTAAGGGGATAGGCAAGGTTGGTAACAATAGCACCTAAGGAAAGGTTGAGTTATCTTGATACATCAATGAGTACTTGATTATGTGGCACAATGATAAGATAATGTATTTTTTATCTAAGTAAGAATGAAGACTATACTGTTAGGCTTAATCGAGAAAAAGTGAAGAAATCTAGTGTAAGTCGAGTGTTGTTAGTGTCGACCGAGCTAGTATATGTCGAGTAAATTCAGTGTTGACTGAACACCAGTTAATTGTCGAGGAAGACAGTGTTAGCCGAGGAAATAGTTTATGTGGTGACCGAGCTTTCTAGTGAAGACCGAGAAGTTGAACACAGTATTGACCGAGCGTCAGTATTTTGCATTTGAGGAAGAATTCAGATTTCTAGCCGACATCGTTGAATTCTTGGATTATGTAAAATGTGTTGACTTTATTTATTGATTGTATGAAAGCATTTAATGCACTATAAAACATTTTATTATAAATCTATTAAGAGATTCAAGATATTTATAGAAGGATAGATGAAGAACATAATGTAGGATGGATTCAATGAATTTGACCTAACCCTAAGATCTACGAAGGAGATTAAGTGGAAAAAAATGTATTGACCTAATAGAGGAAGTATTAAGGAAACCTAAGCTAGAGGTTGGAGAGAGAGAGACAAAGAAGAAGTGGATGTTGGAAGTGTTATGGACTATCTAAGTAGAGAAGGCTGAAGGAGAAGTGTTGTGATTTCTTGAGGAGAGTTCTGAGTAGATCAGTGATGGAGATGGTAAAGGTTCACAGTCAGTAAGCCAGCATATGTGTATGGAATTGGATCTGATATTTGCAAAGTGAGTTGTATGTTTCTCAGATCAATACTACTGCTACTTTCTAACCACTGTAACAGTCAAAATCCTTTTAATAGAGGTTAACCTAATAGTCATAGGTATAAATCCTTTAAACAAGGTTGCATTCTAATGGAGTGTATGTAAATCCTATAACAAGGTGCACTTTTAACAGAGTGGTTTAAATCCTTTAACCAGGTCACACCTGACAGTGTGTTTGTAACCTTTGACAGGGTTGGCTTTTCACCAAGCTCACTTCAGAAGAGTGAACATAATAGTAACATGTTACAAAGTGGTTTTTCCCAAATTGTGTTTCCACTATAAATCCTAGTGTTGATACTTATTTGAATGTTTTGGTTTGAACATTTTTGTGTTTTGCAAGTTACATGCTATTGGATAAGTGGACTCCACTGTTATATGTTTATGTTATGCAATCAGTAATAACTGAGTAGGTGTTGGTTATTAGATCTGATTTGTTGAAGAGTTTAAATTTTGTTTTATACATCTGGACCCGAGAACAACTGATTCACCCCCCCTCTCTATTGTTCTAAATCATATTAACAATTGGTATCAGAGTTGTTGGTGCTTACAAAGAACAAGTTTGAAGGTACTTGAAGCAAATGATCAAGATGTATAAGAAGGAGGTACCAAAGCTAAATAAGGAGAACTTCCCTGCATGGCAAAGCTTGATAAAGCTACATCTGGCTGGTATTGGTGATTCTGCAAAGTATTACATTAAGCATGACTATGCCACACCTATTGCACCTCTGACTATCAAGGAAATGAAAGCTAAACAAGAGCACAACCAAGCAATGTTGGAGATTGCATCTGCCCTAAGTTATCCAAAATTTGAAGACATCAAAGAGTACAGTACTGCAAAGAAAATGTGGGAAACCCTTGCAAATATTTATGGCGATGACATAAATATGTTGAGAGCAAAAGTCGAAAGCCTAAGAGGTAAATTTGATGAAATGAGAATGCAAGAAGGTGAGAATATTGTACAATATTGTGGTAGAATAAAACAAGTTGTAAATGCTATTAGAGGAGCAAATGGAACTATTGAGGATGAAAATGTAATAGGAAAAGTATTGAGAACTCTGTGTCCTATCTATGCAATCAAAATTTTTGCAATTCAGGAATCTAGATGTAACTCTACTAATGTTCTTACTTTGGAAAGTTTGGTTGGTAAGCTTACTGCTTTTGAACTTTCTAACTATGATAACTTCACTGTTGGTAATATTGAATCTTCTTTTAAGTCACAAATGGTTCAAAGTAAGTCAAAGAAGGAGAAAGAAATATGCATAAGTGAAAGTGAAAGTGACAGTGACACATCTAATGAAGAACTTGAGGATCTAGAAGCTCTTATGGCTAGAAGACTGAAAAGGGGAAAAGGAAGGTACAAAGGTAAACTCCCTATTATATGTTTTTCATGTAATAAAGTTGGTCATATAGCTACTAGATGTCCTGACAGGGATAATAAGGATGAAGAAATGGATAGCAAGCATAAAGACAAAAGAGAAGATAGAGGTTACTGAAGATACAAGGACTACAAAGGAAAAGGTAAGAAATCCTGCTACATTGCCGAAGAAGAGACTAACATTGATAGTGATGATTTTCAAATTGAGGTTGTCTATGTTGCAATGAAAGATGAATCTAATGAGGATGAGAAAACTACATTGATATCTTATGTGAACAAAAATTATAAATGGATTATTGACAATGGTTGTTCACATCATATGACTGGAGACAAGAGTAAGTTTGATACCTTAGATCATTATAAAGGTAGAAGTGTGAAATTTGGTAATGATGCACCATGTCCTCTTAGAGGAAAGGGATTGATTAAGATGACTGATAAGATCACTTGTGAAAATGCTTATTGGGTTGAGGGTCTTAACTATAATCTGATGAGTGTTGCACAGCTTAATAGCACTGGCTACTGAGTGGAATTTCATCACAGGAAGGCCAAAATATTTGATGCCACTGGTGAACTAATTGGAAGTGGAGAACAGACAAGAGGTAATTTGTTCTACCTAGACCTATCTGAAGAAACATGTATGATTGCACAACTTGATGATATTTGGTTATGGCATAAGCAGCTATGTCATGTTAACTTTGATAATCTAGTAGAGATTAGTAAGAAAAAGAAAGTGAGAGGCCTACCTAGATTGAAGAAACTTGAGAATGTAATGTGCAAAGAATGTCAGTTGGGTAAGATGACTAAGTCTAGTTTCAAGAGCAAAACTTTTACTTATGAGAATATCTTAGATTTGGTTCATACTGACCTTTGTGGACTGATGGGTGTACAAATCTATTGTGGTGCTAGATATTTTATCTTGTTTGTTGAAGATTATACCAGAATGATGCATGTAATGTTCTTAAAGGAAAAATATGATGCTTTTCAATTGTTTAAGTGGTATGTGGCTAAGGTTGAAAAAGAGATAGGTAAGAACCTAAAGTGTCTGAGATCTGACCAAGGTGAAGAATTTACATCAAATGAATTTAATCTATTTTGCAATGTTATAGGGATCAAAAGATAGATGTCTGCACCTAGAACTCCTCCACAAAATAGTATAGCAAAGAGAAGGAATAGATCTATCTTGGATTGTGCAAGGACATTAATGATTGAAAAGAATGTTGCACAGAAGTATTGGAAAGAAGTTGTAAGTACAGTTGTTTATACTCTTAACTGAATACATATCAAAAAAGGTACAAATCTGACACCTAATGAATAATGGCATGGGTATGCACCAAATGTAAAGTACTTTAGAATTTTTGGAAGTAAGTGCTACATATTAAAGGATAGTAGAAATGGAAAATTTGATGCTAAAAGTGATGAGGGTATATTCCTAGGCTATTCCACAAAAAGTAAATCTTATAAGTGTTTGAACTCTAACACTAACAAAATTGTGGAAAGTGTGAATGTCAAAGTTGATGAGTATGCAGAGAAAAATGAAGCTGATAGTAATAGAGAACCAGAAGATTACAGATCTTTTGTGTATATAGAGGAAGAAGAGGCAAGTGACAGACCTACACCTAATGTTGAGTCTCAAGTAAGAAATTCCAAGCATTAGGAAAACAATGCCGAGAGAGAAGAAGAATGTGTCAAGCGATAGGAAGATGTTGTTGAGTATCAGGAAGAGGTTGTTGAGCATTCAAAAGCTAAATCTGACAATCTTGTTGGTGAGCCTGATGAGCAAAATGAAAGGAGAGCAGAACCTATTCTAGCACGATATGTAAGGAGACATCACAAGCCTGAATAGATTATTGGAGATAAAGATACTAGAATTTAGACCAGAAGCAAGGCAAGAGATACAACATGTTTACTATGTGAATTTGAGCCTAAGACAACAAAGGAGGCATTAGAAAATGAAGACTGAATAGAAGCAATGAATGAAGAGATAGACCAGATAAAGAAGAATGATACCTGGACTCTGGTGCCGAGACCAGAAAATAAGAATGTCATTGAGACAAAGTGGGTATTTTGAAATAAGTTGAATGAGCATGGTCAAATAACAAGAAACAAAGCTAGGCTAGTATGCAAAGGCTATGCACAAGAAGAAGGAATAGATTATGGGGAGACATTTTCCCCTGTAGCAAGATTGGAAGGAGTAAGAACTCTACTTGCATATGCTGGTATAAATATTTCAAGGTATACCAAATGGAAGATTCAAGGCCAATAAGTACTCTCATGGCTACTGGATAGAAGTTGTCTAAAAATGATGATGTTGTAGAAGTTAATCAGACTTTGTATAGATCTATGATCCAAAAGCTATAGTATGTTGTACATAGCAAACCAGATATTGCATTAGCTATTGGGATTGTAGCAAGATTCTTTGCCAATCCTAAGGAAACTCACATGATGGCGATTAAAAGAATCATGAGATATTTGAAGGGAACTGCTGACTATGGATTGTACTATAAGAAGCATGACAAGTTTGAACTGAGCATGTATACAGATGTTGATTGGGTAAGAAATGTAGATGATAGAAAGAGTACTAGTGGTGGAGCTTTCTTTCTTGGACAGAGATTAGTTTCCTGGACAAGCAAGAAATAGAATTGCATTTCCCAATCTACTGTTGAAGCTGAGTATGTGGTTGCAGCTATGAGCTGTTCAAATTTGATATGGATAAAGCAATTGTTGGTAGGCATGAAAGAAGAAATCACTAAACTAGTTGTCATTTTCTATGACAACACAAGTGCTATCAACATCTCTAAGAATCCAATGATGCACACAAAGACCAAACATGTTGCCATCAAGTATTATTACTTGAGAGAACTGGTACAAGATAAAGAGGTCCGCATGAAATATGTGAATACAAAGGAACAATTAGCAGAAATATTCACTAAGGCTTTACCTAAAGAAGCTCATGAATACCTAAGAAGTCAATTAGGGGTCCTTCCCCTAACTGAGGTTTCCTAGTCAAGCTAGGAGCACTACATCAAATGTGTTGCAAAGACAATCTAACAAATTGATGCAGAGAAAGGTCACACTTTAGGAGTAGCCTAGAGTTGTGAAAAGCACGGCAAAGTCAAGAATAAGTCATAAGAAAAGATGATAGAGGGAGAAATATTATTACTAAACTAAAGGATGATATCTACATCTGTAGGATGTATGTTTTTGTTGCTGCTTTGGCATTTTTGTCAAAGAGGGAGATGATCACAGATGAATACATAGAATGAGAAGATCAAGATAGAGGGAGAAATGCAGTGGACGGTCAAGCATGGCTAATTGATTCTATATTAGAATGAAGCTAAGGATATTATAAATATTTCTAATGGACAAATAAGTTTTGGATTGGTTAGTAATTCATGTGATATTCATATGGTGTTGCCATCAATGCCAAAGAGGGAGATTGTTGTAAACTTTAATTGAAGCAATTGTTGTATTGTCATTGATGTCAAACCTTAACTGGTAAGACTGTTTCTATTCAAGAAAGTACTATATCTATTTGAGTGTTGCTAAGGGGATAAGCAAGGTTGGTAACAATAGCACCTAAGAAAAGGTTGAGTTATCTTGATACTTCAATGAGTACTTGATTATGTGGCATAATGATAAGACAATGTATTGTTTATCTAAGTAAGAATGAAGACTATACTGGTAGGCTTAACTGAGCAAAAGTGAAGAAATCTAGTGTAAGCCGAGTGTTGTTAGTGTCGACCGAGCTAGTATATGTCGAGTAAATTTAGTGTTGACTGAACACCAGTTAATTGCCGAGGAAGATAGTGTTAGCTGAGGAAACAGTTTATCTGGTGACTGAGCTTTCTAGTGAAGACCAAGAAGTTGAACACAGTATTGACCAAGCATTAGTATTTTGCATTTGAGGAAGAATTCAGATTTCCAGCCGACATCATTGAATTCTTGGATTATGTAAAATGTGTTGACTTTATTTATTGATTGTATGAAAGCATTTAATGCACTGTAAAACATTTTATTGTAAATCTATTAAGAGATTTGAGATATTTCTAGAAGGATAGTCGAAGAACATAATGTAGGACAGATTAAATGAATCTAACCTAACCCTAAGATCTACGAAGGAGATTAAGTGGCAAAAGATGTATTGACCTAATAGAGGAAGTATTAAGGAAACCTAAGCTAGAGGTTGGAGAGAGAGCGACAGAGAAGAAGTGGATGCTGGAAGTGTTATTGACTGTCTAAGCAGAGAAGGCTGAAGGAGAAGTGTTATGATTGCTTGAGGAGAGTTTCGAGCAGATCAGTGATGGAGATCGTAAAGTTTCATAGTCAGTAAGTCATCATATGTGTACAGAATTGGATATGATATTTGCAAAGTGAGTTGTATGTTTCTCAGATCAATACTATTGCTACTTTCTAACCATTGTAACAGTCAAAATCCTTTTAACAGAGATTGACCTAATAGTCATAGGTATAAATCCTTTGAACAAGGTTGCATTCTAATGGAGTGTATGTAAGTCCTATAACAAGGTGCACTTTTAACAGAGTGGTTTAAATCCTTTAACTGGGTCACACCTAACAATGTGTTTGTAACCTTTGACAGGGTTGGCTTTCACCGAGCTCACTTCAAAAGAGTGAACATAATAGTAACATGTTACAAAGTGGTTTTTCCCAAATTGGGTTTCCACTATAAATCCTAGTGTTGATACTTGTGTGAATGTTTTGGTTTGAACATTTCTGTATTTTTCAAGTTAGATGCTATTGGATAAGTGGACTGCACTGTTATATGTTTTTTTTATGCAATCAGTAATAACTAAGTAGGTGTTGGTTATTAGATCTAATTTGTTGAAGAGTTTAAAATTTTTTTATACATCTGGACCTGACAACAACTGATTCACCCCCCCATCTCTGTTGTTCTAAATCTTATTAACATTTTATGCTTACCTAGTGGTGATCGTTCCTTTCCATTCACTTCTCCTCCAACAAGTTAGTCAACACAACCAACTAAAATGAAGAAAAACAAGAATCAACTTGAATCTAAGCCTTATTTATCAAATTTTAGCAAAACTTGATTAAGGTGAGTAAATCCAATTTAATGATATGAACTTTGATTTATATGCTTCTACAACTTTCAAATATTGTTCATATACCTGGTTTTCTTGCTGATAATCCTCCAAAACCAGCTTGATGTGTGCAATATTCTCCTCTTTGATCCTTTTTGTCAAAGCTTTTCCCTCACTGTTAAATCTGGTCTCTGGTTTTTTTATTCTTTTATGACCAGTCATCCTGCAGACACGAAGAAATCATTTTCTGCAAGTTAAATTCTGTCAATTTTCAATTTAATTAAACGCGCTATAGAATCTATTGAAAGCATTATTTAAATGCTTAAATGCATTGTGGATCAGATTAAAAGTGTTGCAGAAATATTTAAAAGTGTTAAAATAGAGATTAAAAGTGCTAAAACACTTAGCAAAGGCGTTAAGAAAATATTAAAAGCGCTGAAAAATTATGCAAATGCACTGGCGAGTCAGGGCAAAAGTGCTGAAAGAAAATTAGATAGATGACAGAAGAAATCAAAAGCGTTGAAACTCCCTGTAAAGGCACAAAACTTTATTGTAGAAGCATTGTTTCAGACCTCAAATGCGCTGGAGAAACTGTTAAACGCGCTGGACAAAGTATCAAACACATTGTTAAATTTGCAAAACAGAGAGTTAAACAAAGAAAATCCTAGAAACATGCAATTTTCCAAATTTTTGAAAGAATGAGGCCTAATGCCCCACGGTGGGTGTCATTTTGTGTACTAGAAAAAGTACCTTCATAGGGTTAGTATCATCAATAATTCAAAATAACTACTAAATTACCACAAATAGCAATCTATTTAAGCAAATAATTAACAATTAAGCACTCTATGGATCCCTATTTAGGGATGCTAATGTAAAGCTCTCAGCAAGCCTCCATTAGTGACGGTCCTAAAATGAGAATGATATGATAAATAAAGCTAAATGTTCAATTCCAAATTAAATTATAACTAATTAGCTCTAAACTACCTTTCTAGCTCTAATTTGCAAGAGGTTTGATGCTATTCTCATATTTGTGGATGATTAATGAGTGAATTATGCCTTGCTTTTATAGATTTTGGTAAGGGTAGGGGGTGTAGTTGAGTTGATCATGATTAAGTTTGAGTTAAGTCCATGGTTTCACCTTTGGAGACCATTTAAATATTTTGTCCTCAAAGCTTGGGACAAGTGGACAAGATGCATCCTCCAAGTGAGTGATTGAGATTCAATTTAGGCTTGATCCATGTGAGCTTGGTCCTCAATTCCTATTGGTTGATGAATTTTCCTCCCATTTGGTGGTTGAGGGAAAATAGGATTTAATTAATTGAATTTGTTTAATTTGTTTAGCCATGTGTACCCCTTAAATGGGTTGATTTGATTTAAATTGAACTATGTAATTAATTAGATTAATTACACAATTAATTGATTTATCATGTTTATTTGATTTAAATTGATTTGATGGCTTTTGATTTTCAATTGATTTTGGATTAAGATTTAATTGTAATTTATCTTTGATTTTGACTTGATTTGATTTAATTGTATTGATTTTTGCCTTGATTTATCACTTAATTGATCTTGTCCATTTTTGGTGATTACAAGAAGAAGGAGAAGGAGAAGGAGAAGGAGAAGGAGAGGGAGAGGGAGAGGGAGAGGGAGAGGGAGATGAGGGAAGAAGAAGAAGAAGAAGAAGAAGAAGAGGAAGAGGAAGAGGAAGAGGAAGAGGAAGATGAAGATGGAGAGGAAGAACAAGAACCAGAAGAGGAAGATGAAGATGAAGATGAAGAAGAGGAAGAGGAAGATGAAGATGAAGATGAAGAATAAGAATAAGAAGAAGAAGAAGAAGAAGAAGAAGAAGAAGAAGAAGAAGAAGAAGAAGAGGAAGAGGAAGAGGAGGAGGAGGAGGAGGAGTATTCAGAGTCATTCTGTAGTAGTATTTGGATTTCTATACTAGTTGTATATTGCATTTGTGACTGTGATTGTCATTGATGTCAACACAGTGATATACTGGAGATTAGCAAAGAAGCAGACAGTGTTTGAATTAGCGCACGTGGAATATTGCAGATCAAGCTATGAAAAGTTGAGGATTTATTCTATATTATGTCCTAAGATTGTGATGAAGAGCATGTATGGAAATTCAATTATTCATGGTAGTTATGTATAATTTAGTGAAAATAGTATTCAGACAATGTTTCTGAGAAGCGGATTGTGGTAACTGGATGATATCTCCTAATCGGGATAGGATCTAGGCATGAAAAGTTATACAATTTATGAAGACATTTTGGTGGTGACTTGGATGAGCTAGTAAGGTCAGAGGTCACACATGTGAAGAGTTATTTTGTTTTGAAGCTGACAATTTTTATGTAATTGTGGAATATTAGGTAACGTGTGAAGGTTTATATTTTGTAATTGGTTAAGCCTTGTTGGCCAACTCATTTGTAATTATTTGAGTGTGCTAAAAAGGAAGGATTTTTTTCCTTAATTGTAATGATGATATATAGATGTGAATTATAGAATTGAGCAATATATGTTGTAAGAGGATATGCAAATTACAAAGATCTGGTATTGAGATTTGGTGAAGCAATTGGTGTGGTTTGGCACAAGCAGAGGAGAAAAGATAAGTTGATGAGATCAATAATTGTTGGTATTATTCTATTTGGATAATACAAAGATCAGTTGGACAGTGTGTTCAGTGATCTTTCCCTTGAAGCTGTTAGGATAGTGGGTCCTTCTGTCTTCCATAACTCGTAATCGAGTTAGAATCTTTTAATAGGGATTCAAAGTTTCCTAACAAGGACTCATATGTACTAAATGTGTTTCATAAGGATCCTAACAAAGTCCATCCTCTCACAAGGAATTCTAGTACATCTTTTTTGGGTATCATTCCCACCAAGGTTTACTCTCTGATGAAGAGGTTCCCTAGTCAAAATATATTATGTTATTGTGTTGTTGTGTATGTTTATCTTTCTATGGTTGTTGCTTATATTGATTACATGGTTGAAATCTGATAATGGTAGTAAAATTTGTTATTTTCTGATAACTGATTCACCCCCCTCCCTCTCATTTATATTGGTGGACTTTAATTTCTAACAATTGGTATCAAAGCGATGGGTCCTTGAAGGAAAAGTTTAACAACTTAAGGAGATTTATGGTGACTCATTTCAGGAAGGAAAGCCCTAAGTTTGATGGAGTGAACTATGACAGCTAGAAAGAGAAGATGAAGACATATTTTCTATGTTTAGGACTAGGATACTAGTTAATCACAAAGAATGAGAAGACTATCATTGAAGAAGACAAAATTGAAGAATGTATTAATACAGAGAGAGATCTATTCATGTGTAACATACTTTCCAGAGAAGAACTTTTGTCAGCACTTCTGGTGAATGAATACAGTCAGGTAAAAACTCTAAGGACATCTCATGAAATTTGGTTAGCTTTACAATCTACTTTTGTAGGTGATGTGCATGCAAAAAGAGTTAGATTACATAATTGGATATGTTCATTTGAAGATATAAAAATGATAGAAGATGAATCTATTAGAAATTATATTGGTAGGATATTAGAGATCGTTGCAGGTATCAAAGCTTGTGAAGGAAACAAAACTAAGGATGAAGTGATATGGAAGATCTTAAAGACATTTACCCCTATATTTAAGAAGACAACGTAGATGATTGAACAAGTTATACCTTGCACTGAGAAGTTTACCAGAGAAACTCTTCTTGGAAGATTAGAAGCAGCAGAGATAGGCTTGAGATAGTTAGGAGATCTACCTAGAATTGAGACAGCATTCAGTGCACTTATTGTTCACCCTACTTTTTCAAGAAGTATTAGTGTCAGTGGAGATTATGCTAGTTGTACAAAATCTAAGACCGAAGAAGATAGAAAGATTGAGGAAGGAATTTCCTTTCTTGTGAAAAGAGAACCTGAAGGTAAGAAAATCTTTAAATGTTGGACTTGTCAAGAATATGGTCATTTTGCATCTAAATGCCCTAAGAGAGTAAAGAAATATAAGAACTTTAAACCTAGAAGATCTAAAGAGTGTTACTATGATAATGATGAAGAACTTGAGGCTAGTGTTGAGAAATTTTTTAGTGAAAGTGATAATGAGAATGATGATATAGGATTTGTAGCAATAAAAGAAGAAAACTCTGAAACTGAAGTTAGAGAAGAAACAGCTTTAGTTTCCTAAGTAGAAAAGAAAACTGATTGGATCATAAACAGTGGTTGTTCACATCATATGACTGGAGATATGAAGAAATTTATAAAGTTTAACAACTATGATGGAGGAATTGTTAGAGTTGGAAACAATGCACCTTGTTTGATAAAAGGAATAGGATCCATTACTCTTGATGGAAAGACTAATACTCATTATGTTTATTTTGTGGATGGATTGAAACATAATCTTTGGAGTGTTGGATAGTTAGTTGATAAGGGATATCAAGTTTGGTTTACTGAGAAAACTTGTGTGATCAAGGATAAGGATGGTAATTTGATTAGAACTAGATCAAGAACCAGAGGTAATGTATTTCAGTTGAATCCTGCTGAGATGACATGTTTGATTACTAAAATTGATGTCAATTGGTTATGGAATAGAAGGTTTTGTCACATAAACTTTGATAACATTGTGAAAGTAAGTACTACATTTACAGTAAGATATTTGCCTAAGATTATGAAACCTACTAACATGATTTGTAAAGAATGTTTTATGGCTAAGAAGAAGAGAAGTTCATTTCCTAGTAAGAAGTTCACATTAGCAGAGAAGTTAGAAATTGTTCATACAGACTTGAGCGGTCCCGCAAGGACTAAAGGATTCTATGGTGAAAGGTATTTTATGATTCTTTTTGATGACTTTACAAGAATGATGTGGATTGAACTTCTTAAGAAAAATTTGAAGCATTTGATAAATTTAAATTGATTAAGAACAAACTTGAGAATGAATCTGGAATGAAGATTAAATGTTTAAGGTCTAATAGAGGTGGAGAATTTACTTCGAATGAATTTAATACTTTTTGTGAAGTGAATGGTATTAAAAGATAGCTTTAAGCTCCTAGAACACCTGAACAAAATGGTATTGTAGAAAGAAGGAACAAATCAGTAACTGAAGCAGCAAGAGCTATGTTATTTGAAAATGATTTGGTGAAGACATTCTGGAGAGAAGCAGTGAATACAGCAGTAAAAAGAATATTTAGATATTTGAAAGGCATAATTGACTATGGTTTATGGTATGAAAAATCTAATGACTTTACCCTGTGTCCATATACAGATGCAGATTGGGGAGGTAGTGTTGATGACAAAAAGAGTACAAGTGGTGGAGCATTTTTCCTTGGAGGAAGATTGGTTTCTTGGCTAAGTAAGAAATAGAATTATATTTCATAGAGCACAGCAGAAGTAGAATATGTAGTAGCGGCAAACAATTGTAACCAAATAATTTGGATGAAACAAATTTTGAAGGATATCAAAATCAAATTCGATGAGCCTGTTGTTATACACTGTGATAACACTAGTACAGTAAGTATGTCAAAGAATCTTGTGTTGCATTCTAATACAAAGCATATAGAAATCAAGTATCATGTTGTAAGAGAGAAAGTTACAGAGAAAGAAGTCATACTTGAGCATATAAGTACAAAAGAGCAGATTGCAAATATATTTGCAAAACCCTTACCTAAAGATATATTTGAGTATTTGAGAGGTATGCTTGGGGTTATGCCCCAGCCTACTTTTGAGAAGTGATGTAGATAGTTGCATCAGTATAGTGGTATATGAACTCTATCTTTTTTGGACTATATGTTGGTACTTCCTCTATGGGGGAGTATGTGTGTTTTGAGCTGAGTCATTAAGGACTCTAGTGAATATATTTTTTGAAAAGTGTCTTTTGAAATTGAGGTTTTTGAAATGGATTGACATAGTGATTCTTTATTTGTCATTGATGTCAATGGGTGAGAAGGATACATGAAAAACATCTGTTGGAGGAGAAGAAGCAATATAAAATGAAAAACCTATAATATTTGATTGATGAAGATGACTTGAAAATATTTCTGAGCAGTAGTGTTGCAGTTTGGTATTTATGGAACTTCGATGTTTTTCATCTATGTTTCCATCAATGCTAATGGGGGAGATTGTTAGGAATGAATGCTTAATATGTCCTATGTGAGAGTATTTTGAGTCATTCTATAGCAATTGTATGTTTCATTCATGATTGTGATTGTCATTGATCTCAACACAGTGATCTACTGGAGATTAGCAGAGAAGCAGACATTGTTTGAATTAGCGCACGTGGAATATTGTAGATCAAGCTATGCAAAGTTAAGGATTTATTCTATATTGTATCATGAGATTGTGGTCAAGAGCGCATACAAAAATTCAATTATTCATGACAATTATGTGTAATTTAGTGAAAGCGGTATTCAGACAGTGTTCCTGAGAAGCTGATGCAAGGATGCATGAGGAGAGGGGCCAAAGGCACACCCTAACCAGGTCCACCTTGTAGAGATCACACATGGAAGAAACAACACAATAAGTGAGAGAGATAGTGTAGATATTTTCATATATTATCTTCAATTGATTCATACATGTCAGGTTGTAAGGCCTTCCCAGTTTAGGCCAGATATTACAATCAAGTATAGAAGTCCTCCAATATGTGAGGATCTACCAACAGTCTCTAATTTTCTATCTTCTACCTTCTATCTCTAAAACTCCCTCTAAACTCTAACCAAACAACTACATTTATACAAGAGGCTACCAAACTAAGTCAGCCTTCTGATCCACCATCAATGGAAGAAATGACCAGATCTAGGTCCACATGCCTCCCAATGATATATACCAACATTAAATGCATGACCCAAATTAAATGCACAAGTCAGCCTCAATAAAGATCCAAAATAAATGACTCGGTAACCAAGGAAAATTGAGTGCCAGACAAGCATCACCGAGCGCTAGGGAAATTCACCGAGTGTCAAAGAGATAACCGACCAAAACTGGTAGACAAAGGAAACCGAGCAACACTGAACCAACTCGGTCAAAGAAGGAACTGAGCAACACAAAAAAATTCAAACATCTTTTTGGTGACACAGGATTGCCAAGGACCCGAGATGCTCCTACATCAGAAGCGGCTTGTGGTAACTGGATGATATCTCCTAATCAGGATAGAATTTGGGTATGCAAATTTATATAGTTGATGAAGACATTTTTGTGGTGACCTGGATGAGATAGCATGGTCGGAAGTCACATGTGTGAAGAGTTATTTTGTTTTGAAGCTGATATTTTTTATGTAATTGTGGAATATTATGTAATGTGTGAAGGTTTATACTTTATAATTAGTTAAGCCTTTTTGGCCAACTCATTTGTAATTATTTGAGTGTGGTATAAAGGAAGGATTTTTTTCCTTAATTGTAATGATGAGATATAGATGTGAATTGTGGAATTGAGTAATATATGTTGTAAGAGGATATGCAAATTGCAGAGATCTGGTATTGAGATCTGGTGAAGCAGTTGGTGCAGTTTGGCACGTGCAGAGGAGGAAAGATAAGTTGTTGAGATCAATAATTTTTGGTATTATTATGTTTGGATAATATAGAGATCAGTTGGACAATGTGTTCGGTGATCTTTCCCTTGAAGTTGTTAGGACAGTGGGTCCTTCTGTCTTCCATAACTCTTAACCGGGTTAGAATATTTTAACAGTGATTCAAAGTCTCCTAACAGGGACTCATATGTATTAAATGTATTTCATAAGTCTCCTAACAGATTCCATCCTCTCACAAGGAATTTTCATATTAGTACATCTTTTGTGGGCATCATTCCCACCGAGGTTTACTCTCTGATCAAGAGGTTTCCTAGTCAACATATCTTGTGTTATTGTGTTGTTGTGTATGTTTATCTTTCTATGGTTGTTTCTTATATTGATTGCATGGTTGAAATATGATAATGGTACTAAAATTTGTTATTTTCTGATAACTGATTCACCCCCCCCCCCCCCTCTCAGTTATCTTGGTGGACTTTACTTTCTAACAAGTTAAAGATAATAGAACATGTTTTATGAATCCAACCAAAAGACCACATAATATACATAGACCCTACTTTTCAACCCCCAATGTCTATATATTTTTCCACAGTGGATTTTCAAGGTAGATTCATTTTGTTCAAGCACACCTTGTACAGGCCAATAGACTGGCAGGAAAGAAACAATGTGTTTTGAGCTTGTAAAACTGTACAAAAATACAAACTAAAATAAAACAAAACAATAAAATAAACTCCTAGAAATATTTACAAGCATAGAACTTCAGATTCAATCCAATATTGACAAAGGGTTTCCTCTGCAACTTCTCATAGAGTAATTTCCAGAAAACTGTCAACTCTTACTATTGAAAAATCCATACAATTGTTGTGTCCAACCTCCGTATAGAGTCATATTAAGCCTTATATATTTTTCTCAACATCTCTTAGGTATAAATGTGCATGTTTGTGTGTCCAATCCTAAAAATGACTCGTGTGCTCAAATGTTATACAAACAACTTTTAAAAGTTGCAAAGTTGCACTAGCAACTTTTTAGCATTTTTTTCATTTTCATTGTCCTAGCTCAATTTATAAGTTTCCTATGGCCAATTTGGACTCCTAAAACCTAGCTTACCTCTATGACATCACATTCCACTCCTATGAGTCTCAATACAAAGAAAAACACATATTGAGCCTTCCAAGACATATTTACATCTTTAGACCAATTACACCCCTCAAGTCCTCTAAACTTAACCTATCCCACTCACTGGACCACCAAGTAGTCCTTATTTAGTTAAATGAACTTTCCAAGGTCTGTCAAGCCAAACTTTAAGGGTGACCATGTCCATCCCCTAGGTGCTCCTACACCATGCTCCCCTAAAAGAAGAGAGCTAACTCACACCAAGTGAGGGCAGGGTCAAATGAACACCAAACTTCTTGAAATCACTCTCAGAAACCTAATTATCATTTTCTTCAAGTAAGCCCTTCCACTTGATGAGATGCTCCATATATGTTCCATGTTTGGTCTTATTTTTTACCCTTAAATCCAACACCATCTTAACTTGTGGCTTGGTTTGAGGAGGTAATGTTAAATAAAATATTATATCTGCAACTTCAGGGATTCTCTAATCTTTTTCTCTAGTGGGACCTTTGTATTTGATTAGGTCTATCACATTGAAAATAGGGGAAAGTACTAGATCATCTGGTAATTCTATTTTATATGTGTTGTTTCCATATTTTGCTAGTACCTTGCAAGGGCCTATCCTCCTCATTTTTAGTTTTCTTGGAACACCTTTCTGAAGTCTAGCCTTTTTTAGATGAACCATCACTAGGTCTCTAGTATTAAACTGAACATCTTTCCTCATAACATCCACTTTATCCTTTATATTTTGTGTGTTCTCCATCAAGGTTCTTCTCACTTGTTCATGCACTTCCTTCATAGACTATGCAAAATCTTCAAAATGACCACTTCTTTTCTCCAATCCTGTGATGTCCCTAAGCTCCATCACTCCCCTAGGATGTAACCCATAGATGATTTCAAATGGGGACCTTCCTGTAGTCCTATTCATTATGTCATTATAGAAAAAATTTAGCTTGATGAATAACTAGATCCCAAACTTGACCATACTCTTTGGTTAAACATCTGAGAAGGTTCCCAAGTGTCCTATTTACAACCTTTGTTTGACCTCCCATTTGGAGATGGTATGCAGACCCAAATGCTAAGTTACTGCCCAACCTTTTCCATAAGGTTTTCCAAAAGTGACCAATGAACTTTGGATCTCTATTTGACACTATATTGATAGGAAAACCATGAATCCGAATAACTTCTTCAAAAAACAAGTGATCTATGTGACTAGCATCATGATTCACCTTACAAGGAATGAAATGACTCATTTTACTAAACATGTCTACAACAACAAACACACTATCAAATCCATGCTTGGTCCTTGGAAATCCAACAATGAAATCCATGCTGACACACTCCCATGGCCTATTGGGAATGGTAAAAGGTTAATATAGAATGGCATTTGAAGATGTTCCTTTGGCTTTATGATAGATGGATAAATTTTCTAAATACCTCCTAATATCCTTTTTCATCTTAGGCCAGTAATACAACCTTTGTACTAACTCCAATATTTTATTCAATCCAAAATGTCCACTTAAGCTACCATTTTGTTTCTCTTGAATCAAGTTATCTCTCATTGACCCCCTTGGCACACATAGTTGTCCTCCCCTAAATAGGATTCCATCTTGTAAGGTAAATTCAGCATATTCACTATGAAAATTATTAGTAAAATTTTGACATATCTTGTAGGCTTTAGCAAAATCTACATCATCTTCATAGAGCTCTTTAAAGATATCAATTCTAATGCTTTTCAACTGCGCTCGTTGGACTGTCAGAAACCTTCTAATCAAGGCATCAACAACCTTGTTATTTTGACCCTTTTTGTGCTTAATGGTGAAAGTATAGAACTGTAGATACTCTACCCACTTTATGTGCCTATGGCTTAACTTATCTTGAGAGTTAAGATAACTCAGTGCTTGATTATCAATGTGGACCACAAACTATTTAGGAAATAGATAGTGCCTCCACTTCCTAAGTGCTTGAACAAGTGCATACAAATCCAAGTCATAGGATGATTACCTCTTCTTAGCTTCATTAATCTTTTTACTAGAAAATGTCACTGGTCTATTATCTTGACTCAAAACTGTTACAACTACAACGTTGCTTGCATCACACTCTATGGTGAAGAGTTTATCAAAACTAGGTAGTACTAGTATGGGTTGTCTAGCTACCTTTTGCTTCAAAACTTCAAATCCCTTATCTTCTTCCTTTGTCCATTGAAATTTTTCTTTCAGACCTCCTTTGATTATATCAAGTATAGGGGCACAAATTGCACTAAATTTCCTTCTAAATTTCCTATAGAATTGAGCCAATCCACAAAAACCCCTAACCTCACTTGATGTCTTGGGAGTAGGCCAGTTGAGTATTTCTTCCACCTTAGAGACATCCATCTTCAAATCATTTTTGGAGACCACAAAACCAAGATATACAAGCTCTTGCTTCATAAATTTACATTTCTCCAAATTTATTGTTATTTTTTCATCATGCAATTTCTTTAATATAATTTCTACATGCCTAAGATGATCATCCTTAGTTTTTCTAAAAATCAAGATATCATCTAGATAAAATACCAACTTGCCAATATAATCCTTAAGGACCTCATTCACGAGTCTCATGAATGTACTAGGAGCATTGGTGAGTCCAAATGGCATGACAAGACATTCATAGAGGCCTTCAGTAGTTTTGAATGTTTTCTTCCACTCATCTCCCTCCTTTATTCATATTTGGTGATAGCCACTTTTAAGGTCTATCTTGGTGAAATATTGTGCACCTCCTAAACAATCCATAAGGTCCTCAATTCTAGGTATAGGGAACCTATATCTAATGGTAATTATGTTTATAGCCCTAGAATTTGTGCATATTCTCCATGTTCCTCATTTCATGTGTGCTAACACCATTGTAACATCACATGGGCTAATACTCTTCCTTATCAGTCCATTGTCAAGAAGCTCTTGAACTTGTTTGGCCATTTCTTTGTTCTAGTCAAGATTCATCTTGTAAGGAGCCTTATTAGGAAAGGATTCCCTTGGAATGAGATCTATTTGGTGACTTATTTCCCTCTGTGGTGATAGGGTGGAAATGGTTCCATCACTGATGATTTCTTTAAACTAATCAAAAATGTTATGTACTTTTACAGGTTTGTCTTCTTTCTTAGCCCTTGCTTCTTCTTTAGGCTTCAAAACAATAGCAAACCCAAGTCCATCTCCCTCATTAAGAGAGTTTAAGAATTATTTTCCACTAACCATTAGCACATTAGGACCCATATTCTTACCTCCTTCTCCATCTACCAAAGATTGGATCTTGTAAGTAACACCATCCTTATGGAAGGAATATGAATTCTCCTCACCATTATGTATGGATTTTTAGTAAAATTTCCATGGTCTTCCCAATTGTAAATGGCATGCATCCATAGGTAAAAAATCACACAAAATCTTATCCTTATAACCACCTATTGTGAATTCCACCCATACTTGTTCATTTACCAACACATGTTGCTCCTTATTTAGCCATGTAACCCTATATGGACTACTATGAGGTATTCTGGTCAAATTTAACTTACTTACTGCTTCTTCTAAGATTATGTTATCAGTAGACCATGAGTCTATAATACCCTTACATACCTTGCCCAACATCTTACATTTTATTTTGAATAGAGACCTCCTTTGCTTTGGTTCCTCCCTAATAGGTTCTTTGATAAAATTATTCTTATCATCAAGTTATCCCCAACCTCTGAATCCAAGTTTGCTTTAGGGGATTTGACACTCATAGTGTCCTCTTGCACATAAGTGACTCTTTTATCACCTTGGGAAGAATTTTTTTTTCAAGGCACCTATAAGCAGGGTGTCCTATTTGATGGCAATTACAACACTTCATGGTGGAAAAATAAGATCCTCTACCTAATCCTCCAAATATACATTTTTTGCTACTACTGCCAAGACCTCTTCCTTTTCTATAACCACCTATGCTACTTGTTGTATGTGGTTGAATGTGGACCTCTAATCCAACTACGCACACAACATAGTCATTACTCACAATGGAATTATGAGAATGAGTATGGATTACTCAATTCAAAATTCATGGTGAAGTGACCTATTGCCTCCTAATTAATCAGGGTGTTTAATTACTCTCAGATTGGAGAGCCAACAACCATAAGACCGAGTTAATATGGAGGATTTAAAAACTAGAATGATAAGCAAAGTACGATCAATCTAAGATGAAAATGCAATTTGCAATATAGAATGAAGTGCAAATTTTAATCTAAGAGCTTGAAAATAAAAATGAAATACAAATTTACTCTAAAGAACTTGAAATAAAGATGTAAACTAAGCTAAGAGAAAATAAGAAAAATTAATCTATTATGAAATGCAATTACACTAAATGCAGATTAATCTAATAATGCAATAAAAGCTTGAAAGATAAAAGTGAGACAGAATTTCACTATAGTTTATGTGCTCTCAAAATTGCTTGATTTGAAACGGTGGACTCTTCATTTCCAATGGAGGAGAAAGAGACAAATATTAGAGAATTAATTAATTAAAGAAATGGATTATTGCCACATGGGTGACTCTTTGAATATTTGATTTATTAAATGCAAATATGATAATCCATTCGAATAACCAAGTAATTTATTAATTCCATTTATGGGTATTTAGCTAAAGGGGTGAGTTTAATTTAATTTAAAGCACTTAGGACTTTAGAATTAAATTGATTTATCATAGGGGTAACTTAGCTAATAAAAGTCAAAGACTTTAGGAATTAATTATAATATTTGATTAATGCAATTTAGGGTTTTTGCAATTGACATCAAGCTGAATAAAGTCAGGTAGGAGAGAGAAACTTGCCTAGCAAAGTAGGACTTCGATGATGCAAAAATTTAAGGAATGCACCAAAATTGATTGAAATTGATAGGTGCCAATTTTGGGGTATTACATTTTCCCCTCTTTGAATTGATGTGTGAATAACGCGTTGATTCAAAGAATAGTCTGAAGTGACATATACAATAATTTTCGGAGATCTAGGTTAGGATGCCAAGACACCGAACAGATCAAAGTATGATTTTTTGAAGTCCAAGTTAGATTGCGAAGACAACGATCTTGAGAGAAAATGAGAATTGGGGTTAGATTTCCCCAATGCCCAAAATGAGATTTAGATGCAGACTTAGGACTGTCTCCAGAATCAGGGTTAGATTGCCCCAATATGAAGCTTAGCCCTCTGAGACCTAGGTTAGATTGCCTAGATAATGGTCTAAAAGAGATCTTGAGAGCCATCTCCAAAATGAAGCTTCACTCCCAGGAATTAGGGTTAGATTGCCCCAATACCCAAAAGATTTCAAGAACCATCTCCAGAATGAAGCTTGATTCCTGAGGATCCGAGTTAGATTGCTCAAATATCGAAAAGATAGATGATAAGATAACCACATGCGAGGCACAAAGATGCCCCTAGCAATGAGAACTGATGATTTAGATCAAACTAATTCAAGAATTGATTTGACAAGATTCAAATGATGCAATCATCCTGCCCCCACAGTGACCCTTACATTCACTTAGCAGGATGAGCGTTAGCGATTTTACTTGTAGCAGAAAGAAGTCACTCAAAATAGACAAGGAGAAGAACCAACCTCACCAAAGCATCCATATAAAAGGAGTTGAGGTATGCATGGCCATCCAATATGAGATGAAGGCTCTTATAGATAGACACCCCTCTTAGATAGATTCCTTGGATCATTGGAACTAAACCAGCAAGCATAAAGCATAGAAAAAGATCATGCCCCCAGTCTTCGCATTTCTCAGTCAAGAAAGACATCTTAGATTCACTCGAGGGGAAATGATAAAGCAAAAAAACAAGCAAGAACCCAAAAGAAAAGCTCAGCATGCTTCAAAGGAACACAAATTCAGTTTTAGTTTCAGTTTACATTTGTGTTCAAGCGGATTGAAGTTGAATCAAAAGCGTACAACATTCAAAGTCTTGACAGGATAGCGACAGTAAGCAAACGTAGTGGGGACCACTGGTGACCATCATGGGAGATGAAGTCTCAAGATGATATTAGAGCATGAACCAAGTATTAGCAAGTGGATGCAGTGAGAATCACTGGTGACCGATACAAGAAAGATTCTCAAAAGAGAGAATAAAGCACGAACAAAGCATCAGCAGGTAGACGCAATGAGAACCACTGGTGACTAATGTAAGGAAGAGATCCTAAAAGAGAGGGGTTCAAACGAGAGCTAAGTATCAGTAGGTAGGCACAATGGGAACCACTGGTGACCGATAGACAAGAAATCCTTAAGGAGAGAAATCTCAAAAGTAGCTAGGCATCAACAGGCAGATGTAGCGAGAATCATTGGTGACTGATGCACGAACAAAACTTCTGAAAGTGATAGGAAAATGCCCCCCTAGACCAAGCAGGTGCCCCCAAGCATGAACCAGTTCCAATCCATGAAGAGTCGAGGAAAATCTCAAAGACAACTGAAAGCAAGTGCATGAGCTGGCAAACTAAAGTAGGAAACGGACTAAATCAGGAAACAAATGAAAGCAGGAAAGCGGGAAAGCAACTAAAGTAGGAATGCAAGGAAACTAAAGCAGGAAACTAAGAGCCAAGTGATGCTAAGATGAGATGTAACTTTAGGAAACAAGAGGTGCCTATTTACAAGGTTTTCACCATCTTGGCAGAGATTCTATTTTTGCTACCATGACGTCTGTTTACCAGGTTTTCATCAATGGCACATTTTTCTTCTTTTTCAATTTTTGTACTTTTCTCTTTTTTTTCTTTTTTTTGTATTTTTTAATATCTCATTTTTTGTGTTTTTGATCTTTTCACTTTTTTTGTATTTTTTCAAATTTTCTATTTTATTTTTATTATTATCAAGGCACCTATTTACTAGGTTTTCACCAAGATAATAGATACATCAAAGCACCTATTTACCAGGTTTTCACTAAGATGATCATTTTTTTCAGGACATTTTGCAATTTTTAGGATTTTTGCCAATATACCATTTTTAGGATTATTTGCCAATATATCATTTTTAGGATTTTTTGCCAATATACCTTTTTTTTTGGATTTTTTCAGGACCAATAAGTATGTACATGAGCACACAGAGAATGCCTTAGCTGTAGAATTTCTTCAAGTGAAGAGCGTTGATAGGATCTTTGAGATGTTCTCCTTCAGTGGTGGAGAGTCATAAGTGCCAAACCCAAATGCTGCAGTAATAACATACGAACCAAGCCAGTTTGGTTCAAATTTCACTTTCTAGACTCGCTGCTGCTGATTCTTGGGGTTCTCTCTCAAGACGAGATCACCCACTTGGAATTCTCTTTGTCTAAATTTCTTATTGTAGGCTTTGGACATCCTCTTTTGGTATGCTCTTAGATGATCAAACACCACCTTTCGACGTTCATCAAGTAACTCAAGCTCTCGAAGCCGGGATATTCTATTTTCTTCATCAGTGATGAGGCCTCTCAAAGAGATTCATAATGTTGGAATCTCAACCTCAATAGGCAATACTGCATCTACTCCATAAACTGCATGGCCTCTGTTGGTGTTTGAATACTTGTTCTGTAGGCCCACAAAGCCAGATTAATCTAGAGATGCCAATCTCTACCATATTTATGAACTGTTCGGTGCAAGATTTTGAGAATTGTCTTATTACAAGCTTTTGCTTATCCATTACCCTGAGGATAATAGATAGATGACCAATGCTGAATGATTCTGAATTTGGTGAGTCTGTCAGGTCCTTATTCTTGAATTTTCCCCCATTGTCAGTGATAATAGATGAGGGTACACTATATCTACAAATGATATAGTTCAGTATAAACATAGCCACAGACTTGCCATCAGCTATAGCTAGAGGCACTGCCTCAACCCATTTGGTAAAATAATCAATAGCTGTGATGATAAACTTATGTACTCTTGAAGAAGAAGGATGTATCTGACCTACCAAGTCAAAGGCCCATTACTGAAATGGCCAAAAACTGATGAAAGGACTAAGCTCTTTAGGAGGAGCATGGATCAAATTCCCATGAAATTGGCATTTTTTGCAAGTCTTGGCATATTAAACAGCTTCTTTCTCCATATCTGGCCAGTAATAACCAGCTCTAATAAGTTTTTGGGCTAACGTCAGATCATTCAAATGAGACCCATAGATACCTTCGTGTACCTCAACTAGTGCACATTTGGACTCATCGAGTTCTAGACACCTAAGGAGGGTACCATCTAGACCCCGTCTATACAAGTCATTTTCTATGATGACATACCGTGAAGTAGTATGAATTAGGTGACACTTTTCATTCTGATTATAGGTGTCTGGAATGATCTGGTCATGAAGGTAGGAATAGATATGGTGGTAGCAAGATGAATCATGTCCAATGACTGAACAGATCATCTTGGATTCAGGAATATCATAGGTAGGGTAGTATAATGCCTCCACCAGGAATTCATGTCTGAAGTCATTTTCTAGCATTTGTAACATTGAAGCAAGAGTGGCCATAGCATTAGCTTCTTTATTGTCTGCCCTTGGAATTTGCTGGAAAGAAATGTGTGCAAAATATTGTTTGAGATCATCCACCATTCTTTTGTAAGGTACTAGCTTGTCATCTTTTGTTTGGTAAACATCATTAACTTGGTTGATGATTAACTAAGAGTATCCAAAGACCTTGAGCTCATCCACACGCCATTCAATGGCTATCTTCATACCATTAATGAGAGCTTCATATTTAGTGATGTTGTTTGTTCAGGGAAACAACATTTTGTAAGCTTTTGGTAATGAGTATCTTTGAGGTGTTATAAACATAATGCCTACACCTGATCCTTGCTGAGTGAATGGTCCATCAAAGAACATTCTCCAAGATTGGTATGTGAGAAGCATGATGGATTCATCTGGGAATTCAATGCCTAATGGCTGGTGATCTTTTAGAGGAGCTTCTGACAGCTGATCAGCAATTTCTTGTCCTTTAATATCTTTTCTTTCCACATACTCAATGTAAAATTCACTAAGTATCATCACCCATTTTGCTAACCTACCCATGAGGGTAGCCTTGCTCGATAAATACTTTAGTGGATCAATTTTTGCAATAAGCCTTGTAGTATGAGTGAACATATAATCTCACAACTTCTGAGAAGAAAACACTACTACTAGACAAGCTTTCTCAATGATAGAATAATTCATCTCATATGAAACCAATGTTCTGTTGATATAGTATATGGCTCTCTCTTTGTTGTTCTGGTCTTCTTGGGCTAGGAGAGCACCCAAAGATGTATGTGTGGCTGAGATGTACAGTATAAGTGGCTTCCCATGAATAGGAGGCATCAAAATTAGTGGATTAGCAAGATACCATTTAATCTGAGTGAGTCCCCTGTCACATTCTTCATTCCATTCATAGGTCACACCCTTATGCAAGGTTTTAGTGAACGGTTGTGACTTGTCGGCCAACTGTGAAATGAAGCGCCAGATAGATTGTAGCCTTCCCTATAATCCTCTCATTTGACTGATATTCTTGGGTGGAGGCATGTCTATAATAGCTTGCACTTTTTTAGGATCAACTTCTATGCCTTTAGCTGAAATGATATAACCCAAGAGTTTCCTAGAAGTGACACCGAATGCACATTTTTTGGGATTAAGTCTAAGACTAAATTGTTCCATGTGGTCAAGTATGGGACCCAAATCTATAAGATGAGTTCTTCACTACATGCTTTTGGCTAAAGTATCATCCACATAATCCTCCACTATTTTATGCATCATATCATGGAAAATAGTAGTGACAGCTCTCTGATATGTTGCTCCAGCATTCTTAAGCCCAAAAGACATGACATTTCAGCAAAAGGTGCCCCAAGCACATTTTAAAGCAGTCTTTTCTTGATCTTCTGGTGTAATTTTTATTTGATTATAGCCCGAAAAGCCATCCATCAAGGAATACATCTCATATCCTGGTGTCATGTCCATTATCATATCAATATTAGGTAGTGGGAAGTCATCTTTTGGACATTCCTTATTTAGATCCCTGAAGTCTGTACACACACGAATGGATTTATCATGTTTGGTGACTAGGACAATATTTGAAATCCATTCTGCATAATCAATATTTCTTATGAAACCGGCCTTAAGAAGCTTTTCTAGCTCTACTTTTACCAAAAGTGCTACGTGTGGATGCATCTTTCGCAGCTTCTGTTTGATAGGTTTAATACCTAGTGCAATGGACAGATGGTGCATGATTAGATTGGGGTCTAATCCAGGCATGTCAGAGTAGGTCCATGCAAAGTTTATTTTCTTACTCTGAAAGAAGTTAGTGAACTCTTCTTTTTCTTTGGTAGACAATGATTGTGCTAGATGAATAATCTGTGGAGCATCCTCTGTACCCAAATTTAATGGTTGTGTCAGCTCAATCAATACTGATGACCTCTCTTGAAATTCGCTCAGAAGCGTATCAAGTATCTCATCCTTGGGTGCCTCAAAGATGTTTTCACCCTAGGATACATCTTTTATTTTTACTATTTTTGGCTCTGATACTGCCACAAAGTGATTTTCACCATCAAAGCATCTATTTTTTCTTCTTTTAATTTTTTGACTAAGATACTTGATATCCACCTCTGTCATGCTGACACTTCTTTCACTAGTGGAGGACATCACAAGCTCAATAGCATGGAGGTAACAGGCTAGATCATAATCATTCTGGAATGTTAGGACTTCATTGGATGTAGAAGGGGAGTTCCAATTTATTAGATCAGGACAGCGGAGTGAAAGGGCAGTAGTGACTAGTTCAATCACGTTCACAATATAACCATCAAAAGCATGGATGAGCAAGTTGAGACCTAGAGCGATCTCATCCAAAGGAACATTTGAATCCCTATAAGACCTTACGTCAGAAGTAGAGGAAAAGTTAACACCGGTGGCGTCTAATTCATGCGGCCTAGCACTAGACCCTTCACCTACTTTGAGGAGTCTTTCATACACGTGAACAATATCTATGTCTACATCATAAGTGGCATCAGAAAAAAAGTCGAACTCATATTCATGTGAGTTAGTACTTGATGTGGGAATTTCATTAGTACTAGCAGCATCATCAGACTCATTATTATCTCTTGTGGCATTAATGGTTTGCTGGAGTTGTTCTTGTTCAAGATACTTTTGAAAATGTGGCGGCATGTATTGTTCACCTAGAAAATTGGGATCACCATTCAGTGTTTCTTTCCATTGTTCATATTTGAATTGATGACTGAAGAGGTTTTATTAGAATCAGTATCAGTATCAGTCTCTACCATATGGACAGGTATGATAGGCTCATCAGGTTCTACAAAGAGTGTAGCAAGTTTTGAAGGAATAGATATGGAAACGTGTCTTCATCAGAGCTAGCCTCTAGATTTACCTCTGGAGTAGTATCATCAAATTCTAACTCATGTTTAGGTTCAGGTTTCGGCACAAACTTGTTAATCCCTAGATGAAAGGGGATCTTCTTGAAGCCTAAGCCAGTAGTATCCTTTGTGCTTTGACCTGTAGCTTCAATGGATTTCAGTAGACCATTATCATTCTTTCCTATGGGACCACTCCCCTTATACCCAAAGCCCTTCATGATCTTGAAGGCCTCACTATTTGGCTCTTGCTCTAAATCTGGAGGTGGAGTGGTTGTTTCAGCTATTTCTTTTCCTTTATAGATCCAAGCTCTGACAGCCCTCTCTTCATCCTCATCTTCTAAAGGCGTAGAGGCCCACACAAAGGTGCCATCATAAACTATTTGAGAAGAAGCATTAGAAAGTTTGTTATTCTTAGAAGGTTTCCCATAAGAGCGTGGAGACAGAGGAAGAGAAGCCAATGATAGCACAGGTTCAATTCGGTATTCTCCCATGCATGTATCCTTAAGTCTCAAAGTTTGTTCCATTTCCTTCAGCTTAGCATCATAAAACTCAATGGATTCTCTATTTGCTGGAACAAAGCTATCTGAGGATTGATTGAGTGTGATATAGGAGAAATTGGTATTAGCAGGTACAGTGACTTCTGCCCCATGAAATGGAAACTTAATGCATCAATGGTACATAGATGGGACAGCCTACATCTCATGAATCCAAGGCCTACCCAACAAGATGTTGTAGGCAAGAGGAATGTCAAGAACTTGCAAAGTAACATCTCTCTCAACAGGTCCTACGTGGATAGGTAGCACAACTAAGCCTCGGGACTTATGTTCTTCCTCATCATAAGCTTTGATGGTAATCTTTTTGTGGGATTCTACACAATTCTCATCATAACCTAGCTGAGTAAGCAGCTTAGCAAAATAGATATTAAGACCAGCACCATTGTCTATGAGCACTCATTGGACACGCTTAGGACCTATCATGACCTCTATATGAAAGGAAGCGTTATGCGAATGACTCAAAGAGTGATCATCTTCTTCAGAGAAGGATAGATAGTGAGGCGAGGTCAAATGACCCACCATAGATTGGAACCGGTTGAGATCAAGATCCTTGGGAATGTTTGCCTCTATGAGGGCTTTATCCAAAATCTACCGATGAGCAGGCGAGATCTTCAACAACTCAAAAATGGTAATCTGAGCATTGGTTCACTGGAGTTGATCTAAGATGCTATAACTGGCTGAGCTAGCTGTAGGAACAGATTTCATGTTCTTGTTGGTGGGGCCAACAGCAGTCTTATTCGTAGCTTGCTTTGGAGCGAGTGTAGAAGTATCAAGACTCTTATCTGCAGTTTTCTTCAAAGCAGATGTAGAAGTATCAGGACCTTTCAAAACAACTCTTCCTCGTGATCAAGTAACCACATTAGCACAATCTTGAGGTTGTTCAGATTTAGATGAACGAGATGCAGAACTATGCAAGATGAAAGGAGTCTTAGGTTTGGGAGCATCGTCGCTCCCTTTAATGGTAATCACATCATAGTACTTTACTCCAATAGGTTCAATCATACCAATAACATTGTCATCATTAGTGTATGTGTAATTGACTTTAGCATTGGTATTCTTGGCATTTGAAGACTCACCCTTCTCATGAGGAGGGAAGGGATCCTTAAATGCTTGATGGTCTGAATTCTTGTTATGGCCATCCACAACAATGTCACCACTATCAATCAAATCTTGGACCTTATGTTTTAGTTGAAGACAAGTAGAAGTCTTATGACCCTTATTCTGGTGATAGTCACAATAGGCATTGTCATTCCACCAATGAGGTCATGGTTGTGGGTCATAGAGACGCTTTTCCAAAGGAGTAAGAATCTGATTTTGCATAAGATTTTTATAGACCACATCAAGTGGTTCTCCCAAGGAAGTGAATTCGCGCTTGGGTCGAGATGCCCAAGGTTTGTTTCTAGAAAACCTCAAAGGTTTCTGATTTTCCACCACAGGCTTTTCAGTCACCTTAATTGCTTGTATGGTGGAAGAGAGATTAAAAATAGACTTAGCAAGTTTCGGGGTCACATTGTCGACCACTCCATCATTCACAACGTCTCTATTCTTGTTAAAAAACTTCCCTTTATCCTTATTTGAGTTTGAAGATCCCTGCTTGTTGTCTTTACTCGAAGTCAATTCACCTTTCTTGATCATAAAGGCCTCTATTCGCACTGCTTGTTTGATCATGCTATCAAAAGTTAGAGGACCTTGTAATTGCACTTGGTATCCGAAGTCTGGGACAAGATTGTCCAAGAAAATTTTGAGTCTCTCGGACTCTGGTAGCTTGTGAGGACACCTTGTACATAATTGTCTCCACCTTTGGAGTAATATTACGAAAGATTCTCCTTGTCACTATTTTAAATTGCAAAGATCCCGGATGCTGAATGTTATGCGAGTAATGTTGGAGAAATAGATTAGCCATTTCATCGAAATTCTTAATGCCAGTGGACAATCTAGAAAACCATTCCATCGCGGGTCCACCCAAACTATGAGGAAATAGGTGCATAAGATATGTTTGATCATGCATGAATTCCATAGATAATGTGCCAAACTCCCTCAAGTGATCTTGGAGATTGATTGCACCCAAGTATTTGTCATATTTAGGGAGTTCTACACCTCTGGGAAAAGGTGGCATATGTAGACTTCTATCAAAGGGGAAAGGACAAATGCTTTCCATTGTGAATTGTTGAGTGGGTTTGTCCTTATTCTTCGCAAGTTGACTAATCTGATCTTGCATGTCTCAGACCATTTTTTGCAACTTTGCGGTCTCAGTTTCTTCTTCCTTGGCCATGAGTGTTTCAACTTGATAGTTTGGGGGTAACTTGGCCCCTTGTTTAGCTAACTCAAGGAAGTATTTTTCCTTCTCCTCTAGAAGGAGAATCTCCATCATTTTAATAAGACTCTTATTAGCTTTGGTAGTGTCTATATCATGTTGAGTTATCACATCATTTTCATTCCCAAGGATCTCATAAATGCTCAGAATCTGATCTTGTTGCTGATCATCTTGGTTTTGATCGAATGGAGGAGGGTGATACAAATATGTGGGTTGTCGATCACCTTGAGGTTTGTTTCAAGATTGATCATCATTGTGGGACTGATTTTTTGTCGTGTTGAGATTGACCATGAGGCTGATTCTGAGGTTGAGATTGATGTGGGTCATTAGAGGATTGACCATGATACTGATTATTTTGAGATTGGTCATAAGTTTGACTATACTTACCCGATTGGAAATCAAACGGATCTCCCATCTTGTTAATGTAGGACTATGCAGCGATTGAAGCCTCAGTAAAGTGATATGAACGATGTCGATGGGGTGCAGTAAAGGTAACTTTTGGTGAATGAACAAGGTCAAAAGATTTAACGAATTTAGGTGGGAAGATATCATGATCAGTATCAACAAATTCAATAATAGGAGCAGTCTGAGGGAGTGGTCTTCCAAAGTTATGAAACAATGAGTTGTCTTGGAAGAATGAGTTGTCTTGCTCTTGAAATGAGAAACCGGGTTGCGATTCAAACAGCAGAACACCAGAGGTGATGGTTGAGACAGACTATCTTTTGAAGTACTCAATGAGGAACTTGAGGATCTCTCACAAAGTTTAGATTTTGCGACAAATTCAGGATGATCTATTTCTTGATTAGGAGGTTGGCTTCTACATTGACTAGTATTCTGAATGGGATAAGTTTTGCCACTTCTAGTCGTGACAGTCATAGATGAAGATGTGATGAGAGAAGACTTAGGATAATGCTAGACTTTGTCTCTAAGATAACAGAAAGGAGATAAATGGCTAGAACAACCAAGATGCGAGATGGACCTGATACGAATCATCAAAAGAGGTGGCTAGAACAGTCAAGATAAGACTATCGCAACACAAGGTACAAAAGGCATAAAGAGATAAGGTAAACCAACAAGAGACAACATGAGTCAAAGAAAAGATCAATCAATTCTCAACTCGGGACAACCAGTTTCTGATAGTGAATGACAAGAAAACAGAAAAATAGACCTTAGATAAAAGAAGATCAGGAAAAAGTTTAACCAGTCAACAGGAATTTAGTCTTTGTTTTTTAAAACTGGGCTACAGTTTCACGTGAGAGAATACCAAGCTACACGAGAGAACACCAAACTTCATGTGAAAGAACAAAGTCTCACGCAACAAAGTACTCTGCAAAGTGAAACTTCGCATGGGAAAAATCCAAAGTATAACAATTTGACACAATTTTTGAGGCAAAAGTTAAATTCTGAGATACAGCCTAAATTGATGTCTAATAGAAAATCTAGTTTCTTGATAGGTTTGAAGAATAATTTAGTCAAAAATCTCATTTTGAGGTTTCAAGCATTCATTTAAAGACACAAAGGTTTAGATCAAGCAGTTGTGATACAAGAAGTAGTCGTTAATAGACCTATCAAGGACAAAGCAACTTGATAGTATCAGGGGAGTCTTTGTTTGATCATGATTGGACAATGTTTAAGACTCAATAACAAACACATAGCTATCCCTACCAAAAAAAATGGTGAGAAGACAAAACATTTGCCCCACTGCTTATACGCATACGTGCACCTCACATAGTCGTGTCACCCCCTAGAGGGAGCTCATGTTTTTGGTGTTTCCAAGGACTCAATAGTATAGGTTCAAAGGTTACCCTTGAAGCAGGGGCTAGTTTCATATACCACCTTCAAGCATCCAGGTGTATGCCTATGGTGGGAATCTACGGGAGAGATTTTTCCCCCTCCCTGTGCAAAGATTATGCCTCCTTTCGGAGGTGAACCGGGTAGGCCACTAGCTAAGGAAAGTTTTTAATAGGCTTCCATTCATACTAACCTCTAGTGCCCCTAATATAGGGCTAGGGCCTTGTAGCCACACTAACACTTGAAAGTCGTACACCCCCAAGCAGGGCTAGGAGCGGCGTCACTCAGTACAACAAACAAGGCCTTCTCAAGATGATAGTCAAAATCATGATAAGGAAGTTAATATGGCTTTGGAGTCTTTAGACTCAAAAAATCATTCTTTATTAAAGTGAGGTGGAATCACCAGCGAAAGGTGCGTACTCACTTGGGTCGTTCTCGGAGGTTCAACTTCTGGCAGGCCCTCTAAAGGTGACACAACTTGGCTTAGATCCGAGGGTTTGATTTTTTGTTTCTCTCAAAGAGAGAAAATCATAATTCTCTACCTCATCACTTCACCCCAACACATCAAGAAAATTCATCACCGAGTTAGCTTCACTCCACCAAATCTACAAGCTTTTGGGTTTCTGGTTCTCTTAGAGAGAGAAGAGCATAATCCCCTGGCAAGTAGAAGTGTTAAAGATTCACTACCTTTCTCTGCTTCCCCAAGAATTTTTCATATTAGTAGGATCATTGGGTTTTCAATTTCATTCATGGTCATCACCTCCATGTAATGAAGAGCCAAATTCCCTAGCCCACTATCAAAATTCTCAAGAAATTTTAACGGAGCCCTAATTAGACTATGTTAATGAAAGCAAGAAACAAACACAATATTTTTATGAGATCTTTGACTATCATCCTAAAATCAAACCATTAGCATGTTTTATATTCTTTGTCAAACGTCCTACAGAAAATTGTTATGCTGTGGAAAGAACAGAGAAATGGAAATTAATAGCAAACAGAAACTGTTAGAAATGTGGAACAGAAAACACAAAGACTGAAAAATTTTAAAAAATTGGAATCAAATCTCATGCGAGGAAGTACTCCACAGCACGTGAGAAAACATAGGGTGCTGCGTGAGGATGTGAAAGTTCATGCGAGAGAGTGCTACTGAGAGAGAAACTTTGTGCGGTATGCTCTAGATTCTCGTGCGAGAATTCGTACATAGGAAAGTATGGATGCATGGCAAAGCTCAAATTTCCTATCAGAAAAATCAAGAATGAGGCCATAAATTGAGCTTTTCTGCCCCATGGTGGGTGCCAAAAATGTATGTGTTTGAATGTGGACCTCTAATCCAACTACACACAACATAGTCATTACTCACACAATCAAATTACGAGAATGAGTATGGATTACTCAATTCAAAATTCATGGTGAAGTGACCTGTTGCCTCCAAATTAATCGAGGTGTTTAATTACTCTCAGATTGGAGAGCCAACAACCATAAGACCGAGTTAATATGGAGGATTTAAAAACTAGAATGATAAGCAAAGTACGATCAATCTAAGATGAAAATGCAGTTTGTAATCTAGAATGAAGTGCAAATTTTAATCTAAGAGCTTGAAAATAAAAATGAAATGCAAATTTACTCTAAAGAACTTGAAATAAAGATGTAAACTAAGCTAAGAGAAAATAAGCAAAATTAATCTATTATGAAATGCAATTACACTAAATGAAGATTAATCTAATAATGCAATAAAAGCTTGAAAGATAAAAGTGAGACAGAATTTCACTATAGTTTATGTGCTCTCAAAATTGCTCTCTTTCGAATGAAGAATGAGGTTCAAGATATAGGCAAGCTTGGAAGAGAAACGAAGAGTTTCTTGATTCAAAACGGTGGACTATTCATTTCCAATGGAGGAGAAAGAGACAAATATTAGAGAATTACTTAATTAAAGAAATGGATTATTGCCACATGGGTGACTCTTTGAATATTTGATTTATTAAATTCAAATATGATAATCCATTCGAATAACCAAGTAATTTATTAATTCCTTTTATGGGTATTTAGCTAAAGGGGTGAGTTTAATTTAATTTAAAGCACTTAGGACTTTAGAATTAAATTGATTTATCATAGGGGTAATTTAGCTAATAAAAGTCAAAGACTTTAGGAATTAATTATAATATTTGATTAATGCAATTTAGGGTTTTTGCAATTGACATCAAGTCAAATAAAGTCAGGTAGGAGAGAGAAACTTGCCTAGCAAAGTAGGACTTTGATGATGCAAAAATTTGAGGAATGCACCAAAATTGATTGAAATTGATAGGTGCCAATTTTGGGGTATTACACTTGTCTCACCACTATGCTCTACAAGTTTGGATTCACCTTGAGTCCTTTGATCTATGCCTCTACCACTAAAACTAGCTCTATGGCATCTTTTGTCTCTTCCTCTGCTTCTACCCCGACTTTCTGATTCTTTCTTCTTCTTACTTTTCTCCTTCACTTTGAGTGCCAATTGATAGTATTTATGGACTATTGTATGGCTTAATAGGCTTATTTCTTCTTGGATGTTCCATCTCAACCCATTGAGATATCTTTCCACCTTAATGCTTTCATCTTCTTGTACCTTGGACCTCAAACACAACTTTTGAAATTCTTCAGTGTATGTATTCACATCAAAATCCCTCTGCCTCAAGTTTTGTCTCTTTTTGTACAATTTAATCTCATAATCCTCAGGCGTATCTAGGCTTCTTTAATTTTTTCTACCATTCCCTTCCAAGTAGCTATTGGGTTCTCACCTTCCTTCTCTCTCTCTGTCTAGACAAATTTCCACCAAGTTAAGGCAACTCCTCTTAGTCTTGATTTGGCTACCTTGACCTTTTAAGCCTCACTCACTCCATCACATCCAAATTGATTCTCAAGACCTTCAATCCACTCCATTACTAGGTCAGGCTCCATCTTTCCACTAAAAAGTGGTATTCCCTCTAAGGCTTTGCCACTTATAGCCTTGAGGGCCTTGAGAAAGGGTTCCTCTTGAATGACAGGATCTAGTTCAGGGACCTCATCTTCTACTGCCACTGCTTTACCCTTTTCTTCTATCTTCTCACTAACTTCCTCAATTTTCACTTCTACACCTATCTTGAACTCTATTTGTTCTAATCTTTCTCTAAGAAATATATTCTCTTCTTCTTGATCTTCTAACTTCTTGGCCAACTATGCATTGGTCACCATCCTGGATTCTCCAACTGATTCAGTATATAACATTCCACTCACACTAGCCCAAATATTTAGGCTCTGATACCACTTTAATAGGAAGGTTCTCCTAAGAGCAACTCTTAGTTCTTCACCAAATCTCTTCCAAGACTTCTTAGGGTTTATTTCTCACTTAGAACCCTACTATCTTAGGAGGCTTCAATTTTCTATCTTCCTACCCTCCTAGAGCTCCACTACCAATTCAAAGTGCTCTCACTTCCACATTCCTTTTTGAACTACAATGGTAAGTTCGCCCACCATCCTTCTAGCCCTTTCACAATCACCTTGCAGGATTCTAAGGCTTTCAAATTATTCAATTCATTCACTAAACAATCTATCTTGTTAGATCTTGAAGTCATTTTCTCATCGCTTCCAAGATTCCTAGTTTTTAAGCCTAATAGGTCTCTAATAGCCCTATGTTTGAGGTTTTTGGGCTTTAACACAAAGATCTTACACACAACCCCCTGAAATCATTGGTGATCTAGATACCTTTTTCGAAGACCCTAAATATTTTGTTGGTCTTGGTGTTCAAACTATCAGTGTACTGCCCAAACCCTAACTAGCCTATTTTGTAAAGAAACAAACTTGTCTTGAATCTTACAAGGAAAAATCCATTCAAATGGATTCACCAACTCTCCTACTCTTAATCAAGGCTTCATTAGACTCCATACTTGACCTTATCATGGCATTGGATGCTCATGAACAATCTACTCCTGCAAGTATGAAAACATTGTTATACTTATTCCTTAGTCGGGTTATGGAAGAACTCGCCCAGGGAAAGAAGTTAAAGATAGTAGAACATGTTTTCTGAATCCAACCAAAATACCACATACTTTACATAGACCCTACTTTTCAACCCCCAATGGCCATATAGTTTTTCATGGTGGGTTTTCAAGCTAGATTCATTTTGTTTAAGCACACCCTGTACAAGTCAGTAGACTAGCGGGAAAGAAACAATGTGTTTTGAACTTGTAAAACTATACAAAAATCCAAACTAAAAGCACACACAACAAGAAAATAAACTCCTAGAAATATTTAAAATCCTATAACTTCATATTCAATCCAATATTAACAAAGGTTTTCCTCTACAACTTCTCACAGAGTAATTTCCAAAAAATTGTCAACTCTTACTATTGAAAAATTTGTACAATTGTTGTGTCCAACCTCCGTATAGGGTCATATTAAGCCTTATATATGTTTCTCATCATCTCTTATGTCTAAATGTGCATGTTTTCATGTCCAATCCTAAAAACACCTTGTGTGCTCAAATGTTGTCCAAATAGCTTTTAAAAGTTACAAAGTTGCACTAGCAACTTTTACAATTTTTGCTTTTTCACTATCCTAGCTCAATTTATAAGTGTCCTATGGCCAATTTGGACTTCTAACACCTACCTTACCTTTTTTACATCACATTATACTCCTCTAAACATCAATACAAATTAAAACACATATTGAGCCTTTCAAGGCATCTTTACATCTTTAGACCAATTGCACCCCTCAAGTCCTCTAAACTTAACCTAGCCCACTCATTGGACCACCAAGTAGTCCTTATTTAGTTACATGACCTTTCTAAGGTCTTTCAAGCCAAAATTTGAGGGTGACCATGTCTATCCCCTAGGTGCTCCTGCACCAGAATGAGTGTCTTGGAGGTGTAAGTAAGTTCTTTGTCAAGTGGGAGATTGTTGAGGAGGAGTGCCTCAAACTTACTGACTGAATCCTTTAGAAGTGAAATTTTGGTGGAAAAGTTGATTAGCTTGGGCGATACATGGTTATCGATGTAACTAGAGCTTTGTCTTGTTGATGGGAAGTTTGGTATAAAGGATCAACAAGATCGGGGAGACCTTGGGTTTGTCTTAGCGATGAACAGTTATCGGAGTATCAGAATGGATTTTGGCAACACTTCTGATAGTATGTGTTTCTCTGATGATCTTGGCCGGTGTAGCTTTTCTGATGCACTTATAGACTTCTTCAAAAGGTTGTGAATACAAATAACTAAAGACCATTTGAACTCATGTTGACCAAGCAGAGGTGTCCTTTTGTGATTGGTCCAAGTTGGATCCTTGGGGATTTTTTGTGAGTGTTATGTGTCTCTTTGAATGACATGGTAAGATAGATAGTTATTATGTTGTGAGAAACTGAATCGAACTGGTTCTTGATAGAGAATATAAAAACTTTGAAGAATTAATTGCAAGGGATATATGGAGAGAAGAATCAATGATTGACTGTGGGAGGATCGATTGGTGAATTGTTTGAGATGCTTGAGAATAGTTGCAGTAGGTTCTTGACTGTTACTATGAGACTATTTGATCAAACATTTGGTTCTCTCTGTGTGTGAGGTTGATTAATGTTGTTGGAATGCTTGAAAGTTGCAGAGTGTCAAACATGACTATTGTTTGTGAAACTTCTTAATCGGGTATCATGTGTTGCCAAAATAGAGACTGAGGATGTACACTTGAAGAAGTACTAATTTGTAACTTATATGTAATGTAATTTATAATAATATAAGAGATTGGGGTTTTGATGGTGGTATTTTACCTATAAGGTTTTTCGTAAGGGTTTTCCCACGTAAATACTGCTATTTTGTTTTGTGTTTGTTTATCATCTTATGTTTACTCTATTATCCATATCTGTGCATCTTAATGACTTTAATTGCACTTGAAAGTTGTGAATTTGACATTGTGTGCTATAATTGTATCACACTTCTATGAATCATTACATTCAAGAACACTCAAGAATGAGGTCTCAAAAATTGATCCATAGCTCCTTAGGCATGGAGTGCAAGGGTTTTAAGAATGCTCTCAGCTAGAGCTATTTAACCAATAACCTTGCTAGTAAACCATGCAATGGGAGATTCAAATGAAGACAAGGGCAAGAATGCCAATATCCTCAAGAATCAAATGAAAATGCAATGCAAGCTAGATTAAGATGAATATGCAAGCTAAACTATGAAAATGAAAGAACAAGTATTACAAAGCCTCCTAGTTAAGCTAGATGGGTTAATCTAAAACATAAAGGAAATCTAAGATAAGAATGCCATGATAATGCAAGAAATGAAACTATGATAACATGTAGATGCAAAAGCCAAAAATGCTCCAAATCTTCAAAAGCTCCAAAATGACCTAGAAAACCTGCAACATAACATTAGCATAAAAACCTAAGATATGAAAATGAGGAAGAGAGCTCTCCTTTTAAAGGAAATGAGAAGGAATGGACCATGGAGATTAAGAGGCAAAAGATTTAATCAATGGTGGAGCTTAAAAGAGGAGCAATCCATGTACACAAATATCCTCCAATGGGAAAATAAGAGTTGACTTTTGTGTCCATATGAGACAAAAAGTGTTTTTTCCCTTTTTATAAAATAAGAATAATGCTTTATTTGTGCAACTTAGGATAAGAGGAAAAGTGGGGCTTTTTATTTATTAAAAGGGAAGGAAATATTTCTTTTAATAAATAAAGACTTAGGATAAAATGGTTAGCCCATAGAAAATAATCGAATAAATGATAGAACTAGGATTTGATCAAGAATAAGCAATTTATGATTTTAGCAAAAGGGGCTAATAGTCTAGGTGACCATTTTTGGGTGTATACATTTGCCCCTCTTTGACTAATGTGTGATCAATCTGGGAACACATTACGTCAAAGAATAGATCAGCGAATAAGGCAAGCAGATAGCCAAGAAGGCAAGCAAATAGCGATCTGACTCCAAAGAATGAAGTGCAGAGAGATAGAAAATCCTGCATGGTCAGCCTGGTAGCGACAGTACTGAACACTTAGGAAAGAGATAGCCAATAATATATGATGTGTCTGCCCCCTCGGGATCGAAAGTGAAATCCAGGTAGAGGGAAAGCAGAAGCAAGAGAGACATGATCAAATCACTAGAAATCATAATCGAAGAAAGAGAACAGAATAACCATCAAGCAGTGAAGATATGCCCCACACATGGGACCCGGGGCACGAACCTATCGGTCCCTCAACCCGTAAACACCACGGAGGGGGATTTGAACTTGGGATTTGAAAGTGAATGAAAGACTGGAAGTTTGAAAGAGATGGGGATGAAGAGGTGAAGAATGCCCCAATGAAGATCAAAGGATCAGGCCTCAAAATGTTAGCCAACTGCATGAAAGAAGAAGAAAGGTGAACGCGGATTTTGGTTTTGATCCCAAAATGAAGAGAAAATGATGGGATATGAAAGACAAGAAGCGAAAGACATGATTAGGAAGAAGAGAAAGGTGAGCACAGTTGATTAACAAGTCCACATAAGATGAAAAGGAGAGCTCTCTCCATATGCAAGATGCAAAACTAAACTAACATGAACCTAAGAATGCAAGCTACATGAAAAGTGGTTTACTTGCAAGGTTACAATGCCAATAGACATCTAATATTCATCATTAAGCGTTATTGGTAGCATCACAAGATCATACAATACACACTAGCATAACTATGTGGATCTGAATATGATCTATATCAGATAGAAATGTGGAAATCCCACCTAGGCATCAAAGACATGCAGGTCAAGATGACTAGTGCAATGAGATTACCTAAGTTTGATATAGCAAGATTATGCTCGCATCGAGACACAAGAAAGTCAAGATGACTATAAGCATGCACTTGCGAAACAGTCAAGGATAATATCTTGTAGGTCCATAGTGTCAAGTAAGACCAGCATAAATGCTCATGACAGTTAGGACCAACAAAATATACCCACAAGCAGAAAAAGCAATAAAACATGTTCTCATTCCCTCAGTTTTCTAGCTATGCATCATCGAAAATGATCATAGGGGGAGAATACTCAGCAAATAAATCATCATAGACAGCACACAAAGAAAATAAAGCCAAGCAAGTCTCAGCGAGTCAAGTGTTTAAGTGTGTGTGTGTAGTTCATAGAGTCAAACTTTGAGTATCGTATCTGCTAGTGAGAAATATGGCATCATCTAGACTGCAGGTAGGATATCTGATAAGTGTTGAGAAACACTCGACACTAGGGTAGTGTTGAAAAACATAGTTGGGTGGTGTTGAAAAACACCATTTGCGAGGTGCCTAAGAAACCCAGACGCACAAAGAGACCCGAGATAAGCTTAAAACAACGTATGCCCCCTAGACTAAGACAAGAGTCAATTCCAAGCTAGGAGAGGCAAAGCGAGAAGTGGAGCGAATGAGCACCACGCAAGACTGATAGACATAGGTGCAAAGGGTCTCAAGCAGCGCCTGTTTCCAGGTTTTCACCACTTGATAGATTTATTGCAATTTTTTTTTTAGGACTTTTTATAAAAAATTTTGTATTTTTGCTACCAAGGTGCCTGTTTCCAAGTTTTCACCAAGGCACTTTTTCAAAAAAAAAAAAAATGAATTTTTTTATTTTTTTGGTGAGACATCAAAATGCCTATTGCTAGGTTTTCACTAGGATGCTCATTTTTTCAGGACTTTATATGCTTTTTTGGATTTTTTCAGCATCATATATGAATTTTTTTGGTATTTTTTCAAGATCATAAAATATGTACAAAGAATGCCCCAGATAGAAATGGGCATCAAGAATCTACTTCCTTTGATGTAGAGAACTGATAGGCCCCAGGCCTAGATGTTGTAGCTGTGACGATAGGAGGTCTCAACTAGTTCGACCAATAATAACCAGCCCTAAGCAATGTCTGAGCTAGCGGAGGATCATTAGAATGTGATCCACATATGCCATCATGGATTTTAGCTAGCACTTTTTCTGACTCCTCTAATTCTAGACACTTAAGAAGAGTTTCATCTAGACCCTTCCTATACAAGTCACCAGAGACAAATGCAAAGTGTAAGGGATGGCGGAAAGAATGGAGTGGTGGATTTGTAGGAGGAATATGAGGTGGAAGGTAGGAGCGTAATTCATCCACCAGGAACTTGAAGTGAATTTTATGCTTTTTCATTTGTAAGATGGATGTTGAAGTAACCAAAGCATTAGCAACTTTTTTCTCAGCTTTAGGAATGGGCTGAAGTATACCAGATATGAGATCATGCTTGAAGTAGTGCACCATTTTTTTGTAGAGAATCAACTTGTAATCTTTTATTTGAGAATCATTATTTTTTAGCAAATTTTTATTTTTACTTTTCCTAGGTTCGGATACCACCACAATGTGGTTTACAATTGCTCTTTTCTTTTGACGTGATGACTGTGATACTTGATTGCTAATTCAATCTTTTTTGTTGCTAGTTCGCTGGTGGAAGAAGTAACATGTATTGATGCAAGATGAAATGAAGTGACCGGTTCAATAGCATTTATGTGAGGGATGTCATCTCTGGTGACAAGAGAGGTTGAGCCTATAGGGTAGGCTCCAAAAGTAGCTAGATCTAGATTCATCATAGAAGGACCAACGTAGTCCACTAAGGCAATACGGGGAACAAACTCATCAGACCCTGCACGAGACTCATCAACTACGTCGAGTGGGTTACGAGAGGTATAAACTACATCAACATCCATATTTGGCATGGAAGAATCTTCTGGAAGAGGCTTGAGATGCCGAGAAGTAGAGATACTCATGTCATTATGTGAAAGATCACCTCTTTGTAGCAGTCGTGCAATGTTGCGATGTTGTCTATCATAGTGCAATGATTAATTAGGCACATAGGTTCTAGACATAGAGGCCTTAGCCATATCATCAGTAGATATACATTCTTCTCCCCAAATAAGTGAAGTAGAAGGAAGATCATCTCCCATGTGAGCCATAGTGTGTAGTGGTGACTCGTCTGTATCTGTGTCTAAATTACTGAGCATGGGAGTATTTCTGGAATTATCTCTATAGATCCACTCTTGAATAGCTTGTTCTTCTCTTTTTGCTTCTAAAGGAATGGATGAAGGAACAAAAGTATCAAAGATCATCATAGCAGAAGTGGAAGGCTTCATGTGATTAGAAGGTCTCCCATATGACCTAGGAGAAACAGGTATAGAAGAAAAGGAATCCAGTGTATATTCACCCATACCAAGGCTCATCATCTTAAGTGTTTTCTCCGTAGCAACTAGAGACGTACTAGGATCAACAAAAGGTTCATTGTGAGGAACAAATTTTTCAGCAGCAGCAAGAGCATTAATAACAATAGTATGGTCTCCAAGAATCACAACTTCAGTGCCATTGTACGGAAATTTGATGCAATGATGATAAGTGGAAGGAACAGCCTGCATGTCATGGATCCAAGGATGACCCAAAAGAATGTTATATACGAGTGGGATGTCCAATACTTGGAAGCTAATATCTTTCGTGATAGGGCCCACTCGGACAGGCAGTGTGACAAGACCTTTGGAAGATCTTTCCACTTCATCGTAAGCTTTTATAGTAATCTTCTTTTTAGAATCCATAGTGAATTTTGACAAACCCAATTGTTGTATGACATTGAAAGAAACAATATTTAACCCTGCACCATTGTCTATCAGGACTCGGCGAACTCGAGTATTATAGACTAGAACTTCAATGTGTAAAGCTAGATTATGAGGGTGAGCAATAGATATGTCATCTTCTGCAAAAAAGGAGAGAGATAGCGGAGATGAAATGTGGTTGACCATAGCCTGAAATTGATTCGGATCAATGTCATTGGGAACACATGTTGTACGTAGAGCCTCATCAAGAATGTCTCTATGTGAAGGGGATAACCAAAGCAACTCAAGGATAGATATCTATGCTGGTGTCTTTTGCAAATGTTGGACAAGATCATAGCTAGGGGTGGCTGAAGGAGAAGGCAAAGCTGGCTTGGGATCTTGCGCAGTTTTAAGGACAATCTTGGCTTGCCCCCTAGTAACAACATTCAATGTCTCACTTTGGGAAGATGAACTACCATGTGTTTGCAAGACCAACTTTGGCTTACCATGATTGGCTTTATTATCCTCTTGAGACCTCATCATTAAAATGCTCTCAACGGGCTCTACCATGTTGATCACAGGCGTATTAGAAGGATACATGTAATTGATCTTAGCATCATGATTCTTCTTATGTGCTTGAGAGGTTTCCCCCTTATCATGCTTAGGTAGAGGATCTTTGAAAGCTGTGTGATCAGAATTTTTAGTTAAGCCATCAGTGGAGATTGTGCCATTCTCAATAAGATCCTAAATATCATCCTTAAGCTTAAAACAATTGTCTGTCAAATGTCCCTTGTTTTTGTGATAATGACAATAAGAATCCTCTCGCCACCAATCAGGCTTATTTAGCAGATCCTAGTTACCAAGTTTATCAGGAAGTGTAAGATATCCATTGTCAACCAAAGTCTTAAGGATCACATCATAAGGTTCTGCCAACTTGGTATAGATTCGCTTTCGAAATGACTTCTTAGGCTTATCTACATATTGAGGTTTAGGAGCACTGTGAGCATTAGCAGCTTCTTGTTGTTTTGCTGCATAGATAGCGTTGGAGAGATTGAAAGCAAACTCTTTATCTTTAGGAGCATCAACAACCCCATCAGTAACAACATACTTGTTCTTATTCCAAGGTTTGTTCTTGTCTTTGCCATTGCCTTTAGCATCTTTATTAATAACAATATCCCCTTTTCTTATAGCTACATCCTCAATCCGATATGCACTTTCAACCATGTCATTGAAAGAGGAGAATAGTTGTTTCCTTAGATCATAATACAACTCAGGCACAAGAGTGTTGACAAAAATATCAATCTTTTCCCTTTCGGGTAGCTGACAAGGATATCGAGAATACAATGGCCTCCAACATTGCAAATAAGTTGCAAATGGCTCACCTTGATGTTGTCTTAAATTACCAAGATCTATCATGGTGACAGGTTGTTGGATGTTGTAAGAATAATGTTGTGTGAAGCACATAGCTAACTCATCAAAAGTCTTAAGAGGTGGTGTCAATTTCGCAAACCATTCCAAAGCTTGGCCTCTTAAACTTCTAGGGAACAGTCGTAGAAGAAATGTGTCTTCATGAAGGAAGTCCATGCTAAGAGCGTAAAAGTGACGCACATGGTCATGGGGATCACCATTTCCATCATACTTGTTGTATTTGGGAATCTCAATATCCCTAGGAAATGGGACCATGTATAGACTTTTATCAAAAGGAAGAGCACAAATTGATTCTACAAAAGAGACCTTTGGAGGCTCTCTTTCTATTGCCATTTGGGTAAGGCATTGATTTGTCTGACACAGTTCTTCTTGAAGGACTTCCAATTCAGTTGGTACTCTTTGTTGGACAATTTGTCTGACATCATAGCCGGGAGGAATCTTGTATCCTCTAGAAGTCATATATTGAAAATATTGATCGCCATTACGCTCTAAAAGCTTATGCATCATTCGTTGGGAGACCACATCTTGTTCAAATCTCATAAGATCCTCACTAGAAATCTCATCATCAACCTCTACCTCATGTTGAGAGGGAGGAGGTCTAGGAGGTGAAGAAGGCATACCAAAAGTCGTTCTTGGTGGCGTGTTGTTGCCATTGTTGCCATTAAAAAGAGGTCTATGCTCATAGTTACTAGTCTCGGGTTGCTCATAAGACACTCCTCTATAAGTCATATGTCTAGCAGCATCCATCCTTTGTTGATTGTGTTCTTTGTCTAAGCGCGCTTGGTTATCCTTATGCTCAAAGTGTTCTTGCAAGCATTGAAATTTTTCTTGTGTAGTCAAAGTGAGTGAGACACTGTCTGTGTTTTTGGGGGTCTTGAATGCAGAAAAGAGGAAACCTCCTTTGTACCATGAGGTAGCCTTAGAATCCTCAGATTGGTTAGAACTAGAACTGTTGTTGCTAATGGGCGCTCGTGAGCGTCTAGTTGGAGAAGGTAACTGTGTATAATTGAACGGAGGATGACTCTCCTGCTCAAATCGAGACCAAGTTGTAACCGGCATGAAAAGAGATGTTGGTTGACTAATAGAATGAGACACAGTTTCTCAGATTTGAGATAAGCAAAGATAATAAAGATCACTTGTCAAAGTAGAACAATAGAGAGATGGCTCGTCAAAAGTGCTCAAGTACTTACAGCAATCAATTGACTAAAGCCGAGCAGCAAGCAAGTAGCTAGAGAGGTAACCGTGATGTGACAAGTGATCAAGAGTAGCATTTGTTAAGCTCAAATCCAATAGTTTTAGCTCATTTGTTTTAGTCTAGAACAAGTCTAAGCATGCAGATAATAGACCAGCTTCAGGTAAGAACAGAAAAAGACACTCTACGACAAGTTAAAATGCAAGTTTAGCAGCTCCAGATTGCAACAGCAACAAGACAACAAAAAGGTTCTGGGTGACACTTTCCAGGCAGACAAGGTGACAATTTATAGCGAGGTGACACTTCGCCCTAAGCCAAGCGACAGTTTCCAGTAAGGTCAGGTGACACTATTGCAGAGTCGTACGACTCTATGACCAATGAACATAAAAATCTCAGTTTTGAAGCATTTTAAAAGATCAAGTAAGTATATCGATAGATTCTTATCATGGATCAAGCACATAAGACAGCAATCAAGGAGTTCAAGCAAGCAGTTGTCTTCAAACAATGAGCAAGGGGCAAAGCAACCTTGCACATGAACAAGAATAGTGACTTAGTATTTCTACTCCTTAAAGATTCTACTTGTGTATGTTCTTGAAAATGTTTTAACAGGCACTTAGAACACAACAACATCCTATCAAGCTGTCTACAGGGATATACATAGCTTTGCTAAAGGGATTCCTTGATATACGCAAGGTACATGAGGCCCAAATCCGTAGATGAGAAGAATCTGAAATCACACAGCCGGGGGGAGATGCTAACCCAAATCTCCTCCTTCACTTCTCAAAGGTATAAAGTTCTTTGAGGCTTAGCCAAGAGTGATATCAAACTCAATTCCCAAGAGAGGTGTCTTTCGATTCACCACCCGCTATTTATACTCTATCGGAACACAGGAGTTAAGGTCGTCCCTTGAGGTGGTGTGTCTCCAAGCAGGCCTTCTAAAAATTAAATTAAGTAATTCACTATCAAAAGTATTTAAAGCACTAAAGGTGGAACACTTAACTCTTCGAGTAAATGTGAAATGAGTCCAAAAGTGGGACACTTAACCCTTCAAGTGAATGCGAAGTGAGTCCAAAAGTGGAACATTTAACCCTTTAAGATAATGTGAAGCGAGTCCAAAAGTGGAACATTTAACCCTTCAAGAGAATGTGAAGTGAGTCCAAAAAGTGGAACACTTAACCCTTCACACAAACTCAAAGTGAGTCCAAAAGTGGAACATTTAACTCTTCGCACCAACTCAAAGTGAGTCCAAAAGTGAAACATTTAACTCTTCACACCAACTCAAAGTGAGTCCAAAAGTGGAACATTTAACTCCTCACATCAACTCAAAGTGAGCCCAAAAGTGGAACATTTAACTCTTCACACCAACTCAAAGTGAGTCCAAAAGTGGAACATTTAACTCTTCACACCAACTCAAAGTGAGTCCAAAAGTGGAACATTTAACTCCTCACATCAACTCAAAGTCAGCCCAAAAGTGGAACATTTAACTCCTCACATCAACTCAAAGTGAGTCCACACCTTAGAAAACAAGTGAGTTTCAAAAATCACAAAAGGGTTGCCTAGTGGAGCAATTAACGCTTCTTTCCTGTAGACCCCTCCCCTTTAATGTGGCACTGATCTTGCAACCACGGGGTGGAAATGAGGGGCTGGCAGATTAGCAAGTCCAATAACCCAAGATAGCAATCTAGATCAATCACAAATAATCTAAGACTGCTAATCAATACTACTCACAAATGAAAAAGGGTTGAACAATGGAATATTTAACTTTCCAAGTAAACATAGAGTGAGTCCACAAAGTGGTGCATTTAACTCCTTATGTAAACAAGGAATGAATCCATGCCCTCAATCACTCAATGAGATATTTGATATTGGAACCAAGAATTACTTAAGGTTTAAACACAAGCATTCACTTACACAAACTTGTATGAAAGCAAATCTATGTTCATTCATTTCCCATTAAGAGCATCAATTGAAATGTGTTCTATGAAAGCATGTAAACACTCAAGCCAAACACATGAGAGGTTCAATTTTAATCCCAAAATCTAAATGTTGTAGAGATGGAACAAAGTACCTCAAGCAATTTTAAGCATTTTCCATGAAAGCAAGAGCACCTTCAAAACAACTTGTTAGACCAACAAAAGATTAGCAAAATCCAAAATCTAATAATGGTTAGCACATAAAAAATCAGATAATCTGCAAAAAAAATAATTGATCAAATGACAAAATCTGAAAATGAAACCATCATGGTTGGATTAGGCACAGAAAGACCTTTCCAACGATATATCACACTTTGATTTTTGATACCATTTGCAAAAATTTCTCAAAAATGGGTGCCCGTTTTCCAGATTTGAAAACGCTGAAATTTTCAAAAATTTTCAAAAAGATAGCTAAGAACCTGAAACTTGCAAGACAGATAAAATAACTCAAAAATAGCTCTCTGTCAGGTACAGGCGATATATCTCAGACTTCACCAATATTGCGCGACACAGTTTCCTATAGCCGGGTGATATACCTCAGTCTGGGTGATATACTGCACAATAGGCAGGCGATACTTCGCACGACACCAGGTGATAAACCTCAATACGTGCGTGCGATTCTTCTGTGACGCAAAGTATCGCACTGGTATTATAAGGTATATCACGTGATATACCTGAGAAGTGTCGCGCGATACTCTGAGACAAAAAACCAGAGAATGCAAATTTTTTGCAAATTAATCCGAAAAATCATGAAAATGCAAGAAACTAAAGGACAAAGTTTATCTACTCTGCCCCACGGTGGGCGCCAAAAATGTGTGCTATAATTGTATCACACTTCTATGAATCATTACATTCAAGAACACTCAAGAATGAGGTCTTAAAAATTGATCCATAGCTCCCTACGCATGGAGTGCAAGGGTTTTAAGAATGCTCTCAGCTAGAGCTATTTAACCAATAACCTTGCTAGTAAACCATGCAATGGGAGATTCAAATGAAGACAAGGGCAAGAATGCCAATATCTTCAAGAATCAAATGAAAATGCAATGCAAGCTAGATTAAGATGAATATGCAAGCTAAACTATGGAAATGAAAGAACAAGTATTACAAAGCCTCCTAGTTAAGCTAGATGGGTTAATCTAAAACATAAAGGAAATCTAAGCTAAGAATGCCATGATAATGCAAAAAATGAAACTATGATAACATGTAGATGCAAAAGCCAAAAATGCTCCAAATCTTCAAAAGCTCCAAAATGACCTAGAAAACCTGCAACATAACACTAGCATAAAAACCTAAGATATGAAAATGAGGAAGAGAGCTCTCCTTTTAAAAGAAATGAGAAGGAATGGACCATGGAGATTAAGAGGCAAAAGATTTAATCAACGGTAGAGCTTAAAAGAGGAGCAATCCATGTACACAAATATCCTCCAATGGGAAAATAAGAGTTGACTTTTGCGTCCATATGAGACAAAAAGTGCTTTTTCCCTTTTTATAAAATAAGAATAATGCTTTATTTGTGCAACTTAGGATAAGAGGAAAAGTGGGGCTTTTTATTTATTAAAAGGGGAGGAAATATTTCTTTTAATAAATAAATACTTAGGATAAAATGGTTAGCCCATAGAAAATAATCGAATAAATGATAGAACTAGGATTTGATCAAGAATAAGCAATTTATGATTTTAGCAAAAGGGGCTAATAGTCTAGGTGACCATTTTTGGGTGTATACAGACATTGTAGAAGGTGTTTCCTAACAAAAATGATTTCAGTGCAAGATTGGTGTTATACAAATAAGTTTTGAAGAGGAAGTACTTGGGAACATTCTACAACTACATCAGTCAAGATGGGGATTTGTTATCCCAGCCCCGTATAGATTGAAAGGATGCATGAATATATTGAATGTGTGATGTACATAATGCAACAGAGGGATCCTTAGTTATGATCCCTATTATCCTATCTAAAATATTCTATTGACTTTAATGGAAGGGAGTTCTCTACACAAAACCATCACAATTGGTATCAAATATTGAGGAACAAGGTAAAACTGCTAAAATAAAACACTTTGTAAAATGCATGCAACTTAACAAATTTCAACCAATCTTCAACTGATATTTTGGATGATCTTGTATCTTTTTCAACTACTTTACACTAATAATTTTCTTCGATATTTTTAAATTGGTCCAATACCCATTCGATTTACTGGCTTCTCAAGATTTTTAAACTATTCCAATACCCATTTGATTTACTGATTTCTAAAGCTGAGATTATGGCTATCATGAAATCACTTTTTTTTGAGAGAAAACAATATTGGGCATTATCTTATGCTTCCACATTTATACCTATCGGCCAGGCCAATTGCAATAATTTCTCAAAATTGAAGGATGGAAACCAATAATAAAATTGAAACATATCAATATTAAGAAAACAAACTAGAAATATGTTTTAGTTGGTTCTGATTGCCAAACACCCCGTGTACTCATGTACCATTATCTAAAAACCTATCTTCCTCTATATATTTTGTTATATTTTGATGCCAAATGTTGAGAAACAAAGTGAAATGCAATAAAAGACTTTTGAAGCCCCTCCATTAAATATAACATTGGATTAGTGTAAAAGATTGTGTTGAAACGTAAATCAATAGAAATAACAACAAATCACTTGGAGAAAGAAACCACTGCCTCCAATAAGGGGCAAAACTTTGAGAGACTTACTCGGCGAATCAATCAGATCTGGGCTTAGGAGTTGATATATGTGCCTTGAGTTAAAGAGTTTTCTTGTAGGAGGATTTTTTAGTAATCACCTCAAAATCCATATTGTGTGTAGATAGATTCTTCACAAATGGAATCTTTGTTGACAAATTGAGATACTACGAGGTTGAACGTGTTCTTTCTTTTTTTACTTTTCTTGTGTACAGAATTGTTTTAAGACTCTTTATGATGGTTGTTGGTTTTTAGGCATGAATGATCTTTGTATTCAAAGTTAGTATTTTGGTTTCGACCATTTGAAGGAAACTCTCAAATTTGTTCATTTGTGAGGCCAACCTTTGGAATTTCGGAGCGAAAATATTTTTATAATTATTAACTCTTTTGGGCAATATTGTGCTATGGATAATATCTCCAAAACTCATAAAGCAATTTCTATTTGCTAGATTTTGTGCTTATGTGGGAAATAAAATCATGTGTCCCCCACTAAGTTACCATAGCCTCTAAATTTGGTAAATGGGTGCAACAAGTTGAATTTGAGGACTCTAAGAATATTTGTTGTTCTTGTGGAAAAGTGTAGCATGCCTCCACCACTTGCTTGAAAACTAAGAATCAACACTTTGTTTGGAAAAAGAAGGATTACATTCGTGTTTCTATGAGTCTTATGTTCAAGATGTTCAAAAAGTTGATTTTAAAAGAAACCCCCCTAGGAACATTTCTACAAAAGAGTTAAGGAGGTCTTGCTAGTGATTTTATGATGCCTTTTTATAACAACAAAGTTAGACTTGGTCAGGACCCTAGATTTGAGGTTAAGAAAAGATTCTTGGAACATTTTTTCAAACCACCTTGACTTTGGGTGGGTCTCCCCTATCTTTGGGCAAGGTTTCTTTTAGTTCTTATTTTTGGTTGCTTTTAGTTGTATATTTTTATATTGTTGTTGTTATGTGTTTTGGAGGACTGAATATGTGATCTTTTCTTTGTAAAAGAGATTTGAGCCCTTTCAAAATCCATGCTTATCTAATCAAAAAAAATATGAAAAATTGAATCTAGAAATTGTTAAGGAAAAAAACTCTACCAAAAACATAAAAATGTGTATTAATCTTCAATGAACAAGATGAATTATCAACACACTCTACATTATAACATTTCAAAAAAATATGTACTTGTAAAATATGACATTAAACTATTGGCATACCTTTAACATATGAGCAAAGAGAAGCAAATATAAATAACATGACCAAAATCGTAAGTATCATGAAAAACCCCTTCACTTTTTCAAGAGCATATGTTAAGAATAGTAATAATTAACATAAATATCTTACATTTATAAGATGTCAAACAATATCTATTGATGTTTAGTAATTTTTAAATAAATGTATTTACTAGATTATATATACCTATATATATATATATATATATATATATATATATATATATATATATATATATATATATATATATATATATATATATATATATATATATATATAACACGCAGATTGTAATCCTTCTTGAGGCTTCATTTCACCTATAAAATTTATTGATCTAGTCATATGCTCTCCATTTTGGTATTCACTACACCACTTTGTATTTTTATCAATATCTCTTCTTCCCAACATGTCTATTCCAGAAACTTGCATATGTTGACCATGATGTAACCTAGAGATGATTTCTCATTCATGCTTTGTGGTATTTTCTTGAATACCTCCATTATCTTCCATTTTAGAATCATTGCTAGGTTCATCATTTTTTGTAGGTGTTTCTCTTTGAACATGCCAAGAGGTGTAATTGAGTGATTCCTAGTTTGCCACTATAGTATCATTATCATGACCAATGTCCCTTTCAATGTTGTGAAAATATTTGTATATAGTAACAACTCACATAAACAAAAGTATACCCATTTACTTGAATTGCATGGAGGAATGGATAGAAACCTAGGGAAAAATCTGACAATAGTTGTCGTTTGCCTTGGATCCCATTTTTTATCTCCTCTTTTTATAGGATTGTATATATAGGATCTTGATACATCAATCAAAGTGATACCATACATACATATTGGTCTTGTTTTATAGCCATCCACAAAAGATTTTGTGTGTTCTTCATCATTGTCCTTGATATTTAGTACCACGGGTTTGAAAACTTCACATGAGACATTTAAATTAACAAACCTTCTGCTACTCTCCACCAATGGAAGCTCTAATAGCATATGACATGTTTCATGACCTCCAATGTCCCTCTCTATAATTGTTTCTATGAGAATCTTTATGTACCCCCGTGCAGCTAAATCATCAGGATTTTCCACGTTTGACAAATGCATCAACATTTCATAGTAGCTTTTTGAGCTTCTCTCATATTTCGACTCATACTTTGCAATGTATTTAATAATTGCATGTTTGAAAGAACAAGTTATCAATCTATATTTACCCTCCAAAGTTGCGGTATGTACTGATTATGTGAATTGATTCTATCATCATTTCTAGCTAGATCAAATTTTCTTTCACCCGATTCTCTATCCTTGTATAACTTGGATCCCCCCAAATTCAATGGCCAAAGAGCATTGTACCTAAGATGGTGACAAATGAGCATCTTGTTCGATTAAGTTGTCTAAATAGTGGATATATATATATTATTAATATAAAAAAATTAATCTATGAAATCATTACCTGCAAACCATTATCCCTCCTTTTTTACATAGGCATGCACCCTCCTTACAAATTGTGTTGTTCCACATAGTTGACTATCTCTTCATAGTCATGGTCGATATCCATCTCAACTAGTTGTGCACTATTTTTGAGACATGGATGTTGACCAAAATTTTGGAAAACCTACAATTGGTTGCAGTAAATATATTACATTAAATATTTATAATAAATATGTGTTAAAGTTCTAGGATCATTGCAAATGGAATAGCACTATCTCATTGTATGTGTTTTCCAAATGCAGCAATCTATTGCATTTATATTAAGAATGAGCCAAGAAGAGACATGTCCCTTCATGGGACATGTCTATTCATTATTATGTAATTAACATAATGACAATTATGATTTTATATATATATATATATATATATATATATATATATATATATATATATATATATATATATATATATATATATATATCTTGAGTATTATATTAATTTCTCTAATATTTACATAATAATTATTATTATTATTTTATCAATTTAACTGTTTAGTTATTATGAGAATAATTATAATCTAACTTTATATATACATTTATATCAATGTATATAGTAATATCAATTATTATATATATTGATATATATGAATATATATAATAAATCATTTCTCATAATAATCAATATTATTTATTTGACCGATGCTACAAATATCAACAATATGCACTATATATGAACATATATAATAAACATCGTATTGTGTTGATATATATGATCAAATTACTTTAAATTTAACTGTATATTTCTTTGATGAGGATCATTTCTAGGATTTCATGCATTTATAATAGAATGAAAATATCTCTCAGTACCTTTTCATTCCTCCTCATTTGACCAGTCAATAGTGTCCATGTTTGATGCTCCTTTGAGCCATATGAAGCCATGCCCATGAGGTGAACCCTTATGTTACCACTCATATATACAACAAAAGTCTTTGACTTTCATACCTTTTTCAAGCATTTCATTTATGAACATTGTATGCCTTAGATGTGTGTAATGTGCAACTATATGAGGATAGTCAATGACATTTTGCCTTCTCCATTTTTTATCCTCTCATGGATCAGTTGGTGGTGTCCCTGACATTAGTGCATGAAAATTAGACCACTGCATATCTCTTGCACTTAATGTGAAAAAAATTGGAGTGCCAATTTCGTGAAGCATGTTTGTTAATTTTGCTTTACATTTAGCCCAATATGATCTTGTGTCTCTTAGAGATGTTCCAAATCTCATCAACCTATCTACCAAATTATTATGTGGCATATTTTCCATATGTTCACATAGCTCATTGATGGTGATTGGCATGTCTTGAAAACTCCTTTTTACAAATATAGTAGATGAATTTTGTGCACGATGTCTCATTATCATGTTCATCATGAAATACCTAAACCTTAGATGTTTACCAAAGTGATGATTCCTATACCGCAACAAATGCTTCACAAATTCATGCAAATCAACTCGCCTCATTCTTGGCTCTAACCAATCACATCGTCCATCAAGAAACAATGTTGGAAATATCATATCTAATAATCTAGATGTGACATATTCATTCGTGGGTGATGCACCTATAGCTGGCCACTCAATTAATGTAGATAAAACTGTGTTAGGATTGTTAACCCATGCATGGATTAATTCAATTTATCTTTGAGCATTAGGTGGTCTTGAAGCCATAGATGTTGTGTGGTCAATTATATTACCGCCATATATCTCCATGAGTGGACCCACAAATATGACTTCATTTGCATTGGAATCAAATTCCATGTGCATTGTCGTCAAACTCTTAAAAACATTCACGTCAGAATTACTTGACAAATCATTGAGAACATTTTCATCAATTCAAACATCTACATAAAACTTGGCATGGTTCACTTTGTATTTCAATGCTCTATACACAGGATCCCTATTTATAGTAAAGTTATTATGTGTGTCGCGTTGATCCCTTGTGCGAACAATAATGATTGGCAAATGCTCAATTATGTGGTAGAACTTATATTGACCACCAATTGCATGGGTAACTTGCAGTATAGGACTAATATGTGCAATCAACATCTCTTCAGCCATATTGTTTGCAAATGAAAACCTATGATTTTCTCTCTCTTGTCGACACCTTTTGCATATAGGACCTTGTGAGTTGTGATATACTTTCATTCCAAGATAAGATATTTGACAAACATAACACATATGTGGAGTATTTAGACTTTAATTCAAACTAAAGAAAACCATTTGGGTTTGGCATGTTTTCTATACTACCTTCCACATCTACATTCATTTGCAATTGGCTCCCATGTTGTGGTGTTGAGTTCTATGGATGTTGAGTTTTTATTTTCATCATTTAACTGGATGTTTGTATTAGGTGGATAGTTATGTCTCTCAATTGGTTGGGGATCACCTTGTCGCCCTTCATGACTTTCTTCACTTTGAAGAGGAGAGAGATGTTCATAAGTTTGTTGTCAATTATTCCTCTCTACATTTATTTCATCTCTATTTTGAATTTCCAAATAATACAATTAATTATTAAGCTTAATAATATGGCGGCATTGCCATCCATATTGAAAAATTATTTTAAAAATGATCAAATAATATAAATTTAAATTAATATGACAGCATTACCATCCATATTTTAATACTTTGAACATATATTAAATCAAACTATTTAGATAAAAAATACAAATCTAATATTTAAATCAAACTACTAAAATACAAATTAAATCTACTATTTTAACACTAAATCTAAATCTAAATCTTATGCTATCAAAATCTAAATCTAATACTATCAAAATCTAAATCTAAAACTACATCTAAAACAAAACATAAATCTAAATGCTATTGCAAAAATATGTCCCGCCTTGATATGTGCTTGCACAAATGCTCTTTGAATGCTCTCACATTCAAAAACAACAAATGAAAAAAGGAACCTCATTTTATAATTTAAGAGGAAAACAAATTGATTGGAGGACGGGACCACCACACACCATCCCCATAACACTTGGCACAAGCTTTTAAAAAATAATTAAAACCATTTAAGAGGGGATGTGGGGCCACCACCCCCGTCACCCCCACTTACCCACGTATTCTATGCTCCCATTGTATAGATATTTGAAATAGTGCCAAACTATATCAATTATAATCAATTATTTAATCATCTCAAGTACCGACCTATATGAATAATTTAATCATCTGAAGTACCTATCTATATCAATAGTGCCAAAATTTTATGAAAACATTTTTTGATAATTTTAAAATATATATTTGATATATTTTTATCTACAATTTTAATTTATTCATTCATTTTTTACAATATAAGAATTTAATTCAGTAATTCTATATTAGAAAATAATAATAATTTTACATCTAATAAAACATTCATCTTTTGGTTTAATCCAACAAGTCAAACTCATTATTAAAAAAAAAAATTGAATGTATATTATTTAATATTTACTTTTATGTGTATAAAAAAATTATTTTCATGTGTAAATTATTTCCATAATGTTGAGATTCTTCGCTCCTCAATCCGCCTGAAGAAAAATAATCACTACAACGTAGTGCTCCATCTCCTTCGTGAATGCATACCACAACTATATATCAAAATTCTTAAGAGTGTGTACACCTTCCAAACGTGTGAAAAGATTTGAGGATGACTATACCACAACATACAAATAGCATCGAGTGTTCAGCTTATAAGAATGATTAAAGAAAATATTTCTTGTTAAATGAATGTACATCTTTCGCATAACAAATCTCATGGATGATCCCACTTCCATTTTGGTCACATTTCTTCTCCAACACCCACCTAACCATATTTAGCTTGATTAACAAATTTAATCATTCTTAACCAGTGGGCGTGTTATTTCACGGCAAACCACTATACCTAACAAGATGGTTTTAAAAGCAATTCGACCATATGTAACTTTGCAATAGCTGAAAACCAAACATTCAACTAAGAGACAAGGCCTGTAATACAATATATTATATTCACGAAAAATAACCAGCCAAAGCAATCGACTCTTCGAATTTTAGAGGGTAATAATACAACCAAAGAAATCAACTAGCCTAGCACTACGAAATTTCAGAAGTATCACTTTGTAAATATAAAAAGAACAAAATAAATTTGCATAATTTAGAAACAGAGTTGATTTTGACTCAATAAAAATCGAGAAGCCGCATTAATCTCTATTGAAAAAAAAATTTACATACAACAATTAAGCGCTGGAAACTCATTTCAGAAAACAAACTGTTCATTCAACATAATAAAACAGATAAAACATTCTAAAGGAATACAAACAGCAGCTCTGCAAAATAGCCAAATTACAACCTCAAGTGGAAAACCTTGCTATATCAAACGCAAATATTGGAAGACTTTGTTAAACGAAAAATGCGAATTCAGTTCAAGTTAAATAGTTCAAATCTGAGAAAAGCAGTTCGGTGGAAGCAAGGCATATAAATATAAATGGTGACAAGTATGAACATGGTGGGAGAATCCAACTCTCTGTAAGCTCTTTAAATTCTAATTAGAGACCTTCTAACAGAGGTTAACTATATGAATTAAGTTCAAGTTAAATGGTTCAAATCAGAGAAAAGCAGTTCGGTGGACCAACTTACAACACTTACACGCAGGGCAAATAAAAAAAATTGGTGACGAGTATGAACATGGTGGGAGGATTAAACTGTTTGTAAGCTCTTTAATTTCTAAATAGAGACCTTCAAAAAGAGGCTAACTAAAGGATTGGGTTAATATCCAAGGCCTTCCAACAAGAAAAACTTACAGATGACAACATACGAGATCTGATTCCTCGATCCTCTGATTTTGAAGTTTATATTCAAGCCAACAAACAATCGACACACCAAAGCTTCAAATTTCACATCTTGAGTTCATATCTAAGTTATTGATGTCAGATATAATTCCAAACCTTAGTGCTAATATTAATTCAAATGTTTCAACTTGTTAGACAACACCACAACTAAATGATATATTATGTGTAAAATCAGTTATTCCTCCAATATAGCAAAGCTCCCATTAGAAAGATCAATGTCTGCCCTTGTGTTCTAACACAAGATAAGAAGAACTTGTATGTATAACTCAGATGTGAGAAACCTTTTAAGTAAACGAACGTGTAAGAAGCTTTTGCTATCAGATAGGCATTTTCAGAGCTTTTATTTACAGAAATGGCCATTGGGGAGGAATCCGTCAACAGAGTTTGTAGGGCTAGTTTTATGAACTTCAAATAGGTTAGCATAAGAATGCTGAACGAAAATATTTAATTCATACAAGTCACTTCTATGAATTTCAACAGGAAAAAGTGATAATACGATATCAGAGTAATGTCACAACCAAATCTTAACGAGTGTTGTTTTATAAGCAAGGTTTTATAATACATTAAGAGTCGGTTAAAGCCAAAGCCAAGTCTTTAACAAGTCTGTCAGTTTTACAAGGCTTTCAAATACATTAACAGCAGAATATTTTTTTAAATATCAATTTTCAGTTAGATCATTCTATTAGAATGATCTAATTGAAAATTGACATTAACAGCAGAATATTTTTTAAAATATCAATTTTCAATTAGATCATTCTATTAGAATGATCTAATTGAAAATTGATATTTTAAAAAATATTCTGCTGTTAACGTATTTGGACAGTAACTTTAAGAAAATATAAAAATAAGATTGACGCAGAAGCAAAATAATTCAATTAACATCCTGAAAGGATCAAAACTAAGGTTAAGTGAAAAAAATATGAACAAGTATGATAGGCTTTTTTGGGCTTCCGGATAGGATTGACGAACAAGCAAAATAATTCAAATTACATTCTGATAGGATCAAAACTAAGGTTAAGTCAAATAAAATGAACAAGTATGATAGGCTTTTAGGCTTCCTGATAGGCTTTTAGGCTTTGCCAAAATGCATGTTCCTAGTACATGTGCAACAGTTATACATACGGAAAATGCATGTAACAGGAGAGAGAGATGATACAATATCTGGGTCATATCGAAAACCATATCCTAACAGGAAGTATCAATTTTACGAGGAAAAATTTAGATACATTAAGCAAGAACAGAAGATTTGTCAAATATCATATTTTAATTAGATCATTACATGATCAAAGTACCCAATATTTAATGCATTGCCCAAGAAACAAACATACAACAATAAATATGAAGTATGAATAGATGTCCTATGGGAACATTCCATTGTCCAAAATTTGACCAACCCAATCCAACTGCGACACGAATTCAATGCATTCAGGTAAGATGGATGCTTTGAAAATAAATTTCAGAATAAGCAAAAGAACAAATCCTGTCCTTGTATTCAGGATTTACAAATAGGTTGGAGGGAATATGAAGCAACCTATGTTTGCACTCAGAGTTGATGCCGCTAGCTGCTAAAAATACTTCAAGATCCCAAATCATAAAATAGCGATAAATGTGTCAGAATGACGTCTTCATATCCTACCATATATCTATCCTCCCCCTTGGAGGAAGTATCGGACTACAAGAGCTACACAACAAAATGAGCATTAAAAATGAATTTATGAAAAGAAAATTTGAGTATACACAATTTATAGAGACGTGTCACTCATTTTCAGGTGCCTGGGTCTGGTCGAAATCCATGGGCTCAGAAGGAGGCGCTTGGCCTTCTGGCGGGGGAGTATCGTTGCTGGCATTCTCATTTGCCTGGGCTTCAGCAGGTTGTGGAGATGGTGGTGTCTGTTGTGGCTTTGCTGGAGCTGGTCTTGGTTTCGTCATTATAGGTCTACAAAACCTGTTCAATCATATTTACTTATCGCATTTACATCAACACATTAAAATGAATAATATAATGTTTGAAAACACTTGGCTAGATGATATACACAGAAAGAGACTACATACCGATCCAAGGTCTCAGCTTTTCGTTTCACATCAGAAGCCAAGAAAGCAGGGTTGACATGCTTTGGCAAAAGATCTTGCTGTTGCCTTTTGTCCTTCAGCCATTGTTCAGCATCATTACACTCATTGACAACCTATCATAGCAACATTTAAAAAGCTAATGAAATGACCGATTAAATACCATAGCAAGACCAAAAAATACAATATTTACATCAGACCCCCAAAAATGTAGTATTTACTTGAAATGAGAAAGGATGTGTATTTAGAAAGAAGATTCACCTTCTGCTTTTCAGCAATTTCAATGTGGTCAAATTTTGGATCTGTGGAAACAGCTGCATCTCTATAACTAGTGAAGCAGTGTTCAAGTTGTCTTATTGCTGGTCCTCTTTCCAAATCTTCCTTGTAACGCTCCTCTATTGGATCACCATACTGAATTTTACATTTTATAATAATCAGTTTCTTGGTTTCTAGCTTCTTTTCACATTTTACTCAACTCTCGTATAGGTATGTGAAATAACATGACCCAGTTGGTGAAAGTAAAAATGCCAAATTAATGCAGTTTTCCTCAAATCCATAATGTTAAAAAAATTAAAACTAGTTACCTTCTTTAGTTCTTCTAGCTTTGCAATGTATACTCCCTTTGTTTCATCCTCTCCTTCATCATATAACCAGTCCTCAACAGTCTGTAGTATTGTGGTCAAATTATCTCTTTCCTGATCTGTGACAAACTGCTGATATTTTTCATAGAGCTGGTTCATTTACAAGGCATATTAAAATTAGTAGTATATTTATTAAATATAAAAAAATGTATAATTGGTCAGCACACTATTGTTAAACCTCATTTGTTCACTAACTACACATTATTGCATATACTATCCTCTAACAAAACAATATATTCAATTAGACAAATCACCTACCAAAAGGAAGCAATTGACACAGTTCACATGACACATCAAAAGATTAGCATCACTTTCAAATTTTACAGTTACACAAATTAGTTTCCTCTATAGAAGATAAAGTGATTGTGCACCAAAACCACATCATGCTTTAGATTACCAAAAAAATTCCACTTCGTGCATAGTGGACATCTCCTCCCCTGAGACATGACACGTTCTTAACATATAGGACAAATACCAAAACCTAAACAGTAGACTTGGTTGAAAACTATGTCACGAGGTAAAAAAAATCATGCTTCTAGTTATAAATTTGGCGAACATTTGAAATAGGCATGGAGTTCACAAAAAATCGTGTATATATTTGTAAAGAGAAAGTGCCGGTTTTTTAAAAGATTTCAATAGGGGTTTTTAATATGTTTTTAAAGCTAGGGCTCACATTTCCTGCCCCAGATTCACATAGCTTGTCCAATCACATGCTAGCAGCTAGGGCTTTTCATTTGTGGCATGTGACTGAAATTGAAAGGGACTAGCCACGCATTTCTGCAGCGTCAGAGAGAGACTGGGGGATGACACGTGACACACATTCTTTGCAACAAATTTCTTCTACCAGGGATCAATTCTTTAGAACGGATTTCTTCTGCACACTTCTGCATAATTTTGCCGGTAATAAGCCTTGCACAAGAGGTTAACAATTTTTTAATTTATTTTTATGTAGTTTTTCCTATTCTTTATAACATTTTAAATATGTATGATTGACTTTATAAAAACAAATATTCTTTCTTTTTTTATTGAAATTTTATTAAAAATTAACATTTAACAGATTTAAATTTAATGTTATTAAATTTTTTATTATGAAATTATCATGTAATAGATTTAAATTTAATATAATATAACTTATTTATTTTTTAATATTAGTATTTAATAATCAAAATTTTATATTTAATATATATATTTAATTTTGTGGATCTATTATTATTATTTAAATTAGATTTATAAGAAAAAATTAATGTCAATTTTTTTCCCAAATGTTCACACTTTGTCAAACTTCATCCAAATTTTATTGTTGCTGAGTTCGAACCTTGTGACTTAGGTTGAAAAAACAAATATGAAAACAACAAACTTATGATACTACAAATTAATGCAGGCCACTCTTAAATTGGAACACAGATTACAACAGACCTTTGGATAGACAATAGACACCAGAAAGCATACTGAGAGGTGAGAATCTTCAATTCATCCACACTGGGGAGAAAAAAATTCAAGTAGCAAAAAAGGAAACAGACAAAACCAACTTAACATCTATTAAAGCAAAACAATGCATCCATACAATCCTTCTAAAATACAATCTCCTACATACCAACAATTCAATCTGAAATTCAAGGAAAAAAAGCATCAAAACATCCCAGATATGAAGATCATACAGTAAGTTTCCAGCATGTGTATATTAAAATTATTCCATTCCTTTGTTTTGTTTTTCAATTGCAAAGTTAATCTTAATTTCAAATATAAAAAATTTCAATTGATAAGACATTGAAATATAAAACAAAACACTAGAATTAAAAAAGCCCCATTAAAATGTTACCTTGTTACGCATATCATAAACATATGCTTCCACCGCATTTTTTTTCTCCTTAGTCTCTTCCATAATTCTGTCCTGCAAGGCCATTTCAAACTCTTTCTCTGCAGCTTTTTGCAATTCTGTCTGTGCCAGCCCACCAAATATTATTTCTGCAAGAGGCAATTCTATTTTCTTGGTCTTTTTCTTTTTCACCGTTTTGACCTGCGTATCAAGAGCACTTTATTCTTGCATCAGACAGTCGATAGATTAAATTCCAAGTGGTCATACAACATTATGATCAATAATAAAATAATAGACCAACATTTTTCAAAAGTTGTGTCAAATGAAGCAAAGCTCCTAAATGGTCATGATCAAAAGGACCATGCTTTCTCCTTACATAAAAGCTAAAATTACATAAAAGCTAACATAAGTATATCAAAGCTCCCACACCCAACTCTCTATACTACCAAATGCAATCTCAATGATTAAAATATTACATCTGGATATCAGATGCTAATATTTACCAGAATGGCACTGAGAAAAAGATAAGAAAGATTGAAAAAATAACTCATGAATTCACTGCACTCTGAAAAGCCATCAACATCGATCAGGATAAAATAATCCTCCAAATGAAAATACAGGACAACAGGAGTTAAGGCAAAACTAGCATCAGGCATGTGGTCAATGAAACAACTTGCTACAAAGTTGGATTCCTACTCTCAAGCAACTTACAGCATACAAGAGAAGGATGCTACACGTAAACCATATTCAATAAAAACTACTCAACCCAGCCACTTCATTTATGTGACAGTTAATACAGGCACATCAAAATACAAACACAATATTTAAAGTGCAGATTTAGTCCCAGTGTATAAAACATGAGTTTTAAGATGAATTCTCCACTATATGCGCAAGCTATACATCCTTCACAATTTCAGTAACTAATTTACAAATCCTAGAGCTATAAAAAGAAAAGAATCAGTTCTAACAGAATCGTGACACGAAAAAAGATTCTGTAATGCGATTTTCCTGCCTTTAATATTTGTGCCATCTTTTCCAAGTTGTATTAATGTCACCCCTCTATTCTTTAAACAACTGTTTTATCTCAATGAATGGTACAAAAGGCATCCCAAAGTAGTTAGCTACAAAAAACTTATAGCCCAATTGCTCCAAGCAAATTATTCTTAATTATATTCTCCACTATTCTATATTTTGCAAAGAAATGCAATATAGCCTAGAATGTGATTCTTAGCTCAAGCAAACTTAAGTTTTTCTGATTAGACCACATCTGCTTTTATAAGATTTATCACTGCCATCCAATGCTTCAAAAGTACATACTGGAAAAGAACTTACCTTAGCATCAGTCTCCATCTGGGCAGTCTTATCATCCGGCTCAGGAGCTCCATTCTCTGAAGTTGCTCCTGTTGATGCCTGTTCAGCAGCACACTTGGCCTCCTGCATGTTAACATCAGCATTTTCATCAGCCCCAGAAACACCATTGCTTTGACCATCGTCTGTCTCCATGGCAACAGTTTCTTTTTCTTCCTTTGCATTCTCTTTAGCAGGTGTAACAGGAAGTTCAACTTCTTCTTCTTCAATCATCTGCAGAAATGTAAAGGATGCTTGTTACATCCATTGAAAACTATCCTTCCAACTTTGTAGGTATATAATTGTAAGAAAGTCATAATAAACTTAAAGCATAAAGCATTGAAACTCACAGTTGCAGAAGTAACCCAGACAACTCCATTCTTATCCAATTGCACTTTTACTTTAATCTTGGCCTTTTCACCATTTGGACTCTGGAACGGACCGATCTGCCAAAAAGCATGTAGATTTTGCTAAATGCCCATTTTCTTGAATTTTCACTATGTTGAAAAGCCAATTTATTGACACACATACCAAAAACACCTTGATCCATGACTAAGGAAAAAGTGCAAGTGACAAGTAAAAACCACAGTGAATACTCAAATCACCATTAAACCTTTGCCCACAATTATGCACAAAATAATAAGCAAACTATAAAATAATAGAAGACATCATAATTTTTACAATACTGCAAACTTGCGTGATAATGGTTGCAGCATTCTATTGGATGTAAGAAATCATACCGTATATGAGCTTATCTGTAGTACCCGAGCTTGACTGGGATCTGCATATAAAACATCAAGCGTAAAGGTCCCTGGCCTGAAAATGGTTACAGCCTTCATACTTGGTACCACATTGCCTTTTGGAAACACAATAGAGTTTTGTGGACCACTATCTTCTGTCTCAGTAGACCCCTTCCAGGACAGTGCAATTGAGAAAGGGAAACTTTCTTGTATCTGAAAGAAGAGGCATAACCAAATGTTAGATTCTAATTAATATAGACTAAGATTGTTATGTTAATTACCAAGACAATATCCTCCCATGATGTAAACAGAAGGTTTTATTACTCTTGCTAAACATCCTCCAAACGCATGGGCAGGGTGGGCATGGACAACAGGTATCCTATTCAAATTTGTTCTAAGATGATGTTCAATTTATTTAAAAAGTTAAACCTCTATATTTTCTATTTTTCTTGTTATATTTGAACTCGAAAAAATACGCAAAACAAGACATATGCAAGATTGGGCAACTAGGGATTAGGCCAAAACAAAAACCTGATTCTGCGAGATTAACAAGCCATACAATTACATTTACTAGTGTAAAACTTTTCAAAGAGCATTGATCCGGGTTGAGGCATATTTAAGCATTCTACAGGACACTGCATTCAAAAATAACTCATTTGAATAGCCTCTGTCTCGACTGATAAACTCTACAAAGCGTAGAATCTTAATTAGGAGGACAGCCAACATAAAATGAACAAGACTAATTCATACCTTGAAATCCCGCACTTTGAATGTTGGGCTAAGAATAGCACACTGCAGGGCACAACCTCGAGCAACACATTCGCTAGCATTCATTGTCCTTCTTGGTTCCTTGCCAAAGAACTCTGTCAATATCTTCAATATTGAAGGAACTCGTGAACCAGAACCCACAACCTCGACTGAATGGATTTTATCCGCGGTAATCCCTGCATCGAACAGAGCCCTCTCACAAGGCCCCTTAACACGCTCGAGAATGGGAAGTGAAAGTTGCTCAAACTCGTCTCTTCTGATAAACCCTCTCACATCCTTTTCATCCATCAGGCACTCAATGTTAAGCGGCGCCTCGGGATTGGCACTTAAAACCTTCTTGAGCTTCTCACATGCAGCCCGAAGCCGCTGGCTGGCACGAACATTACTAGGTACATCAATTTGATACTGAGTTTTGAAAATCGCTGCAAAATGCCTGAAAAGCGCCTCATCAAAATCTCTTCCACCTAGAGATCTGTCAAAAGCATGAGCTAAGATCTTTAGTTCTCCCTTCTTGAAGGCCGCTACACATACTTGCATGCTGGCATGTCCAACATCAACAAATACAACATTAAGCGGATCAGTTTCAGGCAAATCTGTTTTATAAATACCATAGGCCAGGGCGGTAGCTGTAGTCTCGTGTAACAAACAGAGCGGATTTAGATTCACAATAGAAGCAGCATCCAAAACAGCCCTGCGCTCTAGATCAGTGAAATAAACTGGTATTCCAATACAACAATCTACAACTTCCGTCTTCAAATTATCTTTGGCAATCTGCTTGAGATTGGACAGAATCATCGCAAGAATCTGCGTAGGAGTAAACGCGCGGCTCTCGCCTAAATACCGCACGTGAATCAGCGGTGCCCCATCGTTACCCTCCGAAACAGTAAAGGGCAAATTCTGCACATCCCGCTGCACTTCAGGATCGGAATATTGCTTCCCGATCAACCGCTTAATCTGGGACACCGTGTTCTTAGGATTCATAAGCGCGGAAGATGCCCCCGCTGTGCCGATAAACCGCTGTTTCTCGCCGAAACAAACAACAGCAGGAGTCTCCCGCTTCGATTCATCATTCAGCACAACATCGATACCGCGCTGCTTGGCCACGGCCACAATGCAGCTCTCATTGCCAATATCGAATCCCACAACGCTCATTTTCGCCCCTTGGTGCAACAAACCCTCAAAACCCTAGCCTAAAAAACCAAACAAAGTTTTCATAAATCCACTAAACCCAGACTCGCCAATATCAAAACCCCAACATACAACAAAACAAGATTCAGAATAACTCCAATATACCGCTACAACGTAACAAAAGAATCTACATAACCGCCAACGAATCCATATCTCACCGCACACTTAAACCGACAACATCGCATTTAACAGCATACTGCTCATTAATGTCAAAACAATTTCGCATTTAACAACAACGGAAACAAACAAATATTCACAAAAACCCTAACTTTCAAGATCAAACAATCATGAAGAACTTTCAAAACCCTAGATATACAATCAGGCTGAAAATACCTCAGGGCTCCTGGCTCTGCTATCGGCAATCCAGACACCCGCAACAAGATTTAATCAACTCTTAAAATAAATTTGAAATCAATCCACGATTTGACGTGTTAAATTATTTTCCGCTGTTTGTTCAGGTGGAGAATTGATCCCTAGACCTCAAAGTCTCGAGAGCATTGCAAACCTCTCAGATATTCCTCTTATGTATTCCAACCGAGAGTTAAATTTTCTAGAAAGCTCTGCTTACTTTAGAGAAAAAGTCATTACCAAAAAAAAATTACTGAATTGGATTAAAACTAAAAAATTAAATAAAAGCGCTTATTAAGCCGGCCCTAAAAACATGAAAAAAAACGCTCGCGGTTTGCCGTCTGTTAAGTAAGTTAGTTAGGGCTAACTTTTTCTTTTTATTTCAATGAAATGTTCCGGAAAGTTCTGCAAATTTGGTGATTTTTCTGGAACAAGTATAACGTAATAATACCACCAAAATTAATAAATTCTGCACTTTTTGGATCACGTGGGAGGAGATTTTATGGTATGGTGGGCTTGCATTATATAAATTTGCCCGTTTTGTTGGAGCCCCCCATATGACCGCAGTTTTATATTTAACTGGTTTGCTTTCTCTTTTGCTGGCTCTTTTCTTTTTAAAGCTTTTGCAATGTTACTTAAGAACAATCCATAAGTTGTTTTTTTACTTAAAGGGGAAAAATGTAAATTTTAAGTTTCTTCCAAGGGAATATTATTCTTTAAGATCAATATTATTAGTTTGTTAGTTGTCCCATGTTTCGAACTATAAGTATCAAGAGAACTTAACTAGTGATTAAATATTGTAATTTTAGCTAATTAAAATGTACTATAAAAAGTAAAATATTTAACATTTCAAATTTCTAAAATTATTCTTCTTCATCCTATTGGTCAAAATAATTTAGGGATGAGTCGGGTAAATTATTACATCAAGTTCTAATGTTTGAGTCAGGTAAATTATTACATCAAGTTCTAATGTACAGAAAAACTTGTCCTTAAATCTCTGAGTTTGGCTAAAATCGAAGTTGTACAATATGATAAAATATTGCTAACTAAGCGCATTTATTTATGTTGTCTAACTCTAAACAGTTCATTCTTATAATTTTAAGGATACCTAAAAGTAAATATATTCAACTGAATATTTATGAGATTTAGTTTGAACAAGGGTAGAAAAATTTAAGATATGGTTTAGGGGAGGAAAAATGTATAATTATGAAGAGTTTTAGGTAAATTCTAACTTTTAAGAAAAGTTTAACCCTAAATCTATTCTAATAATAATCTTAATCATAACTTTAACACATTTTTTAATTACATTTTATTTTATATTTATATGATATTATTTTATATTATAATATTTTTATATTTAAATATACTTTTAAATTGAATTAATACTATTTTTATTATTTAAAATATTATATTCATAACATATTATAATAGATTTAAAAATTATTTTATATTTATATTATTATATTACTATTTCATATTTAAAATTATATTTATATTTATATATTATTTAATGCTATTTAGATGTAATATTAAATACTAGATATTTATATTATTTTATGCTATATTTTTATATTATTATATTATTTTAGATTATATTATATTTATTACATATTTTTAATGTGCACACATCTCAATCCACTTCTTCATGTACATTTTTTTCATAAAAACTTTCCTTTATACAATTTTTGCAATCTTGTTGATCGAAATTTATAAGAAAGATCTATAATTAATTTAAATAAATTTGAAATGTTAAAGGATGTTGCTCTTCAATATAAAGCATAATTTTATGAACTTCATTAAAATCCATTTGTACATTTATGAAAGATTTAAATAGATCTATTTTAAAACTATATATTAAAGAAGGGTCAATTGTTATATTTTATTTATTTAAGAATTTTTAAACATATATATAAAAAATTAAATTATGTGTAATTTTTTAATTTTCAGTTCATTCCAAAGGAACATTATTCTTTAAGATCAATATTACTAGTTTGTTGATCAAGATTGATCTATAATTAATGAAACAAATTTGAAATGTTAAAAGGATGTTGCTCTTCAATAGAAAGCATAATTTTATGAAATTCATTAAAATCCATGTGTTCATTTATGAAAGATTTTAATAGATCTATTTAAAAATTAAAAGGATGTTGCTCTTCAATATAAAGTATAATTTTATGAACTTCATTAAAATTCATCTCTTCATTTATGAAAGATTTAAATGGATCTATTTAAAATATATATATTAAAGAAAGGTCAATTATTATATTTTATTTATTTCAAAAAAATTAAGTATTTATATAAAAATTGAAATTATGTGTAAATTTTTAATTTTCAATTCATTCCAAGGGAATATTATTCTTTTAAGATCAATATTACTAGTTTGTTGATCAAGATTTATAACAAAGATCTATAATTACTTAAACAAAATTGAAATGTTAAAAAGATGTTGCTCTTCAATATAAAGTATAATTTTATGAACTTCATTAAAATCCACCTATTCATTTATGAAAGATTTAAATAGATATGTTTAAAAATATATATAAGAAAGGTCAATTATTATATTTTATTTATTTAAAAAAATTTAAGTATATGTATATGTGTATGTGTGTATGTATGTATGTATATATATATATACATACACACATATATAAGTGTGTGTGTATATATGTATATATGCATGTATGTATATACATGCATACATGCATACATACATATATACACACACTATACATACACACATATATAAGTGTGTGTGTGTATATGTATGTATGTATATACATGCATACATACATACATACATATATACACACACACTTATATATGTGTGTATATGTATGTATGTATATACATGCATACATACATACATACATATATACACACACACTTATATATGTGTGTATACATACATACATACATATATACACACACTTATGTATGTGTGTATGTATATATATACATACATACATACTTATGTGTGTGTGTATATATATGTATATGTATATGTATATAGTAAAATATGTGTAAAAGAGAGTAATAATGGTGAAATATCTTTATCAAAGGATAGAGGTTTTAGATGGGAGGAAGTTTTATGTGATGAAATTGATCATAAGGGTTTCTATACGAGTCTACAGTTTGGATAAGGATATTGAACACACCTGAAAAGCACAAATATTAACAAGATTGGAATTGCTTTGTAAAATAGGAAGACAAACTATTAAACAAACCCATTCAATAAAATCGGAAAGTGTAAATTGCCAAAATAATATTTTTTGCACATGTGTGTCGCCTATGAATAATGAGTTGATTGAAAATTGTGTCTAGAACATGATTTATATTATATTGGCCAACCTACTCATCCACTACCCTACAAAAATAGTCCACCAATCTTCCATACAAAATGTAATTTCTCTACATTGAGCTACCACTGTCAAGTCTACAATCAACCCTAAAATGGATGTGGATTTATATCTTTTACATTTTTGACATGGTTCTTTATTCTTCGCCAGTTTCTGCCAAAAATGTAAATGTTTCATGATTATGTCGAGCATGCAAATGTCAAATTATTCTTAAATTTATTTTTTGTTACACAAATGGTTGCTTTCATTTTAGATCACCCCCTGATGAAATGAATTTCCTAACTTTACCTTCAAATATTGCAACTATGAATGGGCTATTGAACTATAGCAACCATGAGAACAAGAAAAACATAAAGTATATTTGAATTGCATCTATATTCATTAATTTTTTTGACATCAATTTCAGTATGCAATGGAATATCTCATGGATGAACTGAAAAATAAAAATTTTGATTGTACTTTTAAAAAAAAACATCTTAAGAACTACATGTTAAATACAATATTAATCACTATTCTAAAATATTACTCTTATAGCTTGGGGGCAAGCAAGGAATTATGAAATTTCCCTTTCATAGATTAATAAACTATTACTATTAGCTAGTTCGATATTATATTAGAATTTAGTTTGTAAATTTTATGTATATAAATAATATTATACTTCAATCACATACACTACATATTTATAATATTTACGCATCCTATAGTACAAGGAACTTCCTATAGCAATCCCCTTGTATAGATAATTATGGGATAACAAAGATAAACAAACTCCTAACAAATATTTTTGTATGTATTCTATAGACTGATAAACATATCACATGGGATTTGTAACTAGGTTCAAACATAAAGCTAATGCTATGATATTTCTAACATTGTCTACATGGTGTAAAGTTGGGCTTAGATTCTAACATTTCTTTAGCTAACTATATCTTGCCATTTCAATCTTAGTTCCTTTCTTAATTATTCATTATCGACACTATCAAAATATTCTATCCAATGACAAGGAACTTTCCTTCTAACATTGTGTCACACCTTGGATTGTTGAGCATTAGGCATTTAGGGATTGATATCTTAAAGGTTGAAGACAAGTTGTAAGAATGTTCTTTACTTATAATTTTAATAATTTTTTTCTTTGAGCTTAATTTGTTTTCAAGATATTATCCTCAAACCTAGGAGCCTCTCATTGAAGACAATCCTTTCATTTAACCATGTGCATATGGTTTCTTCTTGTTATTCTACAAAACTATCAGATACAATGAGATATACATGTTAAACATTGGATCACAAATTTTAATCCTCTCAAAATGTATTTTTTGTGTGTCTATAAATTAGCTTTGTTTGCTTAATATTCTAATACATCATTGGATCTCTTCTTTCCTCTTATCTATTGGTAATTTCTGAAGGAAAATTCTTTTGATTCTTAATTTTTCACATATTGGCTCCTAATTCATGATTGTTAGGATCTTGGTGGAATTATATCTCCAAAACTTTTTTAGTGTAAAATGACCTCAATATCAATGATAGTGTGTGGACATAATAATTTAATTATGAAATCATTGCATGCTTAGATGCAAGTTTTATTTAAACTATCCATATGATTGATTTGTGTCCAAAAGATTTTTGGATTGCAAAAAATAGTTAGCCCCAAGGTAGGTTACTTGGTTGCAAGGAGTTATTGTGAGTTTCTAATATATTGTCACTAATATTTTTTTGTCTTCGATTCTAGGTTGTTTACAATAAACTTCTAAGAATCCTTCTCCTCCTCTTAGAGGTTCTTTTTGGGGTATCTATTTATTGGAGATAAATGCTACTATACTCTCTCCCTTCTCCTCCTAGAGGATCTTTTCTGGAAAATCATTTGTTTGAGATCAAGGCCACTACTCTTCGTGAATTTCCCTTGAATTATGCTAGATTCCTTTTACTAATTTCTATATTTCATCTTGTATATGGGCTACTTAATATCCTTTAGATACTTCATAATTTGTCCTTTTTGTCTTTGGTGAAGAGTTTTCTTATTTGGAATCCTCAACTATGAACATGTGTTTGTGTTCTAAAGATAAAATGTATCAAAGTTTTGTGTTATAAACTACCTATATGTTTTCATATATATATATATATATATATATATATATATATATATATATATATATATATATATGCAAGGGCATTCTAGGGTACATGGTGAATCTGCATGGAGGTGTGTTATTTGGCCGGTGTTATCGGTTGCAACCTTGATTGACGATCTCGATCATTGAAGGAAGCTCGGTTGCTGAAGGAACTCGGTAATCTCTGGCGCTCGGTGAAAGTGTTACTCAGCAATGCCTACGGTGCTCGGTCGACACTGGTGCTCGGCGATGCCTGGAATGCTTGGTTATTTCATTGTTGCTTGGTAGTTCTGGTTTACCAACTGGAGTTCTGTGTGATTTGTTGGGATGACTTGGTGCATTTATTGTTGGTAGTTGTTGTTACAGGCCGACATGTTGAATTTAATTGTTGTAAGGCTATTTTGAAGCTGACTTGTATTGCATTTAATATTTGTTGGGGGGACTTAGTGGTTTCATCTAGCCGACTTGTAGCTGATGATTAGTATTTAAAGGGGTGTTTGGGTAGATGTTTAGGGCAGTGAGAGTTCATGACTTGGATGACTTAGCGAGTCAGATTAGAGGTTCTGAAAGCTGGAGTTGGTGAAGTTGTGGAAAATATCTTGCATGATCTTGTAGATTAGATTGTTATCTGATAGTTTGTAATTGCAGAGCTAGTGGTTTGCACACTTGGAGACAAGGAGATTACTTGGAGGCTTGCGAGCTCAATTTTAGATCTGCCGTAGGGTTTCCATCAGTTGCTAATTGTTTTAGAGTTGAACTAGCTAAGATTATATTGGATCTATGTGGATCTTGAAGAACTTGTTTCTGTTTGTAATTGGCCCTAACCTAGAAGGCCTTATAGTCGGGCACGTTAATGAAAATTGAGTTGAAACATCTTGTTCTGTTGAGTTTTTCTGTTGTGTAATTCTGAAGCTACAAGGTTGGATTTTCCTTAATTGGATCCCCCCTGCCTTGGTCTACGTCAGGTGGTATCAGAGGGAGAGTTGATCTAGTGGAGTGAAGGTTGACTTAGCAAGGCTGATCTTGCAATGTTAATCTTGTTGGTGAAGAGATCATATGATCTGGGTTGCGGATCTATGGCACTGAACTTGTGGATCTTGCCTAGTTGTTTGTTCAAGGTGGCAGGTTGAGATCTGACTTGCATACAACTTGGAGATTGCCATAAGGTGGTCAGTGTAGGGTTTGTTGCTGAGGGTTTCTCTTATCTTTAAGAATGCCTCTGAGAAGATTGGACCCTAGAGTACTTGCTGATCTTTGTGATATTGTTGAATCTAGGATTACAGAGAAGGTGAAATCAGATTTCAGATCTGATATGGAGTTGATGAAGAATGACATGGTCATCAAGATCATGAGAGTTGTTGCTGGTGTACATCCCATAATGTTGGTATTGAAGATGGTTATGAGGAAGCTGTTGAAGACTTTGAACCTGCTGGATCTAGTGGTGATTACCAGAGGGATAGATCTGGTGAAGACATAACTGCTCGGTTGCCTAGATCTGGAGCTCGGTTAAGTAATAATTACTGAATGGAAGTTTCTACTTTCTCTGGTACTTTGAAGCCTGAGAACTTGATTGATTGGATTGGTGAGCTTGAAGATTTCTTTGAGCTGGAAGAAATTGAAGATCCTCTTCGGGTGAGATTAGCACAGACAAAGTTGAAAGGACATGTTGCTCTTTGGTGGAAAGAACTACAAAGAGATAGAGAAGATGAAGGTGAAATGAAGATCAATCGGTGGAGGTTGATGGTGACTAAGTTGAAAACTAAGTTCATACCTTCTGACTATGAGCTTGACTTGTTTAAGAAGTTGCAGAATCTAAAACAAAAGGATTTGTCTGTTGAGGATTATACCGAGGAGTTCTACAAACTTACTATTCGGTCTGGACACCAAGAGCTTGGTAAGGAAAAGGTAGCTCGGTATGTGAATGGTTTGAGATTCATTATTCAGGACGAGCTTGGTATGTTGGAGATTGATTCTATTGAAGATGCTTATCAGTATGCTCTGAAGGCAGAAGATAAGTTGAAGAGGAAACAACATAGTAACTCCTGAGGGAAGGAAAAGATTGATCGCTCGGTGAAGGATAAACCGACTAATGCAGAAGATGAACAAAAACCTGTAGAATCGAAGAAGAAGACAAGTAGAGCTATCTTTAAGGGTACACAGAAGAAGCTTGGTGACCGATGAAGCTTGGTGACCGATGAACTGTTGTGGTGAATGAGAATGAACCTGAATCTGAGAACTTGCTTCTTCAACGAATCGAGGAACCTTGTCAGAGGAGTAACTTGTTTAGGACCCGATGCAAGTTTGGAGGTAAACTCTATGATGTTATTGTTGATAGTGGTAGTACTGATAACCTTGTTACTGAGGACATGGTTCAGAAACTTTGGTTGAATAGAATGAAGCATCCTTGTCCTTATACGATTGGTTGGTTACAAGATGTTCATTCTCTAGAAGTAAGAGAACAGTGCTTTATTCGTGTTCAAATTAGCCAGTATAAGGATGTTGTGTTATGTGACATTGTGAAGATGAATAGTTGTGATATATTGCTAGGTAGACCTTGGCAATATGATTGCAGAGCTATGTATGACTGTGTCAGAAATGTGTTTACTATTGAGAAGGATGACAGGAAGTTTTCTCTAATGCCTTTGTTGGATACAATGCTCGGTAGGAGAAGCTTGAGTATTGGTAGTCAAGTTAAATTGGGAGATCCAGAGAAAATGAATGATCAGTATGGAGGACAAACTTGTGTGTTGTCGAGGAAAGATTTGAAGAGATAGAGAAAGCTGAAGTGGAAGAGTATGCAAGCTGAAAAGGTGGAGGACTTGTATGTGAAGAACCAGTTCAGGGTTTATGTGTTGAATCCTGAAAGATGTTCTTCTCACATATGAACATCTTTTCGAACCTAGGGTTTCTGATGCAGGGGCATTCTAGGGTACTCGATGAATCTGCATGGAGGTGTGTTATTTGGCCGGTGTTACTCGGTTGCAGCCTTGATCAACGGTCTCGGTCATTGAAGGAAGCTCGGTCACTGAAGGAACTCGGTAATCTCTGGCGCTTGGTGAAAGTGTTACTCGGTGATGCCTGCGGTGCTCGGTCGACATTGGTGCTCGGTTGATGCCTGACATGCTCAATTATTTCACTGTTGCTCGGTAGTTCTAGTTTACCAACTGGAGTTCTATGTGATTTGCTGGGCCAACTTGGTGTATTTATTGTTGGTAGCTATTGTTACAGGCCGACATGTTGAATTTAATTATTGTAAGGCTATTTTGAAGCTGACTTGTATTGCATTTAATATTTGTTGGGGGGAGTTAATGGTTTCATCCAGCTGACTTGTGGCTGATGATTAGTATTTAAAGGGGTGTTTGGGTAGATGTTTAGGGCAGTGAGAGTTCATGACTTGGATGACTTAGCGAGTCAGATCAGAGGTTCTAAAAATTGGAGTTGGTGAAGTTGTGGAAAAGATCTTGCATGATCTTGCAGATCAGATTGTTATCTAATAGTTTGTAATTGCAGAGCTAGTGGTTTGCACACTTGGAGACAAGGAGATTACTTGGAGGCTTGCGAGCTCAAGTTTAGATCTGCCTTAAGGTTTCCATCAGTTGCTAATTATTTCAGAGTTGAACTAGCTAAGATTGTATTGGATCTGTGTGGATCTTGAAGAACTTGTTTCTATTTGTAATTGGCCCTAAACCAGAAGGCCTTACAGTCGGGCATGTTAATGAAAATTTAGTTGAAACATCTTGTTGTGTTGAGTTTTTCCATTGTGTAATTCTGAAGTTGCAAGGCTAGATTGTTCTTAATTGGCTCCTCCTTGCCTTGGTCTGTGTCAATATATAAAATTATCTCATCATACAAATCATTTATATAAATAAATTTACATAAATATATTGAGTATTTTATCTAACTCATAATTTCAATTGTGAGATTTTGAAAGAATAATTTCATTAATTATCCAATATTGTTTCATCATATAAAGTGCATGTTGTAAAGTATCATCTATGTCATGATGAAATATTATACAAATTTATAAATAATCAATTATACAATTGTCATGGAATAGTCACTTTGGATGTGATGGTGCATTGGGGAATGCCTTGCGAGAAATGTTTTGTTGCAGGCTAGGGCCTCACAACCTTATCCATTTTTCATCCTTTTTGCTCAATGTTTGGTGCAAGTTTTGTAGCATAGGGGGTAGTTGATGTTGAGTGGGGGAGTTGAGTTCTTGTTGCAATTTAGGGTATGTTTTTGGGTGATTTGGGGTTTTTTGGAGCTTTTTGTGGGTTGTTTTTTGGCTCCCTTTTTTAACCTTGGTGAGTTTTATTTTTTGTTTTGTTTTGGAGGAGTTGCACCTCTTGCTTTTATCAATATTGTGATTCACTAGCTTGTTATGTAATGTCCCCTTTTTTACTAGCATGGGAAATAGGGACAATTACTTTGCAAACTCAATTTCCATAAACTTATTTCCTTAAAGTCTCACTTAACATTGTAAATGATGATCTATGATACCTCTTATGAGTGCTTATGTATAAAATTAATAACTATATCACTTCTATCTCTAATATGAAAATTGGAAATATGCAAGATGATTAAGTCTGCACCCACACACACATATACATATACATATACATATATACTCAAGATAATCTTTATGATATGTACAATTTGCCAATGATATTTATATGGATTGGATATTGAATCATTATTGTATCCTAAGATTAGATATTCCTGTGTGTGTGTGTGTGTGTGTGTGTGTAGGCTATTATTGATATATCAATGTAAACTATCCAATGAACTTATTTTCAATGATGTTAGCAATGATAAATTGTGTCTGATATATCTATATAAATATGCAATGATGAATACGTTGCTATATCTAATATGTCAATATGCTTATGCAATTAGGAATAGGCTTCTACATCTGATATATCAATATGTATATGCAACGATGAATTGGTAATATTGTTTAGAGCGATAAGGTTGTTGCTTCAAATATGTAGATGTATTCTTGCAACAATGATAAAATGTTGTTTATGATTTGAACTCTTTTGATTCATGCAATTACGGTGTCTTTTCTTATTTATATTTAATTGCTTGCAAGTGACTTCTACCACAATTAGGTAAATGTTCTATTGAACATATCCAAGATGAACAAATAAGAAATACTTATTTTCAATTTAATGTTCAGTAGAATGATTTTGAATGTCTCTTTATATCTCACACTTGAATATAATTGATTACATTTTCAAAAGGCACCTCCCATATCTTTATATCTCACACTTGAATATAATTGATTACATTTTCAAAAGGCACCTCCCATATCTTTA
>BSBK01000532.1:732500-733874 GCA_027943335.1 Chamaecyparis obtusa
GTGAAATCTAATTTCAGATCAGAGATGGAACTGATGAAGAATGACATGGTCGCTGAGATCATGAGAGTCGTTACTGGTGTACCTTGGAATTTTGGTACTGAAGATGGTTATGAGGAAGCTAATGAAGACTTTGAAGCTATTGGATCTAGTGGTGATGACCAGAGGGATAGATCTGGTGAAGATAGAACTACTCAGTTACATAGATCTGGAGCTCAGTTAAGTAATAGTTACCGAATGGAAGTTTCTACTTTCTCTAGTACTTTGAAGCCTAAGAGTTTGATTGAATGGATTGGTGAACTTGAAGATTTCTTTGAGCTGGAAGAAATTGAAGATCCTCTTCGGGTGAGGTTAGCACAGACAAAATTGAAAGGACATGCTGCTCTTTGGTGGAAATAATTACAAAGAGATAGAGAAGATGAAGGTGAAATGAAGATCAATCAATGGAGGTTGATGGTGACTAAGTTGAAAGCTAAGTTCATACTTGTTGACTATGAGCTTGACCTGTTTAAGAAGTTACAAAATCTGTAACAGAAGGATTTGTCTATTGAAGATTATACCAAGGAGTTCTACAAACTTACTATTCGGTCCTGGACACAGAGAACTTGGTAAGGAAAAGGTAGCTCGGTATGTGAATGGTTTGAGATTCAAAATTTAGGATGAGCTTGGTATGATGAAGATTGATTCTATCGAAGATGCCTATCAGTATGCTCTGAAGGCAGAAGATAAGTTGAAGAGGAAACAACATAGTAATCCCCGAGTGAAGAAAAGATTGATCACTCGGTGAAGGATAAACCAATGACTGCAGAAGATGAATAGAAACCTATAGAACTGAAGAAGAAGACAAGCATAGTTATCTTTAAGGGAACTTGCTATAACTGTGGTGAAGAAGGAAACCATTCTTTTGAGTGTACATAGAAGAAGCTTGGTGACCGAAAAACTGCTGTGGTGAATGAAAATGTTGAGAATGAACCTAAATTTGAAAACTTGCCAATTCAGTGAACATTGCTCAGTACAAAGGAGGAACCTCGTCATAGGAGTAACTTGTTCAGGACTCGGTGCAAGTTTAGAGGTAAACTTTGTGATGTTATTGTTGACAGTGGTAGTACTGATAACCTTGTTGATGAGGACATGGTTCAGAAACTTGGTTTGAGTAGGATGAGACATCCACATCCTTATAGGATTAGCTAGTTGCAAGATGATCATGCTCTAGAAGTAAGAGAACAATGCTTTATTGATGTTCAGATTGGCCAGTATAAGGATCTTGTGTTATGTGATATTGTGAAGATGAATAGTTGTTATATATTGCTCGGTAGACCTTGGCAATATGATTGCAAAGCTATGTATGATTGTGTGAAGAATGTGTTTACTGTTGAG
>BSBK01000533.1:697500-942500 GCA_027943335.1 Chamaecyparis obtusa
GAAAGGGGTTTTCTTGGTCAAGCCCCTATTTAGGTATTAACCTTAAAAATGAAATAGAATTCCATAAAGGAAATATTGTTGACATGAAATAAAAGCTAGATATGAATCATAAATTACCTTATGCTTTTATGGTGCAATAATCCTTTAAATGTAATAACAAGTGTAAATGCAATAGCTTGAACTCCACAAAAACCCAAAATGAAATCGTGAAAGATAAGCCTTGTGTTATGGATGTAGTTTGCCACAATGCTTGATGATGAAGAAGAAGAAGAATGCTTTAAAGGATTGAAGACTTGGATGCTTGAATTGATATGATCTCCTTGTGTAAGTATTGTTGATCTCAATTGTGTGTTGTCTAAATGGGAAGGGAGCCCTTTGCATAGAGATCTCAAAGTAAAATTACCTCTAGGCCGACTTGATAGATATGGAAAATATGCCCCAAACTTTAAAATGAGGTAAGACTCATCTTAAAGTGAGGAAATAAAATAATTTAAAGGGCACACTTTTAATAAATTACCACAATAATATTTGGGTGAGAATAAACTAAGAGAGGACTCGTACTATTAATTTAAAATATTAACTTAAATTAATAAAGGTCTAGCCCACTTTAGGTGCTAAATACATTAAGAGAGGACTCATAATATTAATTTAAATTAATAAAGTTCTAACCCACTTTAGGGGTTAAGTAATTTAAAAGAGGGCCCATAATATTAATTTAAATTAATAAAGGTCCAATGAGTACTAGGAAAGCATGAAATCAATGTGGGAACCTTGTATATGCTAAAATAGGGCTAAATTGAGCACTGAATTATACGTGCTATTTTTTAGGATGGTACAACACCAATACCTACATTTATTAGTTTTTTCTATTTTCCACATGCATGCCACTTTGATACCATTTTCCTACTTCTCCCTTATTCCCTGCATGTTTATTTTTCCCCCTTGGTGCCTATGTACACTTTCTAGTTCCTCTCTAAGAAAGGTACTCTTTCCAATGCTTCTCTTCTTTCCCAACATAGGCATCAACCTATAACAATTCCTAATTTAAGACACCATAAAGGCTTGTATCATACACCTTATCCTTCTAACATAAGCACCAACCTACCATAATATCTACACCCTATACTGCAACACAAATTCAAACTTTCCATGGAATTTTCAACTTGAAATCCAAACATAAGAATCAACCTACCAAGGCACATAGATTTAAGCATCATGTAGGCCTAGTGCATGTGCACTAAACCCCCTACATATGTCTCAACCTATCAATAGTACAGGTATGAAGGAGCACATGTAGGTCTAGTGTGTGCACCTTTCCTTGTATGACACCTACACCTATTTTTTCTAATTTCACTCCTCAAGCTTAAAAATTAGAACTTCCCCTAAGAAATTTCCTTTTTTCCTCCTAAAATTATCGAAACTCTTTCAAAACATTAAAAAGGTGAAGTGAAACACTATTCACATAGTTGGGGAAAGACAACTACCACCACTCATTATGCCATATGTCATAGGTACTATTTCACTTGCTTTGATGCTCTAACTGAATAACCTTTATCTAGAGCTCATTGTCTCTCTGATGCAAAATTTTAAATGAACTCCCCCCCCCCACCCCCTCTGCCCTTTTAATTTTATCCCTTTTTTCTCTCCAAAGTGTTAACCCTTGTCCCTTTCCTTTTACTTCCCTATTTTCCCTCTTACCAAGCCTCTTTAATATTTTTTGAATTTCCTAAGGCCTATTTAACCCTCTAGCCATCTCAAGGGGGAACCAACAATCATTACCATTACCATTCTTCCATTTAACCAAGACAACCTCTTGTTAAATTCTTGTTTCTACAAAAAATAAAAAATCTTTGAAATGACCTCTTTTAGTCACAATGCCATATCAAGGAAGGTAAAAATATAGAAGCCCCAAGTCCATTTCTATTTCTCTGTATTGGTTTGTCATAAATCAATTAACAAAATTATTTTTATTTAGTTAATTTGGCTAATTATCCCCTTGGACTAACTAGTTGTCTTTTTAAATTCCTTAATTTAAATTAATGAATTTGGATAACCTTTCAATCAATCATAATTAATTACTCTTTAAATCCTTGATCTTAATTAATAAAATTCACTCAAACAATTAACCTTATTCCAAAATTTTCCTCCAACTAGTTAATTAAATACTACATGACTATTTAATTGATTAGACTAATTAATAATTGTCTAACATTTTCATCTAATTTAAAATTCTACCTCACACCAGTAAAGGTTAAAATACTTTGTTCTCTAATTTCCACCATAGTTTCCAAATCAAGGAGAAGACTTGTACCCTTCATCTTCACACACGTCTTCTCAAACCACTTGTCTCCCCTCCATTCTTGAACACACATATGTATAAGCATGCAACATGGAGGATCCTTGACCTCCATATCATCTCTCAATCTCTACCCTCCACTTAAATAAAATAATCATTTCCCTTGTTATGTACTCTAGCCTCTAAGTTTTTTTTTAGTTTGAGTTTGATTTTTAAATTATATGTTTGCATTTGACTCTCTTTGATCAAATTTGGCACCCATATATTAATTGAATATCAAATAAATAGATGATAGCCTACATAAGTTTTTCTTCAATGCACTTATACAGGAAATGACACCTCCTATTAAATGAAGTATGTGTTCAAAGTAGTCATTACATTGTCTATCTAAACCTAGGACATGTGTGCCTAGAAGAATTCCATGCGAGGATGACATTGAAATAAAATGACATGTCTAGAAAGACTAAAATGTCAAGGCTAGTGGGTTAGTTTGAGCTGGAGGATTTTCAATTTTGATGTTGATAGTTGATTTAGTTTTAGCCTATACTCAACATTATGACTCAAATCAAAGAAAAATTAGACACTCATGGTAATACAAACCTATTAGTTCAATCGCAATATGTTGAAGAGAATTTCCATTACCAACTATCTAGATGCATACATAAATGTTCATGTAGATTCTACATAAGAATATTATGATCTCAAGAATCAATAAATAAGAATTGGCTCCAAAAACTTAAGATCACCCTTTCCAAAATGTGAGAAAGGTTATTTAAAAGATGATATCAAGCAAGACATTGATTATATTATTCTTTAGAGTAGAATCATTAGACAAGAGAGAATAAGGAAACTTTAACCATAGATATATTAACTTGAACTCGAAAGGTATCAGTGGAAAATAATTCATTAATGAGTCACACTAATAAGTGGTTCTCCTTGTGATCAACTATCCAATTTGTTGTCAACTACAAAATTTTATATGGTTCGGTATTTAGTCTATTCATTAATTTGAAGACAATAAGTTTTAGGATCATATAGAACATTAGGAGCCATAAGGCCAAGAGACCAAAAGATATGCAAACACTAACCTCAATTAAAAATAAAATTTGTTGTACAAAACTCTAGGGGAGCCAATGATGTCTTCATCTTTTATATAGTCAAATTATTGGAAGAAAAATTTGGTTAAAGAATGTCTATGGAGCTATGAATGAATTAAAAGAATTGGTATTGGTACCTAGTACATTCAATGTACTACTTCCACATTTATCAAAATTGGAGGATGTGACAAACCTCACTACATGCTTATGAGATATGTTTATGACAAATTGGTATTATTAGAGTTTTGTAAACAATCATCAAAGGTACATAAAATGTATTTAGGAAAGAAGATTAAAAGGCTGAGATTCTCTATTGTAATAAATAAATGCACTTATTTCACAAATCAAACCTTAGCAAAAGTAAAGATAGAATACTCAAGATTCATTTAAAATTGTATGAAATACGATCTCTATTCAATCAAAAATAGACAATTGAATTTTATATTAAAAAAAAAATTAGAATATCTTTGAAATAACTATAATAACAATTATAAAATAAGAAAAAAAAAATAACTACCAATAAATTCTCTTCAATTTAAAATTTATTACATATCCTACCAAATAGAATTCCAACTAATAACAATTATTTGGTTAAAACCACTTTACAAGACAATCAAATTAATCTCAATACCCACCTTTTATCTATCTATCTGAAAAAAGAAAAACTAAAATAAATTCTCTTCTATCAAAGACTTATTACATGTTGTATCAAATAATTGCAATTCTTTGCTATAAAGAAATAATGATGCAAGACAATCAAGTTAATCTCAATCGCACACCTTTCTTCTTGTTTGGAGACGTGGAAATGACTGTCTTCTTCACTAATCTTTTTCAATTTTTTTCTGTCAACTTCCTTCCAGCATTTGAAGATTTTTTAATAAATTAAGTGGAAACGACAATCCAGCATTTGGATCAGTGATTTTTTAATAAATTAACTGGCTCTCCCAATTTACCTGCTGAAATCATGCCCACATCCTTGTCAACCATGACTTGTGAGGAATCAACAAGGATTTGAATTGGAAAAAACAATGAAGGGTTGAATTCACAATGCCAAGATTTCTATGTTGTCGACATCATGGCAGATGAATTTTTTAATAAAGATCTTTGTCCAATTCAAGAATGGTGGGCTTCAGGTCTGGAATTTGATGGTTGTAATGGCCGTTTTTCACTTTTGGACTGTATATTAATGATTGTAATGGCCGTTTTTTACTTTTGGATCGTATATGACAGCTTGAAATTTTTTTTAAACGGTATGAATTAACATACTATTTTTAAAAAAATCTTAAATATGATATTTTATTTTATAATATAAATATATGTCATTTTAAGATATTTACGATAAAATATAAATTTATTTAGATATTTTAAAATGATAGATATGAATGTTTTTAAATTTTAAATTATTTTAATATGAATTTAGAAACTTCTTATTATTAATAATTATTCAGTGATCATCATTTAATATTACTATTATGTAATAGATATGTTTCTATTTTGTTTATTATATAGTCATATTAATTTATAATCTTTTTTAAATAGAATATATAAATTTTAGAATTTGTTTAGTAAATTTGAGATTTTTTAATATATTAGTAATTTATGATATTAGTATGTAATGTAATGTTTCTATATTGTTTATTATATATTTATATTAATTTAAAGTTCTTTTTAAAATAAAGCGTATGAATTTAGAAACTTGTTTAATTAATTTGAATATGTTACTAATTTAAAATTATTTTTTAATTTTATTTTCTTTATAGAACAAATAAAAATTTTATATGATTTATTATATTTTATTATAAATTTAGAATTTTAAAAAAAAATTAAAAAGTAATATAAATTATTTGCAAATAATTTTTTTTTACCATCAAATTTCAGGCTGGTGGGCTTCAATTCTATCAACCCCGAGCAAGTGTGAATCCTCAATTCTTAAAATAAATAACAACTTTGTATCACTAAATAGTAGGTATAAGGGGAAGATCGTAGAAAGTAAGTTTTAAGGTAGTTGGGCTTTTACATTGAAAAATAGTTTTTAAGTTCTAGAATCATGGAAAAGTGGTTAGATATTTTTTGGGAAAATATTTGCATCTTTATAAGAGATTTGTAGAGCTTTCCATTAATATGTTTTCCAACAATAAGGAGAATCTATTTGTTCATATTAGTACCCTTATGTTTATTCAAAATGATTTGAAGCTCAAAAAAGGAGACAGGGAGAGCATAAATTAATAATTATAACTTAAATTATCTTTTTATTTCTCAAAACCTTGGCAATGAAAATTGAAAATGGGTATTTTCTTTCATAAAAATCATCATTTGTAGTTCCAAATGAGGAAAAGTTCATGACTTTGTAGATATATTTGGTAGAATTTGAGTCAAAATAAAGCATTCTAGTAATATAGACAATCCATTTGTTGTCATTAACCGCACAGTAGTCATTATTGTTATCTTGTAGTTCCTTGATCAATAGATGGACCTCTAAAATTCTATGGAGAATTTCAATTAGCTAGAAAGTGGAATAAGAAAACATACATTTATAACATCAACAAAAATTAACAATATTTTAAATAGTCCTTACCAAATAAGTATTAGTAATTATTGTCTAGTATAAGGTTCAAGATTCAATCACTCTACTTTTTTTTTTGTTCTAATTTTACCAATAGCCATGCTTAAGAATATGCTCTATATAGGTTTTTAGTATTTGCATTGTCAAACTTCTATTGAATTGTTTAAAATAAAAGTAATGATCCATAATGATATATAGATGAAATTGACATTTGGTGTGATTATGGGAGCTCTTTGTTACAAGAGTGGGTTGGTTCCATTTTCAACAGCCATATAGTGGTGGTACAATAGAATAAATGTAGCTCAAGATCAAACTCTTTGGTGATCATGTTAATAAATTCAATTGCCAATTTTTGAAGCATTGTATTCATTGTACAACATTATAATAATTTCCTTTACACCATATCATAATATTTTTTTATTGTATATAAAATCAATAATTTTACAATGAACAGCTGCAGAAAAATTAATGAAAACACTCACAACAAAAGACTGGTGAGCGGTCTATAGCCACAAAAAATAATACATCATAGAGGATACAATTGTTATAGCTTGAGACAAAGAACTTATAATAGAGCCCATAAGAGTATGAAGCTCATATAAACATAAGATAGTAATAGTTACAACTACAAGGGCTCATTAGAGCATGAGAAATTTTATACCCATTAAAAACAAGAAACATATACTAAAGGTTTGAATTTATGCATCAGCCAATATCACTCATTGATGCATCCAGACTTTCATCCTACATTTTTCTGGAACAAAATAGAGCCACCGCTACCTGGAAGTGAGACTTTTCGCTAAAAAAAAAAGATCATTTGTCTGTAATATGCCAAACTAATATCCTTACAATTGTGGTTTCCATTTGTTGTGATATGTAGAGAAGAATATCTATTTTTCTTGTGGAGATAGCCATACCTACCCTTCTCCCTTCTCCCTTCTCCCACCTTGACCACCTGGAAGAAGGCATTTTCTATCTCTTTTATGCTCCATAAAATCAACAATTTGGAAGAGCAAAAGTATCATGTTCTTTCTACCATCAGCACTTGTCATTTTTTTTTCTCAAAATTGTTGAATTAAATTTGCATCTCTCCCAAAGCACCATGTAGGTCAAGGATGACCTGAATAGAGGCTTGTAAAAGAGTAAGCTAGGGGCAGAGATTCATATGGTCATGGATTCCTAGTGAATTATATAAAAGGTGTGAGAAAATGCAACTAGGCAACAAAATTTCAAAAAAAAATTCAAAATAATGTGTCTGAAGGTATTTCATATGATATTTAGGTGCTTGGACAGCCCAAGCAATGCAACTTTCCTTGTCCAAGGAGGAGAGAAAAGAGAAGGGAGGTTGGTGAAAAATTATTTCCACAAACGTTGAGCATGAGAACAATACCAAAAAGCATGCTTGATCGTTTCATTTTTACCATAGAAAGGACATGAAGGAGTAGGGGATATGAAAGAGAGACTATCACCAAAGGGACTTTGACATGAAGTATCTTCCAGACCGTCATGGGCTTGAGCTTCAACTTTTGAAATAAATTAAGTGGAAATGACAATCCAACATTTGGATTAGTGATTTTCAAGTGTTTTTGTAGCCAAGTATCTCCTTTTGAAATAATTCCCACATCCTTGTCAACCATGACTTATGAGGAATCAACAAGGATTTGAATTGGAAAAAAAATTAAGGGTTGAATTCACAATGCCAAGATTTCTATGTTGTCAACATCATGGCAGGTGAATTTTTGCCCAATACAAGAATAGTGGCCTTCGATTCTATCAACCCTGAGCAAGTGTGAATCTTCAATTCTCAAGATAAAATAACAACTTTTTATCATTAACATTTGGTAAAATATAACAATAAATATTTTTAGAGAGAAAGGGACAACTAAATAGTAGGTATAATGGGAAGATTGTAGAATGTAAGTTTTAAGGTAATTAGGCTTTTACATTGAAAAATAGTTTTAATTTCTAGAATCATGTTCTAGAAATATGGAAAAAGTTGTTAGGCTTTTTTATTTTTTTGGGCAATTTTTTCATCTTTATAAGAGAATTGTAGAGCTTTCCATTAACATGTTTTCCAACAATAAGGAGAATTTGTTTGTTCATATTAGTACCCTTATGATTGGAAACTCAAAATGATTTGAAGCTCAAAAAAATGGAGACAAGGGAGAGCATAAATTAATAATTATAACTTAAATCATCTTTTTATTCCTCAAAACCTTGGCAATGAAAATTGAAAATGGCTATTTTCTATCATAAATATCATCATTTCTAGTTCAAAATGAGGAAAAGTTCATGACTTTGTAGATATATTTGATAGAATTTGAATCAAAATAAAATATTCTAGTAACATAGACAATCCATTTGTTGTCATTAGCCTTGTGGTTGTCATTATTGTTATCTTGTAGTTCCTTGATCAATAAATGGACCTCTAAAATTCTATGGAGAATTCTAATTAGGTAGAAAGTGAAATAAGAAAACATAGATTTATAACATCAACAAAAATCGAACAATATTTTGAATAGTGCTTACCAAATAAATATTAGTAATTATTGTCTAGTATAAGGTTCAAGATTCAATCATTATACTTTTTTTGTTCTATTTTTACCAATAGCCATGCTTAAGACTATGTTTTATATAGGTTTTTAGTATTTGCATTGTCAAACTTCTATTGAATTGTTTAAAATAAAATTAATGAGCCATAATGATATATAGATGAAATTGACATTTGGTGTGATTATGGGAGCTCTTTGTTACAAGAGTGGGTTGGTTCCATTTTCAACAGCCATATAGTGGTGGTACAATAGAACAAATGTAGCTCAAGATCAAACTCTTTGGTGATTATGTTAATAAATTCAATTGCCAATTTTTGAAGCATTGTATTCATTGTACAACATTATAATAATTTCCTTTACACCATATCATAAAAAAAAATTATTGTATATAAAATCAATAATTTTACAATGAACAATTGCAAAAAAATTAATGAAAACACTCACAAAAAGATATTAGTGAGCAGTCTGCGGCCACAAAAAATAATACATCATAGAGGATACAACTATTATAGCAAGGTCCAAAGAACTTATAATAGAGCCCATAAGAGTATGAAGCTCGTAGAAACATAATATAGTAATAGTTACAACTACAAGGGCTCATTAGAGCATGAACAATTTCATACCCATTAAAAACAAGCAACATATACTAATGGTTGGAAAATACATCAGCCAATACCACTCATTGACGCATCCAGACTTTCATCTTCACTCCTTCTAGAACAAAATAGAGTCACTGCTACCTGGAAGTGAGACTTTTTGCAGAGGAAAAAGATCATTTTCCTGTAATCTTCCAAACTAATATCCTTACAGGTGTGGTTACCATTTGTTGTGATATGTAGAGAAGAATATCTATTTTTACTGTGGAGATAGGCATACCTACCCTTCTCCCTTCTCCCACCTTGACCACCTGGAATTAGGCCTTTTCTATCTTTGCCATGCTCCATAAAATCAACAATTTAGAAGAGCAATAATATCATTCTTTCTACCATTAGCACTTGTCATTTTTTTCTCAAAATTGTCGAATTAAATTTGTATCTCTCTCAGAGGGGCATGTAGGTCATGGATGGCCTGAATATAGGCATGTGAAAGAGGAAGATGGGGGCATAGATTCATATGGTCATGGGTTCCTGATGAATTGTATAAAAGGTGTGAGAAAAGGCTACTAGGCAGAAAAATTTTCAAATGTTTTTCAAAATAATTTTCCTTAAGGTATTTCATATGATATTTAGGTGCTTAGACAACCCAAGTAATGCATCTTTCCTTGTCCAAGGAGGAGAGAAAGGAGAAGAGAGGTTGGTTAAAAATTATTTCCACAAATGTTGAGCATGAGAACAATACTAGAAAGCATGCTTGATGGTTTCATTTTTACCACAGAAAGGACATGAAGGAGGAGGGGGTATGAAAGAGATACTATCACCAATAGGTACTTTGACATGAATTATCTTCGAGGTTCTCAATTGGACTTGAGTTTCAGCTTCGGATGACCAAATAAGAGCACTTAATTTGTTCCATTTTGTATGACAGCCTACAATGCCATTTACAATTAAGAGAGCCTAAGAGGGGGCAAGTTGGAAGGATTTTTCTATAGAATAGTTTAAGAGGGAATGCATGAAGGTTTTCATTATCGGGCCATTTATAAGCTATAATAAAGTTAGAATGGAAGGGTGTCAAGACAACAAATTGAATAGTTCAAGCGGGACAAGTCTTTGAATTTTAAGGAGAGGAGATTTATCTACAGGGGATAACTTATATTGTATCCTAAGTAGTTGTCATGTTTTCCAATTGAATCCAACCTGATCCCAAAGGTCCCAAAAAACTTGAATGCCTTTGTTAAATAAGTGTTTACCTTTAAGACATTTATTCAAAGCAAGTGGGGCATTGTCAAGTTGAACAAGACGATTCCAAAAAATAGAGGAAGATGCAAAGCTTAGGCCATTACTCAAAGATTGATCATACCAGGATAATTTTTTAGAAGTCATCTACCAATATTTTCAAATAGAATTAAAGGGGGGTGAACCATGCATTTTGAATTAAGGAGCAAGTAAAAGCTTATCCATCCAATTCACTAAATTCTAAGATCTACTAGCTAAAGCAGTTTGAATATGATGGAAAACCAAATGGTTCCATAGAGCTTCATCATCTAAGGCCCTAATAATCCATTTGGTAGTTGGACAAATACCTTGGTGTAGGGGTCAGTAATTCCTAAACCTCATATATCTTTTGGTTAAATACAATGAGTCCATGATCTAATGGGTTGGCCTTTTTTATTTCTCCACTTCACCCAAAGGAAGTTATGAATTAGTTGATTTAGCTAATTATAATAAGATTTTGAAGGTAGCCAACAAGATGAAATGTACACATGGATAACAATAAGGATTTTTTTAGCAATTTGAATTCTACCAACCATGGAGAGGAATCTATTGGTCCAATTCAAGAGTTTTCTTTAAAAATTAACCAAGAACAACTTCCACATTTATTGAAGTGAAAATCTTCCAAAAGGAATCCCAAGGTACCTAGTAATAACCTCATGCCAAACTTCTCTCCACTTACATGGGATCCAAGGTGGATGAGGGTTGGGTCATGTCATGATAAATTTAGTTTTGTGCATGGCTAATTTAGAACCTAAAATTGTACAAAAATAACTCCAAGATGTTAAACAAATGAGCCACTTCTTGTGTTGAGTTTTGCATTAAAAGCATGTTGTCATCAATAAATTGAGATTTGAGAGCAGTAACATCTCTAGGAAGCTTGATACCATGAATAATTTTATTGTTGAGTGCATGTTGAAAGAGGTATCCAAGTGCATCAGCAACAATAACATACAAGAAGGGTTCAAGAGGACAACCTTGGCATATAGATTTTTGAATGAAAAATAATGGAGAGAGAGCACACCATTAACAACCACTCTAGCATTAGCATCTGTAAAAATTATTTTGATTTGATCATAAATTTGGGGACCAAACCCAAGCCAATTTAGCATTTTAAGAATAAAGGGCTACTGAATGCAATCATAGGCCTTGTCAAAGTACAATTTGAGAATTAATACATCTTGGGTTGTTTGTTGATCCCATTCAAAAGTCTCCCAAGTAAGAACAAGATTATCTAAAATGAATCTTCTTCCAAGGAAGCTAGTCTAGTCAGGTTTGGACAATTTATTGGGTTATATATTTAATTTTTCTTGCTAAATATTTAGCAATAATGTTGTAAGATAAGTTGAGTAGTGTAATAGGTCTCCATCCATTGGCGGTGTCTTCATCCTTGCCTTTTGGAATTAACTTAATCATCCCTTGATTAATACTACTCCAAGACCTAGTCTCAACTCCTTCAAGGTAGACATTATAAAATTCCTCACGAATGAATGGCCAAAGAGCTCTATTAAATTCAACTGGAAGACCGTCAATCATGGGCTTTTTTCCAAATCCATACAATGGAAGATTCATCAATTTCCTCTATAGAAATAAGATGATTAATATGTCTACTATATTCTAGGTCTATTTTCTTTGTGATGCATTCATCAAAACTATCTTCAAGAATTGGGAGAAGTATGTCATCTTTCGTGTCATATGTAAAAAGACTTTTAAAGTGTTCATAAAAAGTATGTATTATTTCTAACTAGCTCCTTTGCAAGGTGCCATCAATAGACTTGACTGCAAAAATGTGTTCAATTTTATGTTTTTGTTGGAGATATTGAAAGAAAAATTTAGACCCTTGATTTCCATCTTTGATCCACTGAAATCGAGCACAAATTTAAGCTCATTTGCCTCTATAAATAGTTGATTTGTGCAACATATTCTCAGCATCAATAAAAAATTATTGTAAAGAGATGTCATGAGGTTTGTAGGCTTGACATGAATGTCTATGTTCAAGCTATCCTTTGAGAGACTTCTCAAGTCTGTGACATTTAGCTACCACTCTTTTACCACAATCATGAAGGAAAGAGGTGCATCTTTCTATTGTTATTCCCCACCATTTAATCCAACTATATTGTTGAGGTCTTGGTTCAGCATTCCAGATAGTTAAAAGACCATCTAAACACTCTTAGTTTTTGAGATGGGAAACATTTAAATTGTAAGGAATTTCATTGGATATGGGGAACTATCATAAATGTTTATGTGCCCCTTTAAATGGCATGGGCCTTAATAATCCATGTATATTCACAGAAGTTGATAATATAAACAATAACCATTAATATCATAATTTTATCAAAGATTTGTTGTCATGTTGATATTTGCATATCTCTCACATTGATACACAAACAACATGTACACATGAATGATATTACATATATTATAGCACTTTTATAAAATAAAAATATCACTTATATTTGGTATTTATTTGAAATAAATTACTTTTCCAATGACATTATTACCAAATATCTCCTACGACATAAAACAAGGGTTTTTCTTGTGTTCTAATTGATTCTAGTTGAAGATGATAACTTGGACTTTTGTCTACACCTAATAACTACGAAAAATTATACATATGAGGTTGAAAATTGTCACTAAACAAATTCCCATTTTTTAAAAAGTGTTCCATGGAGTTATTTATCTTGTTATGTATCATTGTTTATATATTTTTGTAATGAATGGAGATATTTTCATTCATGTGGTTGCCTTGGTTTTTTCTCCACATAAAAACATTTGATATGGAAAAATAAGTGCTTTGGTTTTATTTTGGTGGCTATACGAGATATTTAATTGATTTAAGATTTATGATTATTCTACCTAAAGATGATAATGGAATTGTTTGGTTACACTTGGTAACAATGAAACATACACACAAATGACATTGAAAATAATCACTAAATTAATATACATTTAGAAAAGAAGTATTTTATAGACTTAGTTATCTTGTTATATTGTAATTTTTATATTCATCTGGTAAATTGAGAGATTTTCACTCATTGCACACTACCTTGAATATCCATTTCCTCATAAAAATATTTGGCATAGAAAATTAAAAGTGTTTTGCTTTGATTATTGTGGTTATTTAACCTTATTGTTAAATAAGAATAAGATTTGTGAATTGTGAAGTAAGTGGACCATGAAATATACTTTAGCAAATGGTGTTTTATGATAAGGGGATGGGTTAGGTGGTTTAGGGAAGAAAAATAGGGGATGGTATTATTATGAAGAGAAAAATGAAGTTGTGAGTGAGAAATTATGAAGTTTATGCTATTATAAAAATATAGCAAATGAAAGGATGTTATGGATGTGAGGAGAAGAGTGGAATGCTTTGGCTTAAGGAATATGTTGGGGTAAAAGTAGTAAAAATAAAGATGGAAGGGGAGATAATAAAAGATGTATGTGTAGGTAGAAATAAGCAATAATTATAAGGCAATAATGCAACTTGGTGGAATTTGAACTCTGATGTCTATGAATTGGTTGTCACTAGTTGCCCCTTAAGATGGTATTGGACACATCTCATCTTAATATGCCAACATTCTATATGGAAAAATGATATGGAATATGTGACTATAAAATCAAAATGATGAGAACTTCCATGCAATTTTAATTGAAAATGATTGACTAAACCACTAAAATAATCAACAAAATGCTCCACCTCTTAGTGTAGAGTTTAAGGATTTTTGTTGTGTTGTAATTGGTAATACTAATTTGTGTAGACAATCAAAATCATTTCAAAATGGCTCTTTCCAAATCTTATAACTATAGTTTACACAAAAACATTTACACTCTAGTACACATGGCTACCAATGTAGCTATTGCACATTACAATGTGACTGCTAGTTCAACTTCTTTTCAAATAGGTTTTTAATTTATTTCCTAATGGCTGGATATGAATTAAAATTTGGAGATACAAATTGATAATACAATAAGGACCTCATTTACATAAATTTGCAATGATCAATATTAAATAATTATTGATTTTTTGTATAGTTAATTGAAAATTTGATATATTGTATGGTGTTGCCAGATAAAACATTGATGTCCATTGATAGTATAATAATATATATTTTTCTATTGGTCATAATTATTTAGCATCAAATTCAACAAAAAAAATTCCTTATTCTTCATCCATTTGAACACCCCAACCAAAGGAATATATGGAAAATATTTATGGAAAAAAACTCACACTATAAGTAGGAATAAAAAGCTAGTATGTGATAAATCTTGGGTCTTAATAGGCTTCAAGTTTTCTTAAAATCATTCACTTTGGTATAGTTTTGGTGAAAAATCATGATAACAAAAAAATTCAATCAACACAAATTTAATGAGTGTATAAACATTCTCTCTTGCAAGCCCTTCTTTGTTTGCTAAGAACACCTTGAAGAATTACCCACTTTTCATGATGGAAATTTTCTCTAATACCTTATTTAAAATGATAATGATTCGAGTAAAGATCACACAAATAATACATAGATTTATGCTATGAATGGAAAAATTTAATAATACAATATATGATGTGAGAGTGGCCAATCGCAAATCAAGAATGATAAATTTTATAAAACTATTCATCTTCATGAATAATTGACCAATATTAAACTATCTTACAAGAATTCTCCCAAATAAAATTCCCTCCTCATAAATATATATAGATGGATTAGACCCCACGCAAAGACACTAATGCAATGCAATCTTAAGGATATACAATTAAGAGGGAGTGTGGTCCTAGATGAAAAAATTTAAATTGTTAGGATCATGAGGGAAATGGAATAGAAATGTATGTGTGGAAAATTCAACTCAAAGAGGCTTCAAGAGAAAAAATAAAAATGAAGGTATTGTATAAGGTAGTGTGGACCTAGATGGAGAAAATTTAATTTTTAAGGACTGTTAGGGAAATGGCATAGAAATGTATATGCACAAAATTAAACCCAAAGAGGCTCCAAGGAATAGAATTAAGGTATTATATTAAGTTAGATGAGTCTGAACTAAAAAATAAATTTGCAAGTATGTGTAGAAACATTTATTGACATAATAGTTGGTGGAAGAATAAGATTATTGGTGTTTATTTTATCACCCAAGCCTCCACTAATGCTCTAGTAACATTCTTATGTTGCATGAATAAGGTATTTAGTAAACATCTCAAAAAAATTGTATTGATGTTTATTGAGATATTTTGATTTATAGCAACACATGGAAAGATAAATTGATTAACATCTAAATTATAAGGATGCTCTACTCTGCTTTAGCAAAAATGTCAAAGCCCTTCCACACAAAAGAAAAAAAAAATTCCACGGTGTCCTTGGACGCACAGTTGCTTTTCTTCGGTAAAACCAAGTATGCGCAATGCTCAAAGCTCACATCAAACTCAATACTCTACAATGACAAGACTATCGAGCAGTCTTCCCCTAGAACCATCTCTAGGGCACCACCACGGGAGCTGTTGAATCCTATCCAAAACAATCTGTGGCTGCCCGCTCATAGAAAAAATGCCAAGAGGGCTAAGCACCATGATAAGAAACACAATACGCAATTCTTTCCCAAACATCAAGCGTCTTTTGATATGTCTCTCAACAATAAGTTTGATAAGCTCAACATAGAAGGAGCATTATTATACTCTCCGCCCCATAGACGCCCTTTGAGATCCGCTTCTAAAGGCAAAGTTTTCAACCCTACAGTTATGCAACAATATTTGTTCAGCCCCTTCAACATTTCTCAGAATTTGCAGGGTGTGAAGCCCTACACACCTCCACATCGTGTCACTAAAGGTATGACTAAAAAATGACAATCTGATTCTAAATTTGAAGTTTCTTTAGATCCTCCAACAATATACCCAGCTATAAGCAGTAGAGATAAAACCAATAATCGGCATCAACATACATTAGTTAAGAATAACTCAATTTACTCTCCCCCTCACAGGAGAGTGGATAGTTTTAGATTAAATTGCTATATAGAAGAAAATACCAAGAGACTAAACAATATCCCTAATAACCCAAACATCTCATTTTCTGAAGAGGAATTCACTAACCTAAATCTTAAAGAAAGTTGCATAGAAAATATCCAAAACGTGTGTGTAGGTTCCAGAATTATCTGCAGATGGAATGGAGTTGGAGCCTCAGTCTGGGATATAGCAGACTAGCTGAAAACCCAATGGCACAAAAAGGTAGCAGTATCAATCCTTTCAGAATTTTTCATTTATTTGAATTTTAGTAATAAAGAAATGAAGAAGAAGGTTCTATTAGAAGGATGCCCTAAATTCAGACATATATCTTTTATTGTCTTTGATTGGATTCCCCTCTTTAATCCTAAAAAACTAACTAGCTTTATCGTAGACAAAGCTATCCTCCTTAAAAACCTTCCCTTGGAATGCCCATGGCAGGAAACCCTCAGAAAAATAGGCAATAGTAGTGGTAAGTTCATAGGAATTGTTCAAAATGAGTATAATCAAGCAGAAAAAATAATTATAGTTAAAATGAATCTACATAAAAAGATAATCCCGCCTATAAGATTATGCTTTAAATCAAGCACAGTGGTCATTAACCCTACTATTCTTGATGACTACATTGAGGAGATGGAAGATTCCCCTGTTTGCCCTATCAGTTCTATAGCAGCTCCTAGCCACAAACTGAAGGATATGGATATTAAAGTAGATTTTCTTGAACATAAGGGAGGATTTTCTATCTACAATATGCCTCGAAAGACTATGGGGAATGCATCAACACCTCCCAAACATAATAACCCTTAGACCACACCTTTGGTCACTGGACTTGGAAAGGAAGAACAGAGTAAGATTAAGAATGCAGAACCTAGCCATCACAAAAAAATTTATTGTATTCCCACCTCTGGAGTAATTAGATATGACAATTTTGAGGAAGAGCTCAGGGTAGATCAAGTAGAGGACAGTAAAGAAGATACATATGATATAGTACCCAAGATCAACAAGGAACAAGCTCCTGTTATGGTCTCAAGTTATGAAAATAAAGGGCCAGAAAATTCAGTAAGTATAAGCAATCCTATGAAATCTACTCCGACTGATGCAGAAGACGAAGACATTAAAAGTGATTCAGGCCTTGATATACCCTCTACAATAGAAAATAAGTTTATGGAAAATATAAGCAATCATACAGACGATATGACACCTGATAAAGAAACTGAAGTAGACAGGTGTATTCATGAGGTTAATATAATTTTAGAATATTTAGGTGAAGAAGTTATAGATGATCTAATGGATGCACTTATAGATGAAATTTGTTACAGTGTGGAATTAGCCCTACAAAGAGAACTCTTAATCAAGAACATAATGCTAAATAAGTATGGGAAGGTACATAGAACATAAGATATAATTTTGGATCATCAGGATACTGTACCTTAGATTAACCCTGCTTCAATAGTATTAGTGCCTGTAGAACTCGAAGCACTCAAGGAAGCACTGGGAACCAATTTGGACAATATCCTAGAAGATTATGGAAAAGATATTATAGACCGAGAAGATTCTCTCATTGATTTAGAGAAATGGCAGGAAGAATGTGAGAAAAATATTATTATAGAGTTTTTTCCTAGAAGCAATGATTTAGCAGAGGCAGAAAAAGAATATTTTAGCTTTTTGAATGGGATAACTAATAAGGATAGACAGTTAGGTATTGCTATGAATAGGGAAGGCCTTTCATATCCAAATATCCTTAAGATCAAGAAGAAGAGAGGCAGGAAATCCATCAATGAACTGAGAACTTTAGCTGGTAATGCAGACAATCAATAAAAATTATCTGATATCCTAAATGCTAGGAAGGGGAAGAGCCTTCCCCAAGGGCAATGAAACTAACAGCCTGGAATTTCAGGGGTCTAAATACCCCTATCAAACAAAGATTAATTAAAAGATACCTTAATACATTTGAATTAGAAATTTTAATATTACTGAAAACCAAATTAAATAAGGACGAAAGTTTAAGGTTTAGTCTTAAATTGGGCATATGGAAAACAAAAATCATCCCATCCATAGGAGCTTCTGGGGGTCTGGCTGCCTTATGGGACCCTCGAAAAATAATGATTGAGGTATTAGCTAAAGATAATAATTGGATGGTACTAGATGTTAATAGTCTAAAGACAAATCTAAAATTTAAACTTATTCATATATATGGACCTGTTCAGAATGAAGAAAAAAGGAAAGTATGGCAGGGAATACAGAACCAAATTGCATCTAATGCTGAAGACATACACATATTAGGAGGGGACTTTAATTCCATATTAGATATTAAAGAAAAATTTGGGGGGTCTCAATATATCTTGTAGTCACAAAAAGATTTTAGACAATGGGTCATGGACAATAACTTAATCAATATTAACACCAATAATGGAGTATATACTTGGAACAATAGAAGATCGGGCTTTAGCCACATTGCAGAAAGACTGGATAGATTTATGATTAGTGGAGATATTGGAAATTTTAATCATCTTTTAAATGCACAAATTCTTCCAAATGCGGGGTCAGACCATTACCCAGTAAGGCTCTCTATTACGGAAAACTGTAAACCATCTAGAAACCCCTTCAAGTTTGAATTCATTTGGTTCCAAGATGAGGAATTTATGCACCTAATAGAACAGTGGTGGAAGCAGATAAAAGTGTCTAGATCTAAGATGTACTATCTAGTAGCTAAACTTAAGATATTAAAGCATAAGATCCTAGATTGGAACAAAAACAATTTTAATAATATTTTTGAACAAAAAAATCAAACTGAGCAAGAGTTAGAATGTCTCAATAATTTAGTCATAGAACAAGGGATGAATGAAATAAGCTACTTTAAAGAAAAAGAACTATTGGCTAAATATAATGAGATTTTATTAAAAGAAGAAATATTCTGGAAACAAAAGTCCAGAGAGACATGGCTGAAAGAAGGAGACTGTAATACAAAAAAATTTCACAACAATACTAATAACAAAAGGAATATAAATAGAATTTCAAAAATTAATGACAAAAATGGACAAATCCTAGAGGACCCCAAACTTATTTCTAAACAATTCATTCATTTCTATCATTCTCTTCTTAACAATCAGGAGGCCGCTGACCTCAAAGCCCAAACTGAAATGTTGAAGGCTATTCCAAAATTAGTTATGGAGGTAGATAATAAATAGATTAATAGTAAGTTTACCCTGGAAGAAGTTAAAAAAGCCTTATTCCAGCTTCGCCCGGAAAAAGCCCCAGGACCAGATGGTTTTTAGGTAGGTTTTTTTCAAAAATGTTGGCATTCTTTAGGAGAAGATATTTGGCAAGCAGTGGAGGCTACCGGGAACTTTGGTACACTATTAACTGAAATCAATAATACATTTTTCACACTTATCCCTAAGAAAAATAATTTTACGAAGCCAGGAGATTTTCGTCCAATTTCCCTTTGTAATACCATTTATAAGATCCTTTCCAAATGTCTAGCAAATAGACTTAAAACACTCCTTCCTAATATTATTTCAGAAGAACAAACCGGTTTTGTCCCTAATCGATCAATCCTAGATGGGATTATTATAGCCCAAGAAATAATACATACAGTGCAATACAATAAAGAACCATGTATGCTTATTAAAATTGACATTCAAAAAGCTTATGATAAAGTAGACTGGAGGTTCCTATGTAAATGTCTGGAAGCATTTGGTTTTTCCAAACAATGGATTAACTTGATTTTCAACTGTATTTCAACACCCAAAATCTCATTACTCATCAATGGTACCCCCGAAAGTTTTTTTGAAATCTCTCATGGTATTAGACAAGGAGACCCACTTTCTCCATTCCTATATGTTATCATGGCTGAAGCTCTAGGTAGAACCATAACTAAGGCTCACCTCGACGGCAAAATCTCAGGAGTCAAAGTCTCACAACACGTACCAAATATAACTCACCAACAATTTGCTGATGACACTATTCTCCTAGGAGCCTCCAATTGTAAAGAATCTAAGGGTTTCAAAGATGTTTTGGACATATATATATGAAAGTGTCAGGGAAACAAGTGAATCCTACTAAATCTGAAATTTTTTTGGTCAATACTTCGGCAAATAAAGAATAGGAAATTTGCAAAACTCTAGGTTATAAAATTGGCAAGTTTCCTTGTAAATATCTAGGTATTCCCCTTGACAAAGGTCTACATAGCTCTAAGCTATGGCAACAAGTGCTTTCCAAAATTCAAACTAAAAAAGGTACTTGGAAAGGAAAGTGGCTTACTAAAGCCGGTAGAGCCACAATGATTAAATCCGTACTGACTGCTATCCCCACCTACCAAATGTCAATACTCCCTCTTCCATTAACATCAAAGCTAGTCTTGACAAACTCCTAAGGGATTTTTACTGGCAAGGTACGATAGAAGAAAAAAATTTATCCCTCATAAGATGGGAGAACCTATGTAAACCAACATCACATGGTGGATTGGGTATTAAAAATCTTCAATGGCAGAATAAAGCATTGGGAGCCAAGCTCATCTGGAGATTATATAAGGAATCAAACAGTAAATGGGCTACAATCTTATTGCACAAATATATCCTAGAAGTAGATCCCATCAATATATTCAGATCGCAAAACCTTGCTAAAGGCTCTCATAGTTGGAATTTTATTAAAGAATCTAGAGAAGTCATTAATAATTTACTCACATGGGATATAGGTAAAGGGGATAAGGCCTTGTTTTGGGAAGATTCATGGGGTGGCTTTACGTCCCTCAATAAGATGGGTTTTTCGCAAAATTTTATTGAAGAGTGCAAAGACATTAAAGGAATATATTTAGAGAATTATGTCACTAATGATGAGGAACCAATATGGAAATTAGTTAATAATATTCCAATAAATGATAAAGAAAAACAAAAACTCATTGTTATTCTCAAAGATAGAGAAATTACTATTAAAAATAGGCCAGATATTCTTAAGTGGGCTGGTTCTAATAATGGAGAATACACTGTGAAGTAAGGATATAATAATATTATTCAAACACATAACATGGATACCCTAGATATCCCTCTAAACCTTTGCTGGAATAAGGTATGCCTTCCTAAGGCAGGAATTTTCTTGTGGACAGCTATGCAAAAAAAAAATTTAACTGCAGATAGACTTCGAAAGCTTGGCTTCAAAGGTCCATCTAGATGTCCTCTATGTGAATGCCAAGAAGAGGATGCCAACCATTTGCTCTTAAATTGCACCTATGCTCAAAACTGTTGGGATGGTTACGATATTGCCTAAATTGGAACTCAGCCATGCCTTGTGATTTGGTAGATCACCTTAAAGCATGGTCGGCCCTTAACAAAGATAGTTTGTACCAAGATATATGGACAATCTCCCCTTCTATTCTTGTATGGGAAATCTGGAAAGAACGAAATAGAAGGATTTTTACAAATCAAAAATTGGAATGGAAATCAATCATTAACAAAATTGAAGCATCAATTGTTGAAGTAATTAAAAGTAAACTTCGAGATAAGATTAGTTTTGAAGATTCCGTTAAACATTGGGACAACAATATCAGATTCATGTGGTCTAATTTGGCAATTCCTCCACTATATGGTAAAGGGGGAACTAAATCAAAATCAGACAGAAGTACATGTAAATGGACACCTCCTCGAGAAGGATGGTATAAATTAAATTTTGATGGAGCTTCTCGAGGCAACCTTGGAATAGCAGGTATTGGTGGGGTTATTTGCAACTGGAATGGAGAAATAGTCTCTAAATATGCTCGACCCATAAATCCTACAACTAACAATATGGCAGAATGTAAGGCAGCTTTAGGTCTTAAATTATGCAAACAACTCGGTATTACTAAATTAATAGTTGAAGGTGATTCTCAAATAGTTGTCAATGCTATTAGAACTAGAAATACCCCTAATTGGATACTCAATTTGAGAATCGAAGACATTAGTGTAATCCTTGATACTATTCCCCAGTATGAAATTAAGCATATTTACAGAGAAGGGAATACTAATGCGGACTAGCTAGCCAATCAGGGTGCAAATGGTGAAATGGTATAGGAACTAGTCTACTAGAATTAGACAGTCTACTCCCCCCTCATAACATAAGCATCTTTTAAGCTAACTATATAATATAGAAATGAATCTCAAAACCTAGAATATTATTATACACCCTTGGCTTTATCTGAAGGTTTAAAATAGCTTATTCTAAGAACTATAGTATGTTGTAACTAGATATTTAACATTAATAAAATTAGTCTGTTCTCCTAAGTATGAATATATGTTAGCTAAATAGAAATTTGTATTTTCAAATTCACTAAGATATATTTCTAACTTCTCTTTGCCAATCTCTGGATTAAGGATATGCAAGTTAAAACTTATAAGACTTTACAACATCCACAGATATAATATATTTTGCTACAAGTCAATCTTGGCCCTTATTATAGACTCTAATATTTTACATTCTCTTCCCCTGTTTAGAGACACTCCTGGTTAGGTTCGTCACAAGCCCTTCCTATAGATAGGAGTTTCCAGATAGCTCGAACCTTGGTTTATATGAGAATTATAATTCCCATTAGTAGGCTAGCATAATTATTACTAAAATTTGACTATGCTTGAGGTATGAGCAGCCAGCCTTTTTAGAGTTGTTTCTCTTGGGTATATTGGTGCATTTTCTTAAGTATTTGTATGAATTTCTTTAGAAGATTTTTAAGATTAGTAATTGTCTCCTTTAACATTGGCTGTAATAGTTGGTGTAGAGTCAATAGAGACACAAGTTTTAGCAGAAAGGGTCATATCCATAGTGTTTATCCTAGAATCACGGAGTTATAACTACTTTGCCCCTCACCCTCTACTTTGTGGATTTGCACATACTCATAGTTAGCTAGAATACATAGAAGTATTTAATCTAAGCCTCACTGCATTCTTAGTTCCTTATACCTATTAAATGTATTAGGCTGATTTGGCTTAACAATTGCAACCATTCTTACATGTATTTAGAAAGGCTAATACGAGCTATACCTAGTTTATTAGAGAGATATATGGTTAGCAATTTTCTCGTTATTTTTTTAGAACTTGACCTTATCATAATCAAATGGTCCAAAATAGTCAATCCTTGACTCTTTAAACTTTTATACTTTGGAGACCAGGCAGACCAGTCCTGTTTATCTGTAGGTATCCTCTAGAGGTATCTATCCTCTGTATACTGGACAGAGCATTATAATCTTTTTTCGCTAGGCCATAGTTGGTCTTTTTGTTCATAAATACAGGGAATCATCTTTTCTTCAGCTTTTCTTATCGTAGTTTAGGAGAATTTCCCCAATTTCAATTATATATAGGTCTCTTCTTTTCAACCCTCTAACCACTTAGCCTTATTAACTCATTTGATGTTTCCCTAGGCTTTTCCCCCTATAGGAAGACTCTTGTCTATAATAGGTACCCCATCATACACAGAGTAGTCTTTTAATGATGTCTAATTTTTGGTAGGCAAAGAATCATATTAAATCTAATCGTTAATTGCCTACTACTATGACTCTTCCTTGGAATTATTAGATAGTGGCTTTAAACCCTCAGTAGCAGGCGAATCTCATGATAAAAGAGCCAGGAGGCTTGTATTTTTACAATGATCTCCTTTTAAGGATTAATTGCTATAGAATATCTTTTACTCCGCGATGATTTAGTAGGGCTACCCTCAATGATGAAATGATAAGAGATATCTTTCTTTCATTAAGGATCACTAAGTTTTTAGTTTGCCCACTTAGAGGCAAGTATAGTTATTACAATTACTAACTTTTAGTTTGTCTACATATTCATCTCATGTTAGTTACATATTCTTTAGCTAGGGATCCCTTCACAGTCAAGAAGGGACATCCTCCTTATATAGGTACTCATTTAGCCCCATCTTAGTCTTTATCTGCGCTTATTAGCTTTTTGTTCTTTATAGGCTCACCAAAATCTTTGTGATTGAATCATCGATCACTCATGAGTCAATTTCTTACACTTTTTATTTGATTTAGTATTCTTTCTTTTCTTGTTTAGTAATAGGTCTGCTTGGTATAGGATTCCTCCCTTGGCGCCAGTAATATTATCAATTTTTAAGGCTAGTTTGGATTGTCGATTCTTATCATGTTTTTCTCCATTCCTCACTACTTTCGACCCCTGGATATAGGTTGAGTTCTCTTTAGGTTTTCCTTTAGGATATTATTGATCCTCCCTTTCAGTTAGACAATCATACTGCCATATACTGGTATTAATATATGAGTATTATCTCTTAGCCTCTTCCAATCTTAAATAGATTAATTGGAAATAGAATGTTTTCTTAATTATCAACCAAGACTGAGCCCATATCCTCTTAATGATATCATATAGTATGATCATTAACTGACTTAACCCATTATTAGCCCCCTGATAGATCATTCAGGCTATCGGGATAGTGGCAAACCACTACATCAAATGTCATCATTACTAAATGTCTAAGCCTATTCCCCATCATTTAAAATTATTATGAATAACAAACACCAGCTCGTTAGCAACACTTAAGATGAAGAACTACTCATGTTTTGCATACTTGAAAATAATGATTAATCAAAACTGTCACATTATCCCAATAGGAATGCTCTATATAAATAGATTTCAGAAACCACTCATTAGCTAGCGAGTTTGCTCAACCTAAGCTCATGATGATACATAGCTGGATAGGAAACTATTCATGGAAATCATTTCAAGTTTAGCCCTTAGATTTATATACCACCCACAATTGACACAAACCTTGTCCCAGTATTACTTCTCCAAGGCACGAATTTAGCCATCCATGGAGTCGAGACTACTCACATTTTACACCAAAGGTAATAGAGTGATGGCCTTTAGAGGTCCCATTCTACCAGAACGCTGGAACCAAGTTCCGACTCCACTGCCAAATTCAACTAGAAGGGTTGTGGAGAGAGCATTGGGAGACTAGTACTTTGAAAATGATCATACATATAGAACCAATGGATCCATCATAGGACTCTTCATAGCTATATCAATCTTCGTAGGAAAAACAAAGGAAGAGATAATACAGGTGGCAAGGGAAATCTTTGTTGAGGACCATCTTGGTGGACTGGAGAACATGGTTAAGTGTGTTGACAATCACCTTACAATTCCATATCTAGAGGTGACGATGAAAAATGAGATAGACAAGCTGGATGAAATCCCCCAGTCACAGCATATACCTATGATAACCTTCAAAGATGAAGGAAGGTTTGATATTCACTGGCCAGAGATGCTAAGAAATCTGGACTACCTTTTCCTTAAGGTCCTGTCTGAGGAGGTGGAAATGGAATGGCTCCTCAATTACTGGCGTAAGGAGGGCTTCAAGATACCAATCAACCTCGACCAAGTTAAGCCATCAAACCTTCACATCATGGCACTGGAAATCTCCAGGTGTACCTAACACTCCAAGAAGGAAGCTAAAGAAGTTGAATGTATCGTGGTGATGGTTAAAAATGAAACCATGTGGAGGTGCAATGCAGTTCAGAAAGATGAAAACAATTGATAGTGGACGTCAAGTATCAACCATTGGAAGATGGTGTATATCTTTATAAATAGATAGCGTTTGAAATTTTGACTTATATACTATAGTTTCAGACTTGAACATAATACCTTGTTGATATAGTATACTATCTATATGTCTCTACGTACTTTACTCATATATTCATGGATATATAGTAATATGGTATAGTTTAAAGTTTTTTTCTTCCGATGAGTATGAAATGATCTTATATTTAAAACTGGAGTAATCATGGCTTTTTCTGTTTCAACAAATAGATTAGATCTCAAAGGCATAGTCTTTACTTATCTCTCATCTAGCAAATTTAAGCCCCTTTGTGTATGCATCCTGGATACCCTTAAGTACCCCATGGCCCAGAGAGTCAGTCTTCATTTGGAAGAGATGGATCAAGTAGGAGAATGGATATGGTTCTCAATGAACTATGAGATGTTTCTAAGAAATCCTGGTATTTCACATAGATCATATTACAGATGACAATGTATCCCTTTCTCTGCATATCTTTATAGTTAGCTTCCCAGTGTATGAATAGTCAGATTAGTACCTGTAGGATCCAATAGACTCAAGTAAGTAGGAATTCCTGGTCTATGGTACTTATTAAACAACTTAAAATTTTCTTTATATTTTTGCATATGAACAACTTACCTTAGTTGTAAGGGTCTTTTAAATTATGGATGCTTGCAAACAAATATACTAATTCCTGCATTATATTTTTAACATAACTATGTTTGAATGTGACTATAACACAGTGGTCTCCAGGAAAGTAGTATTTTTTGCTAGATATATACTCTGGTTACCCTCATCTATATATCTAATCTGATAGGTTGTGATTTGTATGTTCTTCACATATAACGATTTGGTAACAAGGTTTTCACTCAACTCTTTTGTGTTCCTTCTATTAAAGATTAGGAAAATGAGGTCGGTTTTCTACCAATAAGATGTTGTTAGGAAGATTTTCATCTAAAAACATATTTTATTTGATCTCAGGATGGAAGAGTAGGCGAACAGATATATATTTATACAAACAATCCTTTTTTACACTGGTCACCATATAACCTTTATTAAGGTAACACCTCGGCTCCCTCTCAGAAGGTTTAATAGTTGTGATGAGAGACACTTGGTATTCTATCAATCCTTGTTACCCAACATGTTAAACACTCCCTATTAATACCCTAGGTCCATAGTTCCATATCCAATTCAAGTCTCCATAATTGATAGCATAGGATAACATGGAGTATTCAACTATACTCACCTGCAGCAAGGGCCAATTGGATTTTGAAGGAAAAATCAAGCCAAAACATGTCAAAAAGACACTTAGGGATAAATAGCCCCTCATTATTAGAGCTATCTTTTGTATCCTAGGCAAGGATTTTATCAACTCTTCTAATAAAACCAGGACTCTTACCAATATTACCTCCCATTTTCTTTCAGTCATTTCCTCATTGGACATCAATGAACAGGTATTATGGAGCCTCTGTAACAAAACTTTTAAAAAGAGATTCCTGAGGAACCTCAAATCAGCTCTACATCACCTTAAAAGGAATAATGTCTACAAAGACTATGATACGGCTCCTACCCCTTTGCACTCATCCATCACTGACACTAAGGATATAGAAGACTTCAAAGAGATAGAAGACATAGCCAAGAGAAACACTCTCTTTTTGATATATCACTTGTGTATACTTAAACCTGAAAAGGGAGATTGGTTCTACACATACTGGCATCTAGATGAAGTAGGAACTTCAAATTTGGAATGCCTTGCAAAACTGGAATTGGGGAAGTTAATTGATCTCTGGTTGGATAAAGGTACAAAACATTAATAAAAGGAATTTCCTAATAAAATATGGACTGATTTGAAGAAAGTCCTTTAGTGCTTCAATAAATTAGGATTTTTGTTTACTCCCCCCTTTGGATTGTTACAGCAATGTTATTAATGTTAGCATCCTATAATTTCCACAAGAATTTATCATCCCCTCTCTTTAATTAGGATGCCCCTATCTACACTACTAGGCAAGCATTATCCCTGGCAAAATTTTATGCCGCTAAAATGGGGCATTCACTATGGATAGGTATACTTCAAAGGTATTGATTCTATTGCATGGTAGACAGTTAGTATGGTGCAACTTAAATAAGGAGAAGTTTGTACTTTCAAGGATTTCTCCATGAAAACTCTATTTAATTATATTGAGGGATAATTGAGGACCAAGATCATATCTTGCCCCCTATGTCTGTGAATACATTGGAAATCAATTTTTAACTAACCCCCTAGCATTTTACTTTAAGGATTGTTCTGAGTTTCGTAACAGATAGATCATAAATTAGTCTTGTAGTCTACCTCTTGCTCGGATCTTTGTTTTTAGCATATATTTTTAATATCTTTATTGGGTAGTCAATGTATGTCTTTACGTCAATGGAACCCTGATCTTTTGTTTGATTTAAGGAACATACCTTCTTTGAACAATGTTTGTTTGTAAACTTAAAGTACTTCGAACTACAAAAATCAGCTCCTCTCTTTACTAATTACTAGTTATCTTTTAGGTAAGCTATAATTTACTATAAACCATTAATTAGGGGGACACCTTATAGCATCATTATAGCATAACCTGAATGATATAGCAATCAAGTAGAATCTTTGTTTAGACACGACTAAGTGGACTTAAGATTAATTCAAACTATAGAGTAAGATGGTTTCTTCTTCTTGATATTTAAAGGATCATGGAACTTATGGTCAAGCATATTTTCCCTACTCTTTAACATTCAATAACATAAGGATTTCATTAGAGTTTATTATCCTACTAAAGTAAGACTGATTTCCTAACCATGTGGTAAGCTTTTTATAGATGTTGCATCTAGTATTTTTTGTGTAGTGTTTTTGTATACAGGATAGCTGAGATAGGGAATTGAGAGGTTTCGAGTACTTCATACTAGTATTTCAGAGTTACATCAACTTAATCGGCTATCACAAGAATCAAATATCAGGATTATCAAATTTTTATCAGGAGGTTGCCTTTCAAACAACCATTGTAAATGAGGGTATGCCCTCATAATATTGTATGTAATATTGTCTCTGGACTTAGGTCCCGAGCTAGACTGGAGGTTTTCTTCTCCATTCTTTCCTACCAATGCCCGCACAAAATGGAGCTCTATATTTTATCTCTTCTATGTTAATAAAATTCTTTGGCCTAGGCCTTTTACCGATCAAAAAAAAAAAAAAACATGGAAAGATAACCTAAAACATCTAGATACATTTTTGGGCATCTTGGAGCAGCAATATTATCCAAATATGAGTTTGGTTAGACTGAGATTCTATACTTGGTACATGTCATAAGTCTTTAGGGAGTGCAAGTCGACCATAAGAAGATTCAGATAATATTGGATTGGCCACCACTAGCCAATCTTTCTCATTTGAGAAGGTTCTTCAATATGTGTATTTATTATAGAATATTTATCAATGGATTTTCTCATCTTGTTGTCCATTTAACTAATTTAAATAACAAGGGATTGTTTCTTGGACAAAACAAGAACACAAACTTTTGACAAGTTCAAAGCGGTGATGGGATCGCATCTAGTGCTTGCAATTCCTAATCTATCTCAACCTTTTGTATTTAATGTGATGTATTTATAGAAGGTATGGGGATCATCCTAACTCAAAAGGTGTATTCAATAGATTTTGAGAGCAAATAAATTGAGCCAAATTGAGAGAGGATATTTTATTTATGACAAAAAAATGTTAGCAATCATGCATTCTCTTGATAAGTTTAAGCAATATTTGTTATGTGGAAAGTTTATGGTTAAAACATATCATAACACTTATTTTTTTCTTGCAATAGAATGGGTGAGTAAATTGCCAGCTTATAATTTTGATATTTAATTACAAAAGGGAATAAAAAACTAGTTACTAATGCTCTTTCTAGGAATCCTGCTCTATATTCTATATCTTCTACTTTTGTTGATTATAAACTCTCCACAATTTTAGAATATGCTAACAACTCTTTTGCCTCTAACATATTAAATGAGTTTGTGGAGGATGACATGTTCGTATTTATTGATAGGTTGACCTACTACAATAACAAAGTACTTTTGGTACTAGGATCCAAAGTTAAGGAGAATATATTAAGAGCTTTTCATGATACACCCTTGGCTAGTCATCTTAACAATATTTCAAAACATTTTCTTGGAAATGGATAAAGGAGGATGTCCTCAAACATATCAAAGAGTGTATGCCTTGCAAACAAAATAAGAGTGGGTAGAGTTTTCCAAAAAGATTAGTTAAACCACTTCCAATTCCTAAACAAAAGTGGGAAAGAATTTCCATGGACTATATCATTGATTTCATAAAGGCTCAATGTAAAGATTGCATATATGTTGTGGAAGATAGATTGAAAAAGTATGTACATTTCTTTCTTGTCACATCTGATTTTAAGGCATCCCAAATAGAAAAAATAATTTCAAGGAAATCTTTATATTGCATGGTTTACCCAAGAATATTGTTAGTGATACAAATGTGTTGTTAAATATTGGTATCAAATTAGAATGCAACCAACACTCAATAAACCATTAACTCAAGAATTCAGCTATAGGAGGCCATATCAAATGAACAAACTAAATTTCAAAAAGTGGTTTATTGCTTCCAAGTTTAAGCGAGTTTAATCATTCTTTGAATGCTCATCAGATTGGCATCAAAGATTAGTGACTTGACTACTCCAAAATGGAAGATTCAAATACAAATGCAAAACTAGAAATGAACTAGAATGCTAGATCTGAGCTAGAATGAGAGATTTACGCTAGAATGAATGATTAAGCTAGAATGAATCCAAACAACTAGTATTCTAGAATGATAATGCAAGATATTATTCTATGAAACAATGCAAGAAATAAAACTACATTAACAATGAAAGATTATGCTAAGAGATGAAGTACACTAAGAATGCAAGAGAGCCATGAGAATGTAAATGAAAGCAACTAAGAGATAGGAATTCAAATAACAAGATTACTCTAAGAATGCAAGAAAAGAAAGAATGCAAGAAATACTAAGATTAAAATGATCAAGATTGGGACCCTTGAGCCAAGGAAGAGCTTCCTTTTAAAGGAATTGCCTTAAGAATGGAGCGTGGAGATTAAGAGGCAAAATAATATGTGATTCAAATGAAGAGGCAAAAGAATATGAGATTCAGATGAAGAGGCAAAAGGAGAATAAAGGAGATGCAAGGTTAGGTAGAGATGAGTGGTGAGGATTAAGAGGAAAAGGAGAGATGTTGGGTAAGATAAGACAAAATAGAAATTTCAAAATCACAAATCCCCTTTAATTGCTAATTAATTAGGATTAAGTGTGTGTACACATATGAATGTGTTCTTTTAATAAAAGTGTAGAAACTTTATATTAAAAGAAATGTTATAGCAATTAAATAAATATGCAAGCTCTAGAAATTAGACCATAGTATAAGCTTGATATATAAGATTTTGATTTTTGATTTAATTATGCAAAGAGGATTTTCAGGGTTACTCTGCACAATTAGGTCTAGTAAATATGCCTTTGAGATTTAGAGTTTTATTTGAGGCAATTTGATCTAAATTGGGGCTTAGGTTATATTAGACAAATTTTAGGTAATTACAACAAATAGTACATTCCTTAGTTCATTTTGAAAGGAACTCTTTCATTTGGAAAATACATAGCACACACCTAGCACAAGCTATCATCCTCAAAAATATGGAAAAAAATAAATAATTACAAAAAATGGATAGAAGGATGCTTGAGGAACTAACTTTCAAATCATCAGAGTGCTTGGGTAAATTGGTTGCATCTAGGGGAATATTTTTTCAATACCTTCCATCATAGTCTATTGTTATGTCTCCTTTTTGGGATCTCCATAGCTATGATGCACTTTTTTTTTGTTGATCTATTTTTTTAGATAGTAGAGTTCCTATAGAAAGTAATATTTCTAAGAAAATACAAGAGGTTTTAAGGTCACTCAAAGATAATTTGTATCATGCTTTAAATCAAAAAAAGATATATGTAGATAAGAAGAGAATATATAGACTAGTTTTTTAGGTTGGGGACTTGATTTTTGTTACATTGTAGCCATATAGGCAGAGTTATTTGAAGAGAAATGGAGTAGAAAAAATCAATCCAAGGTTCTATAGACCCTATAGGATTTTCAAAAAGGTAGGGGAGGTTACCTATAGCTTGGATCTTCCACTAAAAAATAACTTACATAATATTTTACATGTTTCTTGTCTTTTAAAGTTTGTGGGATAGCAAGTAGTAGTTTTCCTTGATCTACCACCTTTACATGATGAAGGGAAGTTGAGCTTGATTTTTGAAGAGGCTTTAGAAACAAGAGAGAAGTTGAGAAACAAAAGCATAATGGAGCACTTGATCAAATGAAAAGACTTCCTTGTTGAAGATGCAACTTGGGAAGGAATAGAGATTATTAACCATCTAAATAACCATTTATTGAGGACAAGAAATCTTTGAGATAAATAAATTTTCATGTCCCCTTTCAAAAAATAATACTTATTATTTATAGTTGTAATAGATAAAATGTGGATGGAGAAATCTTCAACAAGAGGGCTCCATAAAGATTGAATCCTTGAATGGCTACCAATGGATCTCCTTGATAAATTGGATCTTGAATGATTTCCTTCTCCTTCTTGTTTGCTTGATTTGATGGATGCTTGTATGAGAATGGATTGCACACTTGATTGGTTGAAAAGATGGATTGAAATGAGAGAGGAAATCTTCCTTTTATACTAGTCTAGGGCACAAACTTCTAGAGAAGCCTACATAGGAGAATTAAATTCCCATTTAAGCCATTACCACTAGAAATGGACCTAAATTAAATATAATTTAAGATTTTACCATTTGAAGCCCGAAATAGCCGACCCGAAAGCAAGAAATAAATCTTTCTAAAACCCAACATCTGGAACTCTCAAATTCTAAAATTTGGACCCTGGGTCAGGATCGAGGTCGACCTTGACCTTGAGGTCAAGAATCTCATAATTTCAATTTAGGATGCCAAAATTATGCAGAAAAGAAGTTGAAAATGGGGTAGAACAGGGGAAAATGTCAGATCCAAGTCAAAGACCCATTCAAGGCATTCGACATGATCCCAAACCACTTACTCAGAGGGCTAGACCAGTCCTAAATGGAAGTACTTCCATTTTTTGATGATACATTTAGCCCCCACTTTATCAAGAGTATGTACTCGATGCAAACTCTTGGTAAAGGAGATCATAAAGAAAAAGAATATCTTATTGAAACAAAAGGGACAAAGGAATCCTCAAGCCCCTAGGGACTCAAGTATTTGTCAACTCCAAGATTAAAATAAGAGAGATATCTCTAGAAAAAAGAGAGAAAAGGGGAGAGAGGAGTGGCTAGCTCACCCAATAAGATGTGTGCATCTCACTATGAACCACAAAAAGGATAGGATGACCCACCAAGCAAGCACTTGATAGTCACCTCATAAAGTTGTGCACCTTCTGGCGGCTTTGTCCATGTATGTAGTGCATCTTCTGATAGCTTTTATGAAGTACCCATGGATCCATGTCTTCATATCACCATAGAATACATTTATAAAATGTGTATCTCTTTAGGATTTAGCAACTTATGTGTGTTAATTTTTGAGGATTTAGCATATTTGAAATTGGAAATGTGTGTCTCTTCAAAATTTAGCAACTTATGTGCGTTACCTTTTGAGGATTTAGCATATTTGAAATTGGAAATGCGTGTCTCTTCAGGATTTAGCAACTTATGTGTGTTACCTTCTGAGGATTTAGCATGCTGCAAAACAAAAGGTTAGAACAAAAATGCATAGTATAGAACAAGGGAGGCCATATATATGCACCCCTCCTTAAGATGGAAAAATACCTACTATTTTTACATCTTAAGGAAAGAAAAGAACAAGGATAAATCCTTCTTCAACATCAAGACAATGTCCATAGACATCACCCAGTCCAAGCCAAGAAGGTCACAGCTCCTATGAGGCCATGGAAGGGATGAATGCAAAGAGATATCATGAAATAAGGGAAAACGTAACCCTTGTGAAGGATAGCACACTATTCAGCTTCCAAGGTGAGAGATTGATCAACCATGGAAACCCAATGTCAAACAACGAAATAGGTTATGATCAAGGAAATAGATCCTCAATGCAAATCAAAATTTCCATGTATGATTGGATATCACATAATAGATAGATACTGGTTAACCAAGGGAAAAGTGGATCCTGGAAAGACAAAAAAGAAGGAGATGGCATCCTTACCCCCCAAGTGTATGAACAATGATGGAAGGGGACCTATTATATTGCTCACAACACTATACAAGACAATGAGCCCCCAAGGATTAGGCTAACATTGTTTACATCATGTGGAGCTCCATAATAGGAACATAAATGTTATTTAAAGAAAATAGGATTGAAATACAACTCATTGCCACATGATATATAAATAACCTTACAATCAATGAGCTGCCTAATCTTATAATGTAAAGCTTAACATTCATTAGTAGAGTGATCATGAAATCTATGATACAAACAAAAAGGAAGAGTCTTCAAGTGTGGACTACATTTATTTTTATGTTTAGGTCTAGTAATCATCTTAGCACAAAGGAGTTGAGGCAAAAGAACTTCTTGGTCAAATTCCTTTATAGTTTCATCATGTTTTGAAGTGTTATTTGAGATGTTGTTAACATTGATTTGTTGTTGAGGATTAAATCCCAATCCATAAGAATGCTCATGCCTCCCATTCTGTAAGGGCATTTGAATTCCCTGTTTATGCTTACCACATTCTTGACCATTGAATCCTTGTTTAAGTAGGAAATGATAACCAGGACCATAACAAGAAGCCATATCAAAAGGACTCAATTGAACTTCAGTAGTAACTATGTCATCATTAGTAGGTTTGACAAATTCATTGTGGGTAGAAGCAGTGACAAATTTATTATGAAGAGCATTAGAAGTAGAAGCAAAATCTTGTTGTTCAAACTCTCTTTGTTGCTTCATAAAATCAAGATCAAAAACCTTATACTCTCCCATAAAGGTAGGATTAAAATCCAAGGTTCCCCAATCATCGCTAGGAAGAGCATTAGAGGAAGAAGGCTTAGGAATAGGATTATAAAGGTTTGAATATTCAAACAAGGATTTGGTGCATCATCTGCATGAAGTGTAGACATCATGTTGTTATGAATAAACTTGACTTTACGGTGAAGGGTGGAAGGAACAACATGCATCTCATACAACCAAGGTCTACCCATAACGAGGTTATAATTAAGAGGTCCATGCATAACATGAATAGGATTATTTAGGATGACCAGACCTACTTTGATAGGTAAGGTAATAATGCCTAAAGTGTTCTTAGCAATGTTATCAAAGCCACCTATAGGAACATTGTCAGGTTGAATAGTTGAAAGATCGACTTTAATTGCTTTGAGAATGTCCATGCTACTAATATTAAGCCCAGATCCATTATCAATCAAGGTCCTACGAATGGTACTCTTATTGATGGTAATAGCAACCATAAGAGCATCATATTGATTTTGAACTTCTTTAGAAGGTAAATCTTTTTGAGTAAATACAATGTCAGGAGGACCTGGGGTATCATGCATGCAGTACTGTAAGAAGGCATTGATGTTCTCTTGATTAGGAGGTGGAGTGGGAAAAGTTTCTAGAGATTTTTACAAGGCTTCATAGTAGGTAGGTGAAGTTTGAAGAAGCTCCCATAAAGAAATCTTGGCATGGGTATTGTGCAATTGGTTTATCAAATCATACTCCTTGCTAGGAAGATGGGGTGGAGAAGGAAGAATGGGTTGAGAAGGTGGTAAAGAAGTAGAAACCACCAAATTAGGTTGAGGGTTATTCCTTGTACGATAGGTGTGAGATATCAAATATTGATCATTGAAAGACTCTTAAGACTCCATAGATTTACCTTTGATAGTAATGTGAGGAAAACCTTTGATAGTCAACAAGGGTTTTGGATAAACCATGTTAGTTGTCTCAACACTACAAATAGATTCACAAGAAGGAAGTAAAGAAGACATCCTAGGAGGAGATGAGGTAGGATATTGATTCTCCATAAGATCATCACTAAGAGAGAGAGCATTAAGGGAATTCATATCATTCTCTGTTAATGCCTCATCACTAGAAGGAATCCCAAATGGAGGTAAAGCATCTATAATTTCATCTTCTTTCGCTAAAATGTCTGCATAAGGGGAGTGTGTTTTAGAAAAAGAGTCACCATCATGTATGAATATGTCATCCATTAATAAATCACCCTCTTGTATCAAAGCTTCTTCACGAGGAGGGGATAAATCAATGTCTTTATCCAAGGGTTCATCCCAAAAAGTAGAATCATCCACAATGGTTTCATGAGGAAGAGGATAATCAACATCCAAATCCAAAGGTTCATCCCAAATAGGAGGATTATCATCCCTATCAATAAAGCACTTGAAAAACACTTGAAACAACTTGTGCAATAGGATAAAAAATAAAGAAATGCATTCAAATGAAATTTATAAGCATGAAAAGGAAATTGAACACCACAAACACAATAGGGCATCTAATTCCACAAAAGATAGGGTAAGATTGTAAAAAATTTTGTATTTGTAAATAAATTTTGCAATTTTTTTGTATTTTTGAAATATAAATGCAAGAGCATAAAAGAAATCTACTTTTGTAAGCATGTAAGATCTAACAAAAAATGTAAATCTAACACCAAAAAGAAAGAGTTATCATAAACGGGTTCACCAAAATGTAATAATGAAGGTGAACACACAAGATAATACAAAGGGAAATCAAACACTAAAAAGAAAGAGTTGTCATAAAATGGGTTCACCAAAATGTAATAGATAAAATGTGGATGGAGAAATCTACAACAAGAGGGCTCCATAGAGATTGAATCAGGTTCAATGGCTACCAATGGATCTCCTTGATGAATTGGATCTTGAATGCTTGAATGCTTGAAGATGAATGAATGCTTGAATGGTTTCCTTCTCCTTCTTTCTTGCTTGATTTGATGGATGCTTGTATCAGAATGGATTTCACACTTGATTGATTGAAAAGATGGATTGAACTGAGAGAGGGAGGCTTCCTTTTATACTAGTCTAGGGCACAAACTTCTAGAGAGGCCTACATAGGAGAATTAAATTTCCATTTAATTCATTACCCCTAGAAATGGACCTAAATTAAATATAATTTAAGAGTTTATCATTTCGAAGCCCAAAACAGCCAACCCAGAAGTGGGAAATAAATCTTTCCGAAACCTGACATCTGGAAACTCTCAGATTTTGAAATTTGGACCCTGGGTCAAGGTTGAGGTTGACCTTGACCCTGAGGTCAAGAATCTCATAATTTCAATTCAGGATGCCAGAATTATGTAGAAAAGAAGTGGAAAATGGGGCAGAACAGGGGAAAAAGTCAAATCCAAGTCAAAGACCCATTCAAGGCATTCAACATGACCCAAAACCATTTACTCGGAGGGCTAAACTAGTCCTAAATGGAAGTGCTTCCATTTTCCGACGATACAATAGTAAGTTTGGTTATACCAAAATAGTAGATCAAGGCCTATGGATAAACCGGGAAATATTGCCCTTTGTATTTAAATGATCAAAATCAGATTTAATATTAAATAGATAAATAGTATTTGAGTTATTGTGGAGGAAAGAGATGGAGTGGAAAATTAGAAAGCATATTTTGGAATGTTAAGTAGAGATTGATAATTTTGACAAAACAAGCAAGTGGCAAGTTACAAATGAGAAAGTTGGGGAGTGAAAGACAAGTGGAGAAGGAATTACATTCTTGGAAATGCAAATAATCTTCCCTCTTGGTCCTGGGTTCTGGATGTTCTTGTTATTTAGAGGGTTATGGTAGCATTTTATCATTCATTCACTTATTATTTTGCTAATTATTTTGTTGTTCTTCAAAGGCTATCAAATTTATGGAGGGGTTGAATAAAGGGATTTTAAAGGTTTCTAGGAAGGCTAAGGATGAGAGTTTGAGGTTCTTCTAGGTGCAAGCTCATATGCAATTTTCCATTGTACAAAATGATATAAATTGCATTAGTTTATTTCAACAGTTTGTGAGGGTTTGGTTGTGGGTTTGTATGAGTTGTGTGAGTTTGCATTTAAATATTTGGTTGAAGCTTCAATAAAAAAAAATGGGGTTATATGTTGATGTTATTTCATGTTAGCATCAAATATTATATGTTCTAGAATTTTGGTCATGAGTTGGGTGGAATTTCTATGAATTTTGTGTTGTCAGATCTAGCTTTGTGATTTGTAAGTGTTTCCATGATTTGTATTTATGAGTGGGAGTAAACCCTTGGTAGACTTGAGGCCATGGGTTTTTATATTGTTAGATTATTTTATCATGTGCTTTTTTGTTACAATAGTCATTAATATTTGAGGGATTTTATCCGGAAGTTGTGGTTTCTCTCTATATTTGAGCTCTAGATTTGGGGTTATATTTGATGTATTTCGTGGAAGAAATTTGTTTAATATTATTTGACATATTTATTAGAAAGCATGGTGTGAAAATAATGTTCAAATCAAAAATATGCATTCTATGTTGGTTGCATTAAGTTTCAGATCCATTTGGTTGTGTTTTGATGAACATCTTAGTATTACACTGTTTCACTATTTTTATATTCTTTGCAAATTTACAATAGAAGTTAAAGAAAGTCTTCAAATCTAATGCATTATTTTAGCAAGGGTTATTATAGATGTGAATTCATAATAGTAAATGGATCAACACCACTCTAAAGAATAGTAATTGTACAACAATCCTCAATTAGTGTGTATAATGTTGACTAAGTGCATCTTTTCATAATGCATAACTATCCATAAGGTTATTTATATGCAATAATGTATCTTTCTCTTTGATTTATTTGGTGGGATATTTTGTGTAAAATAGGTAACCATGGTAAACTTCATATTGAGAGGATTCTTGGCTTAAGGGTTTTCCATTGATTTTGTAATTTAATATTGCTCATCTCATACAAGTTTCATGTATTCAATGAGGACATACTAAAAAGAATGATGATATTCACATAGGGAAATGATGAGTTGAGAATATGAAATGATTTTCTTCTTTTAAAGAAATCATAGGGAGATAAGGAATTAATCTTTATTGTTGAAATCAAAATTTTCCTATTTTACATATATTTCATGTGGAAAATTACTTTGGAACTTTTATACATTAGGATAGTAAAGTATCAATGAGGGATACTAGATTATGACTTTGGAATCCCCTCAACCCCACTCCTCAAAGCTTTGTAAGATGGTTTGAGGATTTAACCCAAGAACATGTTTTTCTTTTGACTATGATGCATGGAAAAACTATTAGAGAGAGAGAGAGAGAGAGAGAGATTTATGAAGAAGTAAATAATCTTCTAATTGTGTACTAAAATTGCAAGAATGAACTAGTATTTTGACTATGCCTTTTTTAATGGTCTTATGGATCTTATCTATGTTGGGATTTAAAAATCAAACTAGAATACCTTAGAATTTGATTTAATGTTACCCCAACAATGTTTTATTAGTCTTATGGAATAATAAATAAAAGTATTTCCAAATTCATGTCATTCAACTAATGAAGCTCTACAAGGAGCAATAGAAATCATTGAAGAAAGATGGATTCCTATAAAATACAAGCTAAGGAATTAGAACTTTGTAGCTGAGGGATGGGATAAATTTCAAAGGAATCTTGACTCAATGCTTGCCTTTTATAATGTTGATACTGAAAAGATGTGTTAGATGGCTTGTATGGTTGGATAGTGCAAGCTCAAATTTGATTATACAAAAGGGGGGAAATTGGGCTATTGTGGGTTGGTATCATCATGAGAAATCACTAGGGGAGGGGGGAGGTGTTTGAAGATTGTAAATTTAAATAGAAAACAAATGACATAGTTGAAGGTGACAGATCAATTTATGATCTTAAGTTGGTAATAAAAATAGGTATCATTAGCTTTCCAATTGAATGTTACATAAAACCAATCAATAAAGAATAAAGTTGTTGCAAGAGTAGGAAACTAAATGGATGCATTAAGGAAGCTTAGAATTTGCATATGAACTTTAAGGAATCTAATTTTTGTATTGCTTGAGCGACGAATTGGCTAAATAATTGGCAACTACAAGTCAAATCAAATTTGTGAAGGGAGATTTGAAAAAGGAAATTGGTAAATGGAAAGATTTAGACATTATCATTTCAAATGAATGAAGAAAGAGTTTTAGTGAATGCAAGAGTCTAAAAGTGGGCTTTGAAAAATCATAAAAGTTTTTTTGGTATGAAAAAAGGTGGTTGTTTCCATTCATTTTACGCTAGCATTTTCACCATATTTGATCTCTTGTTTGTATGCATCATATGGATGTTTTTTCTATACAATTTTCTCGGTTCGAAAGATTTTTTTTTCTAAAGGTTTTGCTTTCACTTGCATCTTTTTTCTATGTTCTATTAATGTCTCTTACCCTTAGCTTCCCTCTATAACTATGTTTGGGTGATCAGCCTCTAAGGATTTCATTGCCTCTTATGACTTTATACTCCCCATCATTTGTTCTTTTACATTTAGTCTTACTATAACTACTCCACTAATGTCTATCATGAAATTACTTGAAATTTTTGAGAAACAATCCAACCAAGGCTAATTACATGGGAAAAAAAAATTTTAAAAAAAACTAAAAGAAAATAAAAATTAGAAATAAACTTTTTAAATTAGATTTACAGAAAAGTGGTGCGTAAAGGGAGGGATCATACTAAAGTAGTCAACAAATTAGAAAAGGCAATAAAAAAGTGTTTGAATCCGTCTGTGCAAAAGAGCGCAAGGGCCCAACTGGGTTCGAACCGGTGACCTCTTAATCTGCAGTCAAATGCTCTACCACTGAGCTAGAACTTTATTATAACTTTTTTGTTTTAGTATCTTATTCTCATCGCAAAGTGATGAATAATTGTTTTACTTTATGTTAACGAAAGTTAGTTTTTTTTTTCCGAATAAGTGTTTTTAGAATAATATCACACGTATTCCACAAAAACAAATCAAATGTACAAGGGATAGGTAGTATGATATGAATTAGCAAGTTTCTAGATTGAAGTAAATTGAGATATGAAATGGATATTAGTTTATTTGTTGTAGTATAAAATTTAATATTTTTTATTTGTGTAAAATTAATTTATTATAATTTAATTATTTGAATGGATGTGTTCAATTCTCCTTAAATATATAGTTGGGGAATTTTAACTATATATACCTTGTGAATGATAATAATAATTATATATTGTAAAATTTAATATTTTTATTTGTAAAGAATTATATAATTGTAGTTTAAGTATATAGAATATTATATTGAAGTTTTCTAGTTATAATCTTATAGTTATTCTTTGATGTTCTACTACTCTAATTGAGCTTGTGCCCTCTTATTTTCTTTGTCTAAAGAAGTGCTCCATAGTAAAAATGGACATAATGGCAAGGTAAATTTAGTTGCATGAAGCCATTCTTCGCCTCTGGCTTCAAACCCCTTGCCTAGAATGGAAATTGCAATGAATGTTTTTAAATCGTAGCACCATTCTTCCTTTACACATGAATTCATAATCTACCGAGTGACCTCCTTTCCTCCCAACTCTAAACACCAGGCTAAAAATAGGGAGGCGACATCAACATTGGTTTTGTATTTATACTCAGCCACCATGTACTTATCTCCGAGAAACAATTTCCCCAACTGAAAGAGCACTAGATTGTCAATGTTGATGACTTTCTTTAGCCAATCATTTGTAATATTTCATTAGAAGGGAACCTATGTTTGTTTTGTTCTCAAGATGAAGTTGGCCTATGTTGAACTTTTACTCTTCATCGTGCCTCCACAACCACAACCAAAGGAAGCTAAAAGTTCTTCTATGCAACACCACCACATCCATGATTGAATGAAGTCGTGATGACTTCCAATGCCACCTTCCTAAATATAAATCCTCATACACTTTGTTGATCTTAGAAATCCCATAGCATTTAATATTGGATATTTGCACAATCTCTCCCTCGCCGACTGTGCCCACTAATCCTCCAAGTTGACTCCTCAGAAATCATCCATAATTCTAAAATCATTGGTCATGTTTTTGATACACTACCCACTTGGATAGTTTGTCCATGATCATGTTGCCAATTCTATGAATGTGAGTGATTTTGAACTCCTTGAAGGAGTATAATTTGGTTCTTATCAATTTGATAAATTTATTAAGTTTTCAGACTTGGGGCTTACTATTTAAAATTGCACTAACATAAATGTGATAATCCCCTTCCACTATTAAAATAAAATTTTATTCAGATCATTAATGATCCACATTAAAAAAAATTGTGTTGAAAAAAGTTGAAGGTAATTCAACATCAAAGGTGATTTGTAAAGATGAAATTTTGATTTCAATATGTTCATTATTGCACATATAGGCATGTTCAGTTGCATGATAGATGACTTGTTAAGTTGATAAGTAATTTGAATCAAGTCATGAGAGAGATAAAACTGGAGCTATGTATTGTCATTGTAGACCTTCTTTTTGAAGTACCAATGAACTTTTATATTTTAATTCATAGAACATGTATATCAATATTTTGGAGGTGTTAGGTTCAACTCCAAGTAATTATGTAATGTCCCCTATTAAGGATTGACTGTTTAACATACAATATTTAATTAAATTAAGAGATAGTTAACTCATTCATTGTACAATCCATAATCACTGCCTTTAAACCTAATCATGATTTATTTCCTAACCCTAATGGAGGATGGGGAATTATGGTCATATAGTGCTTGAAACCACCACCATAATTAAGCCCAAGGTTTTCATGAACATCCTTCAATACCACCACTTGGCCCAAAGGTTTCATGAACATCCATCAACACCACCTCTTGGGAGTCACTTAATATGTGATGGAATTACTTGCCTCTCCCTATACAAACCAACCTACCCTTCCAAAGGTATTAGTGAAATATTCAAGAGTAGGTCATGTTAGTCTTTATTCACACTATGATTGTATATGATAAGTTCATGTATGTATATATTGATCTGTGTTGGTTGGGAATGGTATTGAAATCCCTTATAGGGGAGATGACCTAGTAGCTGCATGGACTAACTTTGCACACCTACAGATCCTAAACCGTAAGTTAGATTTTTATGATTTTTATGGTATATCTGTGTATGTGAGTTAACTACTTAAAGATAAGGTTTCAGCTTGTGATTATTCATGCATCTCTCTGGAGAAACCGTTGAACGTAAAGTGGTAAAAAATTAACATTTTAACAAAGTTGCCTAAAACTCAACCCCTAGACCCCTAATAGGTGACAATGATATATCCCAAGAAAAATCACTAGAACCCCCGTTATTAAACATTTTGTGTACAAGAAGTACCTTTATATAATTACTTTATCACTATTTCAATCAAATTAAGCTAAAATATAATAATTAGGAAGTTATTTAATGAAAATAATGACACTAAACATCCTATAGATCTCTATTTAGATATGTTAATGCAAAGCTCTCAGCAATCCTCCATTAGTGACAACTTTAAAATAATAATTAAGCTAAATGATGATGCAAATTAAGCCTATTTCAATAAAAACTATGCTCAATTATGCTAAAATGCTCCTAGCTCAAATTCACTACAGTAATGATGCAATTCTTAGATGTAATTGGGATCCTTTTCTCTTGATTTTTGTCTTCTATCTATAGATTTCAGTAAACATAGGAGGTGGAGTTAATTTGATCATGGTTGGGTTTGAGTTAAGTCCATGGTTTCAAATATGAGGACAATTTAAATATTTTGTCCTCAAAGCTTGGGACAATGAGACAAAATGAGTGGTCAAGATTCTCTCTTCTTATGAGTGATTGAGATTCAATGTGGCTTTGATCCATGTGAGCCCAATCCTTAATTCCTATTGGTTGAGGTAATTCCTCCCTTGTGGTGGATGAGATAAATTAGAAATTAATTAATTAAATTAAATTAATTTCTTTAGCCATGTGTACCCCTTGAATGGGTTAAATTTCATTTAATTTAGCTATACAATTAATTAGATTAATTGCATAATTAAATTATTTATTTGATTTATTCAATTCTTTTTTTCTTTTGATTTCAATTAATATTGGATTTTAGGCTTGATTGCAATTAATACTTTGATTTTGTCTTGATTTCTCACTTGGTTTGATCTTGACAATTGTTAGGTGTCTACAAATGCCCCTCTTTGAATCAATGTGTGAAGCGCATTGGTTCAAAGAATATTTGATGTCCTGATGCAGATTCCTGATTACCTGATGTTCGATTTGATCACAATGGTTGATGTCAATTCACTGATGAAACCCTGATTGATTGATGTTCTTGATGGTCATTACGATGATGTATTATGGATATGATACCTGATTTGACCTTATTCATTGATTTTGATGCCCCACTGATGAATTCAAAGTCCTTTAACTAGGTTACTCCTAAAAGGGTGAAGCTCTTAATAGGGCTACAGGTAAATCCCTTAATCGAGTGACTCCTAACATGGTCTTACTCTTAACTGGGCCTATTGTAAGCTTTTAAAATGGCTAAGCTCTTAACCAGGCATGCTCCAAAGGAGTGCATTTTTCTTAGTGGGTTCCATTCCTACCATGGTTTTTCCTAAGTTGGGTTTCCATGATAAAAAAAAAATTGATGTTATGTGTTGATTTGTGTGGATGATTATCTTTGATGTCATGTTTATTTCATGTCAAGGTTAAAAGGGTGCATGTATGTTGATAAGAGAATATGGAAATGAATTGAAAGGTTTATAGATTTTTAATTGGATAGATTACTTATTCACCCCCCCTCCCCCTCTCAATAATCTTAGACCTAATTATAGTGACAATTGGTATCAGAGCTTTGGCCCTCTTTGTGGTAAGCCTAACAAATTGAGGAAAATATCCAATGATGAGGAAGGAGCCTCCCAAGTTTACCAAGGACAACTACCTAGTATGGAGTGATAGAATGAAGTTATACCTAAAAGGTATGGAATCACAATATTGGATGCATGTCACAAATAAGTATACCACACATACTACAATACTTAATGAAAATCAACTTATTGGCTCTTGAATAGGTCTACTCTACAAAATAGAAACCAAGTTGATCTTACGATTTCCTATGGAGAAGCTAACTCCAATAGTTAGAAATATCAGAGACTTAGACTGACTAACAAGGATCTAGTAAACCCTTATTCACTTTAGGCTTTGTAAAACCAAGGTGGGTAGACCTTTAATGCCTTCTAATATACACCCTAAAGGCTCACAATTAGCATTAACAGAAATCAAATGATCTCATCTGAATCATCAACATAATAGGGAGATATTAGGTAGTGGCTAACTACCAATTGAATTTCTACCTGAATGGAGCATGATATCTGGGTAAGACAACTACACAACATAAAATAAGGACATTCTATGATTTAATCAAATTTTTGTAGCAAGGAACACCTGGACAGGAACAACAAAACACATGTAAATCCCACAACTGGCTGAGATCAGTGCCTCATCCATTGGGAAATGGAGTCATCATATGTAAAACATTATACGACAGAGTTTCATCAATAGCCTAAGATCTAAGAACATTTTCTTACAATATTCTTTAATAGTAATCCCAACCTAGTCTACTTATCAAAATCCCTACACAAGCCTAGGAATTTTGAAACTCCTATCAAGCATTTTAATTAACTCTTTGAATTAAAGCATGAAAGATAGTTACATATCTCACATCAAGACACTAAATAGGATAACTCTTTATTTTATTCCATTTAAGACTTGACTGCTCATCGTACATTGGAGAGATCTGAACTAGCATTCTATTTCATTGAAAAAGCACTAAGCTAGCTCTATCATATAACATGGATACAACTAAAACATACCCAAAAACCAACAAAAGGATCAACCCAGATTCATACAACACTTGCTCTTTGGAAAATTTATGAAATTGCTCCTACCCACAAAAACCTGCTACTGAAAACCTAAAGAGAAACCAAAAAGGGAACCCAAAAGAAGAATCATGTCTCATGGTCTTGATTACCCTTTTATAAGAACAAGGGTAGCAACAAGCTACAGGCCAGAGATGACATTTGTCTACATTTTACATTATTGGGGAGAAGGAAACTTCAGACAGTACAAGATAGCTTTTGCAATAAAAAAGTATTCTTCACGCATCTTTAAGCACATCCTTGTTGATGTAGACTTGAGAATTAGACCCATGACATATCGATACTAGCTTCAAGTGCTACATTAACTTTTGAAAATGATGTAACACTAGAAAAACCATTAGTATAAAATAATACTCTCTACTTTACATACATTTACACCCACTCATTGTACTCATCCTCTAGCCTCACATTTGATTTGTCTAATCCCGATTTATCTTTGATTTTCTAAGAAAATCCTTTTTTTAATTGTCCCCTAAAGAACCTTCATTCTTTGCATTTTTTGCCTTAGCCCCTTCAAAATTATATTCACTTTCTAGCTCAGTCAACACTGATCAACCTGATCCACTATCCCTGACTCCCACATGGTAGCTCTTGATTTGTCTCTAGATCCACCTCTGCAACACCTAGCACACACATCGACTAGCACATCTCCTCGCTCACTGGTCGACCCTTCCATGCGTCAACATTTTGTGATCATTTTCAAATTTTTATCAACCCGGATCATGGGACCATGTAATTTCAACACCTAGCACTCTTGGCCCGCAATCAGTTCATTTGCACTCACCACGTGTCAAAATGTTAGGGAAATTTACAACTCTTTATCAACCAAGATCACGAGACCATAGAATATCAACTAGTAACACTCTCGGGCCCGTAATTCACTTACCTCCTACATTCCCCAATGGACAGTAAGCTTTAAAGGCTTCCCCTTAGAATTTCAGGATCTCCCTTCTCTTCTTCTAATCCCAATTACTTGCACCCCAAGAATTTTGTTATTTTCCTTACTTTGCTTCTAATCCCAATTTCTTGCACCTAGAGAGCCAATTCTTTGCTCTAAAGCATGGGCCCATCTTCATTTCATATTTTTAAGACTTCCCCTACTTCACTTCTAATTTTGATTGGGATTTCAGGATTTGACCTCCTCTACTTCCAATTATGATTGAGATTTCATGATTTGACCTCCTCTGCTTCTAATTATCAGCACTTGCATCCTGAACATCAAATCCCCGCACCAAAGGGACTTAGCATATTCTTGAAGTTCAAATGAACCATCGACCTATCAATTTTTTGATGACTTGTCCTTCTCACAAGTTCAACTACGGAATATGTGGGCCCCCCATTCTCCTATCGGAGTTTCAAAATTTTCCTTCTTTTCTGCCAATTCTGATCATTTGCACCAAGCCCCACCACATGAACAACCTCAACTAAAACCTGACTTTATTCAATGCTCAAGGAAAATGGGTCCCAACAGCTAATTCCTTTTTGAATAGCTTGAAACTTCAACATAATATTTTGTTATCTTATTTAAAACTATATGGTGCATGGCACCTCATGAGCACAAAGAGGGTCGCTTGGGTAACCTAAGGACATTGGAAGACTAACATGAGCTAAAAAGGTCATTGAATTATGTAACATGGAAATTTGATCCATTCAATGTAATAGGAATATAATAGAGATGCAAAAGTATATAATGTTCCAAAACATGCAGAAGATGTAATATTGCCAAAATTGGCACAATAGGTCTAGAGGGCTAAAGGCAAGTATTTGGGGGATTTAGAAGGTTTAAAGTTGTGTTAAGGTCCAAAAAAGACCAATACCAAAGTTATAGGTTATAGGGATTTTATTTAAAACCAACTCTCCAGATCAGTTGGAAGGGTACTTAGGGTCTATATGAAGCCTTGGAGAGTCATTGTACGACAAAATGGGTGAGGAGTTGGAGATTGTGCGCACCGTCTCTATTTTGGGCAATAAAACTTAAAATTAATTCATTTCTTAGGACTTTTTCCATGTTTCTTTGTATCTTGATCTTGTAAAAGAGTTGTGGAAAATAATAGAATCATTTTGAGGCACTGTAAGTTCATTTTTCAATAATTTTGAAGTCATTCCAAAGGACTCTCATGTAGCAGCATAGTGGTTTTGCCTTTATTTGAAGAATGAATTAGTTGATCCATCCTCTTACTATGTTAATTATGACTTGGGATGGATCCAACATGTGTATCATATGTAATTAACCATGGATATGCAAGAGAAGCCTAAAATTGCAAGTTGTTCACCAACTAGTGCAAGGTTGCAAGGTCAAAGATGCACAATGAGTGCCATGGTTATTGCAGTAGGAGTTTGGGATTCATAAGGGCATATTTTTTGTTGTATGTTGTTTAGGCATGATCAGGAAATTGTCTAGGATCAAAGAGAAGATCCTAGAATTGAGTTTTGGTCTACTTTTGAGAAAGCCCTAGTTATATGCTTGGATTGGTGAGGGTATTTGAGTTGGGTTATTTCCATAGGGTCCATGGCCAAATTAATAATAAAATATTTTTTTTTAAATAATTTATAGACTTTTGAAAGTGGAAAGGTCAAGGGTTATAAACTCGATAGGGATTCTTTGTAAAATGGGGCTATTAGGCCTAGGCATGAAACTAGAGACAACAATTTTAGGGTGAGATGATCCAAAGGAATCATAACTAATTTTTACACATGTTGTGTAACTCTTAAATGAGTACTCTAATATATAATTTATTTTTTAAGTGTTTTGGAAATTCGGGGTCAAAAGTCCAAAAATCAGGAAATGAAGGGCTACTAGGGAGGAAAGCTAGTTTGGGAGTAGTTTGGATGATCTTTGTAACAACGAGCATTGTGGGAACTTGGTAACTATTGAAAAAAGTTTAAATAGGTTTGATAAGACCTTAGGAGGGCTTGGAATGATTCTTGGGTCTTAGGAGTCAGGTTGATCCATATTGGGCAAAGGAACCTTATTGGGAAAATGTGTGTTCCTCATGGGTTATTGGGCAAACTGTGGAGTTCTTTTGGTCTAGAAGTTTCATGATCAAAAGGCTCTGCATTAAGTGGTATCAAATCAAGGAAGTATATCCTTGTAAGTTGGAAGATTGATGGGTAATATTTCAAGCCATCATGGATGAAGACTTGGATATAAGGTACACTTAGGGGTATTCACCATTCAGGACACAATGAAAGTGCAAGGGTAAGGTTTGCAAAGTTTTTATTTCTAGTGGTTCATTTTCCAATTTGACTTCATTTGAGATGATTGAAAAATTGAATTTACAAAGGATAGCACATAACATGCCTTACAAAGCACAAGGATTGGATGTTGAAGACCAGGTTGATGTGAAGGAGCAGGCCTATGTTCATTTCACCATTGGTTCATATAGTGATGTCATTTTGTGTGGCATTTTACCTTTTAAGGATTGCCATATGATCTTTGGGAGAGCATGGAAAGTGGAGAAGTGTACTCTACATGATGAAATAGATAGCACATACACCTTCATGGAGGATGGGAAGAAGATGGTTTTGAAACCATTAAAAGAAGATGAGGCAGCATGGAAGGTGTCTAGGAATATTGGTGTGTTTGAGAGGATTGGATTCCTAAGGCAAGAGGAACATGAAGAGGAAGTTGAAGAGATTGTGGATGATTATGCTTTGGATAAGGTTGTCCATGAAGAAGCAAATGTACACAGGGGTTATGGAGAGATCCTAATTTAAGAAATTATGGTGAGTTGTCCAATTTAAAGGACAAGAAAACCAATCAAATGTGGATGAGAAGAGTTAGAAGAAGATGGGTATAGATGAAGCTCATGATGCAAGGGTTCATGATGTTGAGGAAATGATTTCATGAGTATTTTCAGATGGAAGTATCAAAGGACTAATTCATGAGAATGGAAAGGAGATTCAAGTTGGGACAGTCCTATGTCCTTTAGAGGGTGTAAGACAAGAAGGAACCCCAATGGAAATTGATGTGAGGGCTAATAAGGAAGCCTCGGAGGCGAATGAGGAAATATTTGAGTGCCAAAAGGAATGGCATAGAAGGGATGATTTATTGTAGGTCTCAAGAGTTGAAGGGACCATAAAGGGTGGAGAGAGTTGAGGCTCTTGAATGAAGAGATGATGGGGAAGGCCACAAGTTGGCATATAAAAGTTAAGAGGAAGATAGTTTGGTCTATCAAAAGGATATTTGAGAAGTTGTCGGAGAGGGAACCTGTTGTTGTAAAGGTCTAAGAGGGTGGTTGTGAGGTGGTACAAGCTACTAAAGATAGCAAAGAGGCAAGTCTAGAAGGGTTTGATGGGGAGATGGATTTGTGGGAGAAGTTTATGTATATGATGAAAACTTTCCTATTAAGAACAAGTTCAAACATGCAAACGTTAATGATAAAGAGCATAATCAATCTACTCTAACATATCCATAAACTTGTAAAAGACACTAATTTTCACCATAACCTCAGATGAGCATGAAGCAAGTGCACCCAAGACTTTCTTGATTTAAGCTCTTAGAGAGGTTGTGGGTGTGCTCTCCCAACACAAGTATAGATCCCACTATGAATGTAATGAATAATGAAGATTGAAATGCTCAAGAAGAAGCTATAGAAGCAAATCTCAAGCACTCAATGCAAGAGGCCAAAGGAAGCTCAAGGAGGAGCTATGAAAGCAATCATCAAGCTCTATGGCATGCAAGTGATAAAAATGAAACAAGATGAAGCTAAATCATGAAGTAAACTAAGTTCTACAAACTTAAAAGAAATCTAGCAACTACCAAATTGTTAGTAAAAACTCTATGAAAGCAATTCTAAGTCTAAACTAGCATAATAACTCTAATGCAAAATGGAATGTCTTTTGTTTGAGACAAGGGTCCTATTTATAGGATTTTGGAGGGCTGGGGTGAGGTGGCATCTATGTGGAATCCACATAGGTGCCACTAAGGAGACACATAAGCCATGCAAAGTCCAAGGCTTTCTCACACATGTGTGAACAACTTGGGATGTGAGAGATCAATATGTACTTCAAGTACATGTGTAAGTGTGTGTAAGAGATGTGTAAGAGAAAAAGTCTATTTTCACAATTTTGGAAGGTGTAAGAAGTGTCATCAAAATTGTAAGAAGCCTTGTTTGTGCAACTTTTAGCAATTTTTGAAAAGAAATTTTTTAGAAATTTTCTCACACATGTGTGAACAAATAATTAGGACTAATGGATGTAGGAATCCAAAAATTAGCCTAATTAACCTTAGGCTAATTAGTGAGTATGGTTATTAGACAGAAAGTGATGTGTGTAGGATAGCATCTAGGTTGGATTTAAGATTAAATTAAATAAATTTTAATTTAATCATGGCTTAGTAGAAATAAAGAATGTGAAGGAATTAAATAAATTTAAAAAAAAATTAAAAGGGGAATATGGGGGAACATGTATTAAATTTAATTTAATACATTATGAAAGGTAGTATTTAAATTTAATTCAAATAATATAATTAGTGAATTTATTTAATTAAATAAATAGATGAATTTAACAAATATAATTAATTAAAAAATTAGCTGTAATACTATTTAGAGTCATTAATTAAATTAAATTAAATTAATGTTAAAGGGCAAATTTAGGTGTCTACATTTTGCCCCTCTTTGATGCGGTGTCAAAAATGGCATCGCATCAAAGAAAAGAAAATATAGATGTCTCAGAAGAAAAGTCAGTAGGAGGATGTGCCCCCTCGGGAAAATAGGCCAAAAAATAAAATTTTGTGGTCAATTTTCGCGAAAGGAGGGAAAAAAGACTTTGCATGACTAATGAGGGGGAAAAAGGAAAAAAAAGACCCTCTTCCTTTTTTTGAAAAAGGGGACCCCTTATAAAAGGGGAAAAATGATTCATTTTTACCCTTGGGAAGAAAAAAAAGGAGAGGAGAAGAGAAGAATGGCAGGACGATAGGACAGGATGCAGCTGGGTGAGTGGGTGTGGGTCTATCAGCGAGCAATGGATAGGGGTGAGCCGGTGAGTGCCCGAGCCCTTCTTTTTCAATTTTAGTATTTTATATTTATGGTTTTTTTTTAGGTTTTTAAGTTTTTTTTTGTTTTGAATTTTTTTTTCTTGGGGGGACGGGGGGGAATGGGTGTCACTATCTAGGACAAGCGAGGTGGCATCGCTGATCGGTAGCACCGCTCACCTTAGAGCCGAGTAGCACCACCTACGGGTGGTGCTGCCCATCGGCCGATGGGCAGCTCCACCCACCTATGGGCCCGCTGTGTCACCCGTCGGCAAACAGGCGGCTCCACCTGCCCAAGGGCCAGCAGTGCCACACATGGGCTGACAGGCGACTCCAGCTGCCCAAGGGCTAGCAGTGTTGCCCATCAGGAGATGGGTAGCTCCACCTGTCAAGGGGGTGGTACCCACCAAAGGGTGGGCTGGTGGTGGGGAAGGGGGCATAGCCATCCATCCATGGATGGGTGGCTCTGCCCAACCAGAGGCCAAGGGGATGAGTAGGGAAAAAGAAGATTGGGGGACGGGGGGAGGTAATGTGAGGGCAAGGATAGGGTAAATTGAGGGATGACTGAGACTGATGAATGTGTGTTGGGTAATTTTCATGCAGGAGCCAAATTATTGGATTCGCTCAAAAGAGCGATGGCCAAACATGGTGACGCTGCGAGAGGAGTTGACTAAGGCGGAGTGGGGACAAGTGACTTTATGCGGCCTGCAACATGTGCATGAGTGGCTACACCTGAAAGTGCATAATGTGCTGATGACAACATTGATCGAGAGATGGCACTCAGATACATTGAGTTTCCATTTGCCAACCAAGGAGGCAACACTGACATTGCTAGACTATAGAGGATTCTACAAATACCGATTCAGGGGGAGATGGTTGAGTATAAGTTGGAGAGGGTGGATTAGTTCATGGAGGAGAGTTTTAGATGGTGTGCAAACCAATTATCGATTGACCAGCAGTGGATGTCATGGTGAGAGGGGATGGAGGAAGGATTGCCTCGGCTAGCATTGTATTTAGCCAGATTGGTAGGAGGGAGATTGATGTCGGACCACTAAAGGCATGGTTTTTTTATTGGATGGGTGAGGGTACTGAGTCAAATACTGGAGGAGGATGGTACAAAAATTTTCTAGGGATATAAAATTTTAGCACAGGTATATTATGACCTTCATATGTGCGCATATCGTACTCAGCGGATGATGGGACCTAGAGTTACACTGCTGCTAGTTTGGGCATGGGAGCATATTGTAGTGGTACGACCACTACAAGGGGAGGGTCAACAATAGTGATATGAGCCATTTGTGTGTCGGTACCGATCACCTTTGTCATATGGGGATGTGAGATCAGTGGAGACCTGGTAGAGGATACTAGACAAGATGATATGGTTTGAGTGGACACTGTATAAAGGGTGTGAGGCATGGGGTTATTAGGATGAGCAGACAGGGAGAGAGGATGGTGCTCTGGATGCAGAATACTTAGGATATGTGCAGATAGATTGTTGGTTGATCAGGAGGATGATCTTTTAGATAGTGAGATACATGCCATCTTGTGTATGTAGATAGTTTGGCATGAGGCAGGGTATAGTGCCAAACAGTTACCCACATCTGATCATCTCAAGGGAGATTGGGTCAGTATGGGGCATCAAAGTAGATCTCTAGAATGCCAGGAGTAGGTGGAGAGGTATGCATCCAATACCATGGATAGCAGCCCAGAGACAGGTGGCAGAGGAAGGGGTGACAATTGAGTATGCAGCTTGGTGGGAGAGGCATAGGCTAGTGAGGCTGACAGAGCTAGGAGCAGGAGAGGCTGTAGACTAGATTGAGTCAGAGAAATATTTAGAGGAGGCCGATGAGGAGGATGATGAGGAGGATGATAAGGAGGATGAGAAGGAGAGACTGGCAATAGTGTTAGGAGTTAGGTGCGGCGCATAGAGGCAAGCAACAGAGCATCAAAGAGGGATAGTGCAAAGACCAGTTATAGGTGGCCCTACAAAGGGGGCAAGAGGATGCGGCTCAGGAGCCATTGTCAGAGGATGAGGAGATGGGGCTAGGAGGATCAGGAGGAGATGAGAGGTAGGGCGGTCAGGAGCAAGTAGACATTCTTTAGTCAGAGGTGACATGCTTAGAGGATTTGGTGGCAGTGGAGAGGGATAGAGCAGCCAGGGCATAGGCCGCCAGGGTGGCAGAGAGAGAGAAGGGGCACAAATCGAGGCTATGTGATGGGAGTTGTGCATATTGTAGGGTCGAGTGGGTACAGGATAGATTACCAAGACAGGAGTTGACACAGGTATAGAGGGGATGGCGGGGGAGGTAGCTTGATTGTTGGGCCAGATGGAGGAGATGCAGAGATAGACAGATATTCACACCTAGTGACTGATAAAGGACAGGGACATGTGGCAGAGATGGGTAGAGATATATCGAGGGGAGCGGGAGTTAGAGAGACAGGGAGTGATGACAATAGGTACAGGGCAGTTATTGATAGCCATGTTGGATGCACAACAAGATGCAATGAGGATGGGGAGAGAGGTGACCTATTATATGGCCCTCTATCATCGGGCAATGCCTCTAAAGCAAAGACAGACCTCGTATTCAGAGCAAGGCATATCAGAGAGGACTTGAGGAGTGTCATCAGGATCAGTCAGGGCATCCAAGGATAGGATGACAGGAGGTGACAGTGGGATATGAGTAGAGAGATCTACTCCATGAGGTGGACAAGGGGGTTCAGGATGACGGGGACATCTTCCAGTAGTCATGAGATCTAGTTGGTTATACAAGATGTATATTTTGTGGATTTTTAGATAATATGCATATGTATAGCAGCACTGAGGTGCCTAATGTATCATTTTGATGTACCATGATATATATATATATATATATATATATATATATATATATATATATATATATATATATATATATATATATATATATATATATATATATATATATATATCTTTTTGTGGCACTGCTTCATGAGTTTATTTGATGGATTATGAGATTATGCATAGTACTATATTATGATACTGACGTGTGTGATGTAGGATGTGTGTGATTATGTGAAATGTGTACTATATGATGTGCAAAGCTTATGAAATGAATTGATGTTTTATTATGCATATGGGATGGTTATGAATGTGCAATGCATAGGTAATGATTATTGGTTAAATAGATATATTTGACATGCAATTTGTATTTAAATGAACTTAACTATATGAAGTAGAATGCAATGGAATGAGCTAGTGTCACTTTATTATTATGATGTTTTTGTTTGTGTACCCGAGATAACCAATATGATCAAATGAACCACGTAAGAAGAGGAAGGGGATGATGAATAAACAAGACCCTTGCCTCAAACAAAAATGCAAAAAAGAAATGAATTTGAGCTATAATGCAACATGACTACATGATTTAGTGGGATCACTTGTGTTTATGTTGGAGAGCACACCCTAGTTTGATATTGCAATAGGAGGTATGCATCATGTGTTATAAAAGCACATATGACATTGTTCTATTGCATGGACTAGACTCTCAGATAGCTGTAGAAACAAAGATGTAGATTTCCTGACTATGATGGAACCTATAACATATACTTATTGGAGAGTTCTAGGCACACTTAGGTCTTGTAAGGGACATAAGTATGCTAACCCATTGCCCCCATTAAGATATGCATAATCATAACTGGAAAACCAACAAAAATGCCCCTAAAGTATTCACAAACAGATCATACTGCAATCGACACTTGCATCATATTTCACCAGTCACAATATACCAAGAGATTGAAGATCGAGGTAATCATGAGTAGGATCTACTGATACAAAAAGATAAAATCAACAAAGAAGGCTTCCTGACCAACTGGTCATTCGATCCACAGTTCTTGCCATGAATGGGATAGGATTGATGAGATTGATTTGAGCCGACTGAGGAAGGACACATCCTGCAGGGTAAATATTGATTGATTGAAATGGATATTCACTGGCAATAGATGTGAAAGGAATAATAACTCAGAGATTTGATTTTGATGTTCATTTTGATAAGCACTTTTGCGATCATTGTGTTTGGGAAAAGCTCAGTGTGATGGGGTTAAGCTCAGCTTGCTGGGAATTGTGGGTGGATCCTTATGGCTATGCGGGAAGCGATGAATGAAAACTAGGACCAGGATGAGGATGGATATGTACAGTGGACAGGAAGACAATGGATCCAAATCTATTATCATGGTGCCTAAGACAGGTTTTCACCATAATACTTGTCTAGAGTGCTTGTTTGCCAAGTTTTCACTATTGAATGATTTTTTTTATTACTTTTTTTTTTTTTTTTTTTTGTAAGGTTTCTATTTACCAGGTGTTTACCCAATAATGATTTTTTCAGGAACATTATCTTCTTTTTAGGATTTTCTATTTTTCTGATGTTTAGGATTTCTTCAAGACTTTTTCTGCTTTTTAGGATTTTTTCAGGATCTTTTCTGATTTTTAGGATTTTTTGCTGAATAACACTATACAAGAATTGAATGCTAAGCTACGCATAAAAGTGCTTCAAATGTAGAATATTTACAGGATCAGGGAGCGGATCTCCCTCGGGTGTTGCAATTTGATATGCCCCATAACTGAATTTAGCAGTAATAACAAATGCGCCCAACCAATTGGGTTCAAATTTCCCCTTCTTTTCTCAGTTCTGGATATTCTTCATGTTATGCTATAGGACCAAATCACCTAGATCAAACTCACGGGTTTGATCTTATTGTTAAAGTGTAGGTGCAGATAATTTTGATACACACAGAGGTGGTTAAGGGCATTGAGGCATCGCTCATCGAGGAGTTGCAACTCTTGTAAGCGGGCAACCCTATATTCTTCTTTGGACACCAGGTTCTTGAGAGAAATCCTAAGGGAAGGGAGCTCAATTTCAATGGGTAAGACAAACTCAGACCCATAGACAAGAGCGAATGGGGTGGCACCAGTAGGAGTACGGATGGAGGTGCGGTAAGCCCAGAGGGTAGGATTGAGTTTTGGGTGCCAATCACGGCCAGCGTCATCGACAGTCTTTTTGAGGATTTTTAATATGGTTTTGTTTGTAGCCTTAGCTTAATCATTGCCCTGCGGGAAGTACTTGGATGACCAATGTTGGGTAATGCCAAATTTCTTGCAAAGGTCAGAGACATCCTAATTCTTGAAGGGTGTTCCATTATTAGTATGGAGATCTTTTGGGATGCCATATCGAAAAATGATATAATTTAGGATAAACTTGGAAATTTGATTACTAGTTGTATAGGTGAGGGGGATTGCTTCGACCCATTTGGTAAAGTATTCAGTGGGGGCTAGGATATAATTATGACCACCGGCAAAGTTTGGAAATATCTGGCCTACAAGATCAAAACCCCAATGGGAGAAAGGCCAAGGTGTGATGGTGGGTCGAAGGGATTGAGTGGGAGTGTGTATCAAATTGCTATGTTGTCGACAAGGAACACATTTCTTCACATAATGATAGGCCTCCTTCTCCATTGTCGGCCAATAGTATCCAGTGCGGAGCAACTTCTTTGCTAAGGTGAGACCACTAGAATGGGCTCCACAGATTCCTTGATGCACCTCTTCTAAGGTTGTGTGTGCTTCTTCTGAATTCATACATCGAAGAATAGTTCCATCAAAGTGTTTATGAAAAAGAGAGTCTCCAAGGATTGTGTAACGATAAGTGTGACGGATGAAAGTTTTTTGTTGGTTAGGCGTAAGAGTGAGGGGAATGGTTTTATCATGAAGATAGGAAAGGATTTTATTGATACCAAGGTGATTTGGGACCAACAATTTCACACACCATCTCAGAATTTGGCTGGTCATAGGCAGGGACCATAAGATTCTCGACAAAAAATTCACATTGTGTGCTTGTTTATGGCATAGATATTAGTGAAGCAATGGTAGCCATGGAATCTACTGCTTTATTGTTTTCTCTTGGGATTTGCTAGAAAATGATGCTTGTGAAATGTTGTTTGAGATCTTCAACCATGTGTCGGTAAGGAACCAACTTATCATCCTTTGTGTGAAATTCATCATTAACTTGTTTGATAACTAATTGGGAGTCACCAAAAATAAGAAAACTTGTGATCTTCCATCTGACAGCTTGGCGAAGCGCTATGACCAAGGCCTCATATTTTTCTATGTTGTTCGTGCAACAAAATGTCAGTTTATAAGATTTAGGGATAAAATCCCCTTGAGGTGTCACAAATATAATTCTTTCCCTCAATCCTTTCTGGGTAAAAGATCCATCAAAGTAAAGCTTCCATTGAATTCTAGGAGTGACAGTCATGATAGTTTCATTAGAAAATTTTGTGACAATAGGATGATCTCCAAGAATGGGAGCTTCTGCCAGTTGATCTTCTATTTCTTGTCCTTTGATGGCTTTGCATTCTGTGTACACAAGATCAAATTCACTAAGGATCATGACCCATTTTACTATGCGACCTGTCAGGGCGGCTTTAGATAACAAGTACTTAAGTGGGTAAATCTTTGCTATCAACTGTACTTTGTGATTAAGCATATAATGATATAGCTTATGTGTACAAAATACTACAGCTAGGAAAGCTCTCTCAATAGTTGTATAGTTGAGCTCATAACCTACTAAAGTCCCACTAAGATAATATATGGCACACTCTTTTCCATTGTCATCTAACTATGCTAGGAGAGCACCCAGTGCTACTATAGTTGCGGAGATGTCGAGAATCAAAGGTCTTCCTAGAACATGTGGGACCAACACTAGTGGATTAGCTAGATATACCTTGATCTATTCAAAATCCTTTTGACACAAGCAGTCCCAAATGAATTTAATGTCCTTTCTTAGCAAGTGAGAGAAAGGATACACTTTGTCTGCTAGTTGCGACACAAACCTCTGGATGGATTAAAGTCTTCCTTGCAAGCTCCTTAATTGTTTCAAAGTTTTAGGAGGTGGCATCTCCAAAATGGCTTTCACCTTCTTAGGATCCACTTCTATTCCTCTATGAGACACAGCCTAAGAGCTTACCTGATTGCACACTAAAGATGCATTTCTTGGGATTCAATCAAACCTTATACTTTTCCAATCTGTCAAAGATTGTAGTGAGAATATCAATGTGTGATTCTCATGTCTTGAATTTTCCTAATATATTATCCATGTAATCTTCCATGATCACATGAAGAAGGTCATGAAATATGGTCGTCATGGCTCTTTGGTATGTGGCGCCTGCATTCTTGAGACCAAAGGACATGACCTGATAACAGAATGTACCCCACGGTGTAGTGAATGCAGTTTTATGCTGGTCTTCCACTGCTATGTGAATCTAATTATATCCAGAAAAGCCATCCATGAGGGACAACATCTCATTCCCAACAGTCAAATCCACTATGATGTTAATGCTTAGAAGTGGAAAATCATCCTTAGGACAAGTGAGATTAAGATCTCTGAAATCAGTACAAATCCGAATGCCCCCAGAGGGTTTATCTACTAGTACAATGTTGGAGACCCATTTGGGATGGTCTATGGGTTTGATGAATTCTGCATCTAGCATCTTTTTCAATTCAATTTTAACCAGGAGTGCTACTTGTGGATGCATTTTGCATAATTTTTGCTTGAAAGGTTTGATTTTAGGATCCACAGCGAGATGATGCACAACCAAGTCAGTATCAAGCCCAGGCATATCTTTATACATCCATGGAAAATTAATGTGGTCTTTCTTTAGGAATATATTCATGGACTCTTGTTATGTCTCATCTAGAGAGGCTACAATGTAGGTGATCTTAGGGTATGTTTTGTGTCTAGATTAACTGCAATTGTTTCTTCTATAAGGATAGAAGATGTCTTTGATGGTAATGACATGAATGGAAATTCAACTTCCCCCTCCTCTAGTGCCTTAGAGAGGTTTTCACTAGAGGATGCATCCTTTATTTTATCTTTTTCTCCATCCAAAGGTGCCTCAAAAAGGTTTTCACCCAAGGATGTTTTATCATTTTTTTTATTTTCTTTTTCCTCATTTTTGCAACTAAGGGAGTTGACTTGGCTACTGAAGTAGGCTTTCTTGCTGTAGTGAATCTGATGTTCATTGTCTAGGAGATTTCTTAGTCTAAAAAGTGCTAAAAATGCCTCGTCTGAATCACATATGTCTAAGGCAGGTGGTGAATCTTGTTGGTCCCAATCGACTAGTTCAAGATTGGTAAGGGGAAGTTTGGGCAAGGAAAGGTCAGATTGGGTGATATGGAGGACATGGTTATCAAGATCATCTTCAATATACTAGAAAGGGACTTCAAAGAACTCTTCCTTGGTGTCTGAATCAGATTCAATCAAACAATAGTCGTTGGCAAAGGTTTTCTTAGTTTCTATGGAACCCAGTCCTCATCCTCGAGGGTATACAGCTGCTTTTATGAGAGTTTTTCTTCCTATTTCATTTTCTCTAAGGCCAATGTCATGATATCCCATACTTTCAACAATGGGTGTGGCCTTTATATACTTCCCTTTATGAATGTCTACAAGTTTGTCTTCTTCTTCATCAAAAAGCTAGGAAAGAACATTATGCTACATATGTTCGTCTGACAGAGATCCCCAATGTTCAAATGTAGTATGTTTACACTTCATAGTTTCTTTATTTTCCTTAGGAAAAATTTGTGAAGGTTTTCAATAAGACCTGGGAGAGAGAGGGAGTTGACCAATGCATAGGGAATTTTCAAACTTGTATTCCCTCGGGCCTTGATCGGTGAACCTAACTTTCTTTTCGGGCTCAATATTCATTTCTTGGGTAACCTTTTCTTTTCCCTTGGCTTGCTTAGACAATTTTTCTTTAGAAGAAGTGTGCTTGATGGGAATCTCTTGTGAAAGTGGGCGAACACATTCATTCAATGGGTAGTAGTTTGATTGTTTTCCTTCCAACCTCTTGCAATATTGAAAGGGTTCATGATCGCCAACAATGGTTATTTCAGCTCCATGATGTGGGAATTTCAAACATTGGTGAAATGTGGATGGGACACCTGAGATAGCATGTATCCACGGCCTACCCAAAAGGATATTGTAGGGTAGATCCAAGTTAATCACTTGACAAGTAGTTTCAATAAGGGTTGGGCCCACTTGTAAGGGGAGTGCAATGAGACCTTTACTCACCCTTTCTCTGTCATCATATGCTTTTATTGTTATTCTCTTATTTACATCAATGAGGTCCTCAAAAAGACCAATATTGCAGATCATGCTTAAAGTACAAAGATTCAGACTAGATCCATTGTTTATAAGGACTCTTTTGATTCAAGTGTTATGGATGGTGACTTGGATATGCAGGGGTTTATTATGATGGGGGTCAGGACCTCGAAAATCTTTGTCAATGAAAACTAGGTGTTGTTCGATAGCCAAATTTCTGATCATTTCTTGGAATTGAGAGACATTGATATTTTTTGGGACACAAGACTTAGTTAGGGCATTCTCAAGGACCTCTTTATGAATCAAGGATGCATGTAAAAGCTCTAGTATGGATATCTATGCAAGGGTTTTCTTCAACTAGAAAAGTAAGTCACAACACGAGGCAGGTCGTGTTGAGGTAGATGGTGCAGCAAGTGGATTCGCAATAGGTGGATTGACAGCGGCTTGTACAGTCACGTGGGGGCGGCAAGTAGTAACATTGCAATTTGCACTCTTTAAAGTCAAGGTATTTATATGAGTTTTAGACTATTCAATATGGCCACATAGTGAGTCAAATCCACATACCTCATTTTCAGCTAATTTTCCACAACTACGATCATCCCCTATGATTTTGTTCGTAGAATAATCATAAGAAAAGCCCTTGGATGTGGATGCATTGTTTTGATTATGTTCTGGAAAAGGTTTAGAATACATTTTTAGCTGGCTATTAGAAGTAGAGGCATTTTGTCCTTCTACTTCAATTTTACCATCATCAATCAAATCTTGCACAAAATGATGAAACTTCATGCATTTTTTAATCTCATGCCCTTTTATGCGATGATAATCATAGTATTCATTATCCTTATACCAGTTGGGTTTAGGTTGATTTTTTATTGAAAGGCTTGGTGTTAGGGTAAACCATCATCCCTTGATCAACTAGACATCAGAAGATCACATCAAGGGAATTTGCTAGCTATGTAAATTGTCGTCATCATTGTTTTTTATTGTTGTTGTTGTTGTTGCCATTATATTGTGAGAATAGAGAGCCGCGATAACCAGATCCTTGATTTTGACTTTGGTTATTTGAATTGTTCTGAATGCTTTGATTATTCAGATTGGTTTGATTATTGTTGTGATTGTTCTGATCATTGTTGTTGTGATTGCCTTGGTTACTATTGTTGGATGCTTGAACATTTTGATTGTGTTTAGCATCTTTCACTCCATCATTAACAACACCTTTATTCTTAGACTAGAAATTAGGTTTATCATTAGAATTGTTAGATGAATTAGGGGTATAGTGTTTGATTGCTCCTTTCATCAAAAGTCCATCTTCAATAGACTTTCCCTTTTTAATGAGTGCCTTGAAGGAATCCGGGGCAACCATCTTCATCTGAAATGACATTTTTGTAACCAGATTCTTAGTAAAGATATCAACTAGATGCGAATCTCAGATTTTCCAAGCCATGTGATTGGCGAGATGTCACCATCTTTGGAGAAAATTGGCAAAGGTTTCTCCATTTCTTTGTTTCATGTTACACAAATCGCTGAGGGATGCTTGATGTTCCATGTTACAAGAATATTGTGTAACAAAGTTTTTCACGAGATCATGGAAGGTGGAGATGGAACCCGAAGGAAGGTTCAATAGCCACTCTAAGGCTGGTCCTCCAAGACTCCTAGTGAAAAGTCTTAGGGGAAGATGATCATTGTGGGAAACTTCTTGTGCCACTACATAAAATTCCTTGATATGTTGCATATCACAATTTGGCATTTCAAAATTGGTGGGGAATGGTTGGAGAATGATTGATTTGTCAAAAGGATAAGGACATATTTCTACATAAGAAAATTCCTTCTTCCCACCTTTTTGCATAGCCATCATCATGTCTTTGAGCTCATCAATTTGTTGGACTAATTCAGGAGGATTGGTGGCAATCATATGGGCTTGATGTGTTCCTCCTCCTAATGATGCATTATGTCCTCCCAGAGGGGGAAGATTGGTGTTATGTCTTTGATTGGTGTTGTTTTTTTGTGCATAATTTTGATTTTTTAGGACTCCACTAGGCTTCAAGAAAATAGAAGCAGAGCGTCATCCTGAGGACCTTGGTTGTGGTTCAAGTACACATCATGTACTTAAACCATCATTACTCACCCCATTGTTTGAGTTAGGCTTGTTTAGAAGTTGTTAGATTAATTCAAGTGTATCAGGGGGAGGTTGAGTTGTGTTATCAGATGTCAATGGCATTATGGGCACTACTTTGCTTTTGTTGGTTCAAATCAAGTTGTTCTCAAGAAAAGTTTCATCAAAATTATCAGGGAGGGTAACACCCCTTTGAATAAGATTCATGAAGATGTTGGAACTATTGGCTTGGATTAGGTCTTCCACTAAGCTTAAGTTGTTAGGATCCTCAAAGAATTCTTTAGCTCGTGGATTGGCACTGACACTTTCAGGTATTACTATGTCAAATTCCATGTGAGGTTCTTCTTCATCATTAAAGTCTTCTTGATAGACAATTTCCTGATCGTTATCCATGATGAGAGATTCTTGTCTTAGCTTTTCTTATGATCGGGTAAGTACCATGCATGAGTGACCTTAGAATGGTTGAATTGAAAAAGGGTGAATAGTTGATGAGGTATGGAAAGAAAAGGATATGGTGAACTAGGAGCAACTTGGACTAATGATTAAGTCTTGATGATTGATTGGATTGATTGAATTGGATTGATTGAATTAGATTGATTGATTTGATTTGATTGAGGATTAGATTGATTGATGAGATTGGATTAAAGAGGAACTAAGCCTCAAGGATTGATTGGATTTAAAGGTTTGGAACAAACCTAGGTGAAACAAGACCTTGTGATTATGCAAACATAAGATTAGTTTTGATTTAAAGTCTTCTTTTATTTGGGTGATAGAATAATGATCCCCAAATAAAATAGGATTGGATTAGGACTACTAGAGAAAGACTCGATTCTCAAAGTAGTAAGGGATTAATGTTTTCTTTGGAATTAAGGTCTATGAGACATTATTGGAACGATTCTTTCACCCTATGGCTTGATGAAGGTGTGAAAGATGGATTGATCTGATTCTGATTTAAAGTCCAAGATTCTGATTGATGTTCCTAATGTTTTGGAATGTGGATGAAAAGGGGTGTTAAAAGATGAGAAAGGGATGAATGATTTGAAGAAAACAAAGAAAGAAGGTCAAAAGTACTTAATCATAGGATTCCCAAGTGACAAAGGCCATGTTCACTTTGTTCTTGGCAAAAAAATTAGCAACCTGATTGTTGTAAATGATTTTATCTAATTTCTCAACGGCCTCTAGAAACTTTTGAATGGGTTTGAAAATAAGATTGGTTGGCTTTAGTCTATTGATCGGTGATTTTCTTCTCTTTATGGACTCGTGCAACTAGGAGTTTTGCTTTCTTACATTTAACACTATCAGTCATGACTTCAAGACAATATATTGATAGATCAAAGGATGTTCTTGGCAAGAACCAATTTCATGCATACTTCAAACATTTGGGTTACAAGCACATTTGTCAAAAATAGTCCTGCAAGGGACAAAGCAACCTTGCAGGATTCAAGTGTATGGATTTGTTTTTGTAATGAAAGTAACAAGAACACTCTTTATCCCTAGAAGGAAATTGGCTGAGATTGAAAACCTTTTCTCATTGACTTAGGAACACACCCAACTACTCCTTAGAATATGACCATCACCAAGCACGCAATAGCTCCATGATGTCATATTATCAGAGTGTTAACGTTGAAGGGGGCTCAATATGGTGAGTGTCTTGGGGAGATTACTATTCTCCTTGCACATAGATTATCAACCTTTCAGAGGTGAACCGAGTGGCTTCTAACTGTTAGATTAGGTGAAATACTAATCTCCCAAGAACACCTGCATGCATAACCCTGTCACATGGAAGAAGCAAAGCACAGAAGCAAGAAAATTTATGGAGGCCAAAAAGCCAGAGACATCTTATGGACATGCAAAGAGCAATCTCTATTATGATCCAATAAGTGAATTATCTGAAATACAAAGAGGGAATCCTTATAAAAGGATACCAAAAACCCTAAAGGTGAAAACCCTAAAGAATAATGAGATGCCTAAGTCTAACTTAAGTGTAGAGAATAATAGACTAATAATTAAATAAATTAATTATTAGCTATAATATGACTACTCTAACACCCCCCCTTAAGTGTAACTTAGGGAGAAGCTAAACAACTAAGGACTACAAGATGCATGAAAACAAAAATGCATGAAAGAGCTATGGGTCCCGGCAACAAGGCCTGATCAGGTACCCAAAACATAAAGCAAAAGATGTCCCAGAGAAAGGAACAAGAAGAGAGCAAGAAGCTCCTCCGAAGCATGTCTGAAAACTCTGTCAGAAGATACTGCTGGAACCCCCACTGAAGTGCATGACCAGGTAGAGAAGACAAGTGTCTGAAGAGCTGATCAATCGAACCAGGAAGTAATAGAACCAACAGGTGAACCCCCCCATAATGCTGAACTGGGAGAGGTGACAGGAACACTGAAATGCGATGCCAAAAATAGCTGCAGAAGAAGAACCAGGAACACCAACAGTGCAACAGAATCACACACACAGGATAAAGGGCGGTGTCATAGACACAGTCTACATGGGCTAATGTCGTGGAAGGTACGCTCACTTGACAAGAGTGGATGCGCCTATAGTGGCAAATGCATCAGAATCCCCCCATGGCACTTTATAACTGAGTGCGAATACTAAAACTGAACCAGGTGAAAAAGATCCCAGAAATGTAGAAGAGGGCACTTTATCTCAGTGCGTTTACAGAACAAAGATACATCAGAAAGAGCATGCAAGCTCAGAAGTCAGAAAGAAGAGTGCACTAAGAAACCAGAAGAAGAGATCCCCGGACCTGTAGAACCAAGCACACCACCAGAGGGCATAAACTACATAACTCGGAGGAGTGAAAACCTAGAGCAGAATCTGGAAGAAATACCTCTGCCACTGAATAGTACACAGAATCAGCTTTCCGACGATATCTCGTTTGCCAAAAAAGGAGTCCGGAAGAGCCAGATATGACTCCCGGAAGGCAAAAAGAGATATCAGACTTCAACAGCAAAAAAAACTGTTGAAATGGTGGAACCAAAAAACCTAACCTCAACCATCGAAAAGTGCTCGGAAAGAGCTTTCCGACGATATATGGAAATCAGAAAAAGACCCCCGTATGCTCCCTGTAGAGTGAAAAAAGCCCAGTACCCCTAAAATTGCCAAAAAAGGCTTACAAAATGCCCCAGGAGCTAAAAAAATAGGCCCCCGGGCGCATGGAGCGCTCCGGGGGCTGGGACGCAGCCCCTGGTCGGTCATATGACCGCGCGGCTGTGTATATGGGCCCACGGGGGCTGAAACGGGCCGCCACCGGCGGCGGGGGCCAGCGGAGCGGCGGTGGGCCGGGCGGAGCCTGCAGAGCGGAGCGGGGGCGCGGGCCGGCGGAGCAGAGCGGAGGGCGGCGGGCGCGGGCAGAGCGGGGGCCGACGGAGCAGAGGCCGCGAAGGGCGGCGGCGGTGCGGGCGCGGGCGCGGGCATCGGCACGGGCGGCGGGGCCGAGGGCGACGGAGGCCACAGAGAGGCGGCGCGGTGGCCGCTGGTGGCGCGGCGGAGGAGCGCGGTGGCTTGCAGCTGCTAGCGGCTCGGCGGAGGCCGCGGGGTGGCGCCCGGGTGGCCGCTGGGTGGCGCCCGGGAGGCCGCCCCTTAAAAAAATTTTAATAAATTTTTTTTGAAAATCGCCGTCTCGGAGTGCGTGCCAGGGCCGTACGGCCCTGGTATGCAAAAAAATTTTGCCTCAGATGCCACTGTGTCCAAAATGGACAAGTTTTATATGGATTTAGGGGTTCTTGGGCCTTCCGGACACAATGGTGGTGTCCATTTTTGCCCAAGGTGAGCCAAATTTTGGCTCCCCCCCAGATCCACAAAAAAAACTCTTGAAACCCTTGAAAACCTCCTGCTTCTGAAACACTTCAACAAAACTACGAACAGCGAGCAGCAAGATGGCTCTGATACCATGTTAGATTAGGTGAAATACTAATCTCCCAAGAACACCTGCATGCATAACCCTGTCACATGGAAGAAGCAAAGCACAGAAGCAAGAAAAATCATGGAGGCCAAAAAGCCAGAGACATCTTATGGACATGCAAAGAGCAATCTCTATTATGATCCAATAAGTGAATTATCTGAAATACAAAGAGGGAATCCTTATAAAAGGATACCAAAAACCCTAAAGGTGAAAACCCTAAAGAATAATGAGATGCCTAAGTCTAACTTAAGTGTAGAGAATAATAGACTAATAATTAAATAAATTAATTATTAGCTATAATATGACTACTCTAACACTAACTAATGGCTTTTAGTGAGGGTCTCCGTTCGAACACACTCTTTGTGTTCGTGCAAGCGCGACTAGGACATATAGCCCCACAAAGCACCTTGACACAAGTAGTCACATAAACATGATTGAGACCGTGAGGCCCTACTAAATGTTAGGTGAGAGCCGTGTATAAGCTCAAATTTCATCCAACTTCTGAGGCTTTAACCCCAAAAATAAAATTTCATTAACGTGAGTTGGAGTGGTGGGCTTACACCTTGTTCTCACGTGGGTCGCTCCCGAGAGATTTTTATCTTGTTGGCAGGCCCATCTAAAGGATTGAAAATAAATGCATGGATTAGCCCCAAGGAGTTTGGATTTATGATTTTCCCTCAAGGGGAAAAGAGCATAATCTCCTATCCAATGAGGTTTTCTCCCAAACACACCAAACATATGATCAATTCCAAGTCTTTTCTTTAAGACAGCAATTCAAAAGGTTCTGGGTTTCTAATTTTCTCACTTGGAGAAAAGAGCATAATCCCCTAGCTAATGAATCATTATCAAAAGAATAAACTTCCTATTTAATGCTAGGTGCCTAAGAAATCATTAAGAAAACACAATGTTTGATTGAATCTCCTTGAAAACCTACAAAAAAACTTTGGTAAGTAGTTTAATGTGTTTGGTCTTCTAACAACGTTCTATAAAACAAACAAATTAGTAGTCTTAGAATGTTCAAATCTTGGTCAACATTCTGCAAAATTACTGTCAAAAGTCACAAAATGTCAGTATCTTCCAAAAAACTCAAATAAGAAAACTTAAAGTGCAAGATATTATGAAAACATGTTGAAATCGGACGGAGATGCCTATCTGTCAGAGATGCCTATTTCCAGGCAGAGACGCCTATCTATCAGAGATGCCTGTTTCTAGGCAGGGATGCATGTGTACAAGCAGAGACGCCTGTCTACACAAAAACAAAGATTAATCACCAATGTTTGAAATATTTATGCTCCAATTAAGTTTTAAATGCATAAAAAGGTTTCTTATGACAAAGACACAGTGATTTTTAACCTTAATATGTCAAAAAAATTTACTTAATCAACTTAAAAAAAGTAACACAAAGGAAACTCCCTTTTCTAGCAGAGACACCTGTGTGTATGTAGAGACACCTATCTACACAAAAATAAAGATTTAATTAGTTTCATGTATTTTTCTTCATTTGCAGATACAATTAGGTGTTTTACTAATGATTATTAGCCTTTGTTGGTGTAATTAAATATTTACTAATTACACTTTACTTAAGTTTACTTAGGATAATGCATTTGCTTATTAGTTGTCATTGTGACACCAAAGAGTTTGCATTTTATTTTAGCACATGGTTAGGATAATTTCCACTTTAAGTGTGATAGTTGTCATCACATACCTCTTTGTGTGTGAGATCCACCTTTAGTGCTCTTATCACATTATCATCCTCTCATTGTTACACATGTTTCTCATACTTTCATGTACAATGGAGGATGATCCACCTTTGGTGGACATGTGATTCCACCTTGTGTGGTTAATATCTTATCATCTCCTTATCATGTAGTCTTATTGCATTGCCTATATATTTAGGCACTCCTACTTTGTAATCAATTCAATTGGCTATAATCAATTATTTGATCTTTTTGCCTATCTCTCTTGTGCTATCTCTTGACCTTCTAGATCTTGGTGTTTATTCTTTGCCTTAGGAAAATTCTTACATGGTATTAGAGCCATAGGAGTTTCATTATATAGCTTATTTTGGAGAGATTTTTATTGCAGGTCAAAATTGGAGCTTGCTAGTGCAAATCAAAGGTTGGAATCACATTGAGGAGGTCCAAAAACCCCTAAATAAAATTTTGTTTCATCCAAATCGGACATCTGAAGCCAAATTTAGAGCCATTTGAATTTTCAAGGTTCGGCGGCGACGATTCAAAAAAAATAATTTCAGAAGTGATTTTCAATCAGCGATATCTCAGTCATCCGGACTCCTTTTTTCGAACAATTTTTTTTTGTTTTGGGGTAGAATTTCACAATCTACACAATGGTGCAAGTGATTTCTAATCTCTATTTCTCATATTTTCTAAAAATCACAAATCTTGATTTTTACAACTTTAGAGGCTTCGTTCGGGCTCATATGGACACATTTTTAGGTGCTATTTTTTTTTTTAAGTTCATGATTTTTTGTCTACTTTTTAGATTTGGTATCAATTTGGATAAATTTTGAGTAGACATAGTACTTTCAGAATTTGGTCTATTTTGGCCTATTTTTGGCACTTGTAATTTGTTGGATCCTTGAGTGGTCTTGTGTCTTAATTGTATGAGTCTACCATAGCTTCATATTTTCTGTTGTAATCATCAAAATCAAAAGTCCACTTTGGTTCATTTTGATAAGTGGCAATTGTACACGCACTATATATAAAGTGCCAAAATCATCTATTTTGGGGGGGTTCTTTGGCTCATTGCATTTTGGGGGGTGCATTGATTTTTTCATCTCATTGTTTCATGTGAGAAGTATATCATGGATGGTTTAATTAAGTTGACAAAAGGGAACTATAAGAAATGGAGTGAATTGGCTCTTTCTCATCTTACTAAGCATAACCTGTTGCCCTATTTGTATGAGCTTAGACCTAAAAATCCTTCTTTCAATTGGGACTCTTACTCAGAAGTTATTAAGGTTATCTATTGGAATATGGATATGGATGTCATGGATTCCCTTGATGACTATGATGATGAGATAGAAAATATTTCTAATCTTTGGACTATTCTTTGGGAAATGTATGGAGATCCACATATTCCTCCACTTCCAAAACATCCAGAACCTCCAGTTGCAACTCCTTCTCCTCCTATTGATATCACATCTAGTGTTTCTCCTGATGATGCTTGCATTCACATAGCCATGGGTTTAGGTGATTCAGTGCAACATGATATTCATTGCCTTCCAGACTTGGTTCCATGGGATGACTACTTGACAGACATTGTAGGTTGGTTTGTGGATTCCTACAGTTCAGATTTGGGAGACTTCATTGATGACATTCATCTTCTCTTTGTTGAGGATGATCCTTCTCCAGTTGTTGTGAGGGATCATGCTGACCCTCATCTTCATTCTCCACTTGATCCTTCTTTCGAGATTGACATGATTGTGGATCCTTTGATACAAAATTTGGAGAGGAGGCCACTTTAACTTCAAAGAATACATTTGACTCTTTGGAGATTGGTTTTCACGAGTCTCAAACTTCACTTGAGATGTCACATTTCATGGTTCAGGTTGACCATACTCATGTGTTGAAGATTCCTATTTAGTTTCCTGAGACATCATACATTTTGAGTATTCTTCCTAGAGATTGGGGAGGATTCATTGATCCACCTATGGACTTGTTTCTTCCTAAGGGGAGGAACATCATTTAGTTTTCTCGGTGCAGCTTCTACATTGATCCAGGTGCATCTATCATGGGTGTACATTCTACATTAAGGGGGGGCTTTCTTTCTTCTCTTCCTACTTCATTTGAGGAGGCATCTTTGTCTTTGGAGTTTGATCCAAATTCTTATGTGGATCAGTTATCATTGGTACCTTGTTTTTCACCTTCTTCTACTGGGCTTTCTCTTGATTTGTTAATGACATCTTCATCAACCAAGGACATGGTGACACTTGGGCATATTTCAGAGACATCATACTTCATTTTGATTCCCCTTCCTACTTCCTATCCACAATGGGAAACCTTCTTACATCTATACTTAGTGTATCTTCTTCCTAAGGGGAGAAATGTTGTTTGTAGACATTGGACTATGTTTTGTCTTCAAGCACTTACCATCCTTGGAGGAGATTACTCATTATAGGGGGGATATCATGTCTCCTTGTTTCCTTCCTTTGGGGGGATGTTTTATTGTATATGCATGATGTATGTCATAATTGGGGGGTCTTGATTACTCCATTCATGCATGCATCTTGTTTTTCATCTCTCTTTTTGGGGGAGGGTTTTTCCCATGAGATTTTCCCTCTTTCTCCTCTTTATGAGAGATTGCATTGTTCTTGCATTTTGTACATGGGTATCTAACATGGCCTAGTAGCCGGGACCCATCTTGCATTGTGAGCTTAAGTGCATTCCCTTAAGTTGCACTTAAGGGGTGGTGTTGGTGTAATTAAATATTTACTAATTACACTTTACTTAAGTTTACTTAGGATAATGCATTTGCATATTAGTTGTCATTGTGACACCAAGGAGTTTGCATTTTATTTTAGCACATGGTTAGGATAATTTCCACTTTAAGTGTAATAGTTGTCATCACATACCTCTTTGTGTGTGAGATCCACCTTTAGTGCTCTTATCACATTATCATCCTCTCATTGTTACACATGTTTTTCATACTTTCATGTACAATGGAGGATGATCCACCTTTGGTGGACATGTGATTCCACCTTGTGTGGGTGATATCTTATCATCTCCTTATCATGTAGTCTTATTGCATTGCCTATATATTTAGGCACTCCTACTTTGTAATCAATTCAACTGGCTATAATCAATTATTTGATCATTTTGCCTATCTCTCTTGTGCTATCTCTTGAGCTTCTAGATCTTGGCGTTTATTCTTTGCCTTAGGCAAATTCTTACAGCCTTAATGTGATTACCAAATACAAGTTTTGCGGATTAAAACAAACTAAAATGAGAAAAAAACTCTTCTCTGGTGGAGACATCTGTCTGTAGTGGAGACGCCTATCTACAGCTAGAGAAACTTGTGTGCAGAGATGCCTATTTCCAGGTGGAGATGCCTTTAGTCAAGTGGAGACACTTGTCTGGAAAATTCACAGGAAACCTTCACAAGATCAAGAAAAATAGTTAGAAAATGGGATTGTGGGTCCCACCGGGCGTGCCAAAATGTGTTAGGAATGAATGCTAAAGTGTTTGGCAGCCATTTTGTAGCATTTTTTGTTGCATTCATGACTATGATTGTCATTGATGTCAACACAGTGATTTACCAAAGACTTGCAGTGAAGCAGACAAAGTTTGGATTAGCGCACGTGGGTTATTGCAGTTGGAGCTATGCGACATTGAGGATATACTCTTTGATATGTCATATGTCTATGGTTAAGAGTGAAAATAGTAATTCATTGATTCATGGAAGTTATGATCATTTTGGTGGAAGCAATATTCAAGCAGTGTTCCTGAGTAGTGGTTTGTGGAAATCAAATGATATCTCCTAATCAGGATGGAATCTGGTTTTGTGCAGTTAAAGGGAAGTTGGAGACACATTGATAGTGATGTGGATGACAACATAGACTTCGAGGTCACATGAGTGAAGATTTATTATATTTGAAAGCTGACAGTTTTGTGTAATTTTGGTGTAGCGTGTGGAATCTTTTATTTTGTAATTGTATGCCGACTCATTTGTAATTATTTGAGTGTGGTATAAAGAAAGGAATGTATTTCCTTGTTATGAAGTATTAGTATGTCATTGTAATGTGAAAGTGTGTAATTATGATATGGTAGCAGCGATTGTGATGCTATATGCATGAAGTGAAGAAAAGAGCTAAGTATGAAAGCAAATTTGTGAAGGAAGACATGCAAAGTATAGAGATCTAAAATTGAGATCTAATGTAATAGTGAGTGTAGTTTGGCACAATCAGAGAAGAGGTAACATATTATTCTATTAAGTAATGCAAAGATTATTTGGACAGTGTGTTCAGTGATCTTACCCTGAAGCTGTTTGGGCAGTGGGTCCTTCTGTCTTCCATAACTCTTAACAGGGTTAGAATCTTTTAACAAGGATTCAAAATCTCCTAACAGGGATTCATATGTACTGAATGTATTTCATAAGACTCCTAATAGATTCCATCCTCTCACAAGGAATATTCATATTAGTGCATCTTTTGTGGGCATCATTCCCACCAGGGTTTACTCTTTGATCAAGAGGTTCCCTAGTCAACATATATTGTGTCATTGTGTTATTGTGTATAAATATCTTTCTATGGTTGGTAATTACATTGCTTATATGGTTAAATGTTGTTGAAGATGATAAAAGTTATAATTATCTGATATTTGATTCACCCCCCCCCCTCTCAATTATCTTAGTGGACTTTACTTTCTAACAATTGGTATTAGAGCGGCAGGTCTTTGAAAAAGAAGTTTAACAGCTTAAGGAGATCCATGGTGAATTTCAGGAAAGAAAGCCCTAAGTTTGATGGAGTAAATTTTGACAGCTGGAAAGAAAAGATGAAGACACACCTATTATGTTTAGGACTAGGTTATTGGTTGATTACAAAGACTAATAAGACTATCATTGAAGAGGAAAATCTTGAAACATGTACTATGGAAGAGAGAGATCTATTCATGTGTAACATACTTGCAAGAGAAGCACTTTTGACAACACTTCCAGAGAATGAGTACAATCAGATAAAATATTTGAAAAAATCTCATGAAATTTGGAATGCTTTACACTCTACTTTTGAAGGTGATGAACATGCAAAAAGAGTTAGATTACATAATTGGATATGTGCATTTGAAGATATAAGAATGTTGGAAGATGAATCTGTTAGAAGTTATATTGGTAGAATTTCAAAGATCATTTCAGGTATAAAATCTTGTGGAGGAACAAAGACGGAGAATGAAGTGATATGGAAAATTCTGAACACATTGACTCCTATATTTAAGCAGACAACACGGATGATTGAACAAGTGATACCTTGTACAACAAACTTTATAAGAGAGACTCTTCTTGGAAGATTGGAAGCAACAGAAATGAACTTGAGATTATCAGGTGACTTACCTAGAATGGAGACAACATTCAGTGCTCTTAGTGTTCGCCCTACTTTGTCAAGAAGCATCAGTGTGAGCAGAGATTATGATGGCAGCAATAGATCTAGAAATGAAGAAGACAAGAAGATTGAAGAAGGTATTGCCTTGCTTGTGAAAAGAGAACCAGACGGTAAGAAAATATTTAAATGTTGGACTTGTCAAGAATATGGTCATTTTGCATCTAAATGTCCTAAGAGAGTTAAAAAGTACAAAAGCAATTTCAAACCTAGAAGATCTAAGGAATGCTATTATGCTAATGATGAAGATCTTGAAGCTAGTATAGAAAGAACTTTAAGTGAAAGTGATACTGAAAATAATGATGACATAGGATTTGTAGCAATTAAAGAAGAAAATCCTGAATCTGATGTTAAGGAAGAAAAAGCCTTAGTTTCTCAAGTTGAAAAGAAAGCTGATTTGATTATAGATAGTGATTGTTCACATCATATGACTGGAGACATGAAAAAGTTCATAAAGTTGAATGAATATGATGGAGGAGTTGTTAGAGTTGGAAACAATGCACCTTGTTTGATTAAAGGTATAGGATCTATTACTCTTGATGAAAACACTAATACTGATGATGTTTATTTTGTGGATGGATTGAAACATAATCTTTTGAGTGTTGGATAGTTAGTTGATAAGGGATATCAAGTTTGGTTTACTGAGAAAACTTGTGTGATAAAGAATAAAGATGGAAATCTGATTGGAACTGGATCTACAACCAGAGGTAATGTATTTCAGTTGAATCCTACTGAGATGACATGTTTGATTACTAAAATTGATGACAGTCAGTTGTGGCATAGAAGTTTTTTTCATATAAACTTTGATAACATTGTGAAAGTAAGTACTACACTTGCAGTAAGAGATTTACCTAAAATTATGAAGCCTACTAACATGATTTGCAAAGAATGTGTAATGGCTAAATAGAAGAGAAGTTCTTTTCCTAGTAAGAAGTTTACATCTACAAATAAGCTGGAGATTGTTCATACAAATTTGAGCAGTCCTACCAGGACTAGAGGATTCTATGGAGAAAGGTATTTTATGATTTTTGTTGATGATTTTACAAGAATGATGTGGATTACATTTCTTAAAGAAAAATCTGAAGAATTTGATAAGTTTAAGATCAATAAGAATAAAGTTGAGAATGAATCTAGAATGAAGATTAAATGTTTAAGATCTAATAGAGGTGGAGAATTTACTTCCAGAGAGTTTAACAACTTTTGTGAAGAAAATGGCATTAAAAGATAGTATTCGGCCCCTAGAACACCTGAACAAAATGGCATTGCAAAAAGAAGGAAAAGATCAGTGATTGAAGCAGCAAGAGCTATGTTGTTTGAAAATAATTTGGCAAAGATATTCTAGAGAGAAGTAGTGAACATATCAGTGTATACAATGAACAAAGTACAAATCAGAGTAGACACAAACAAGACACCTTATGAATTATGGTTTGGACATGCACCCTCAGTTAAGTATTTTAGAATTTTTGGAAGCAAATGTTATATAAAGAGAGATGATGATATAGGAAAGTTTGATCCTAGAAGTGATGAAGGTATATTTCTTGGATATTCTTTGAAAATCAAAGCATATAGATGTTTCAATAAAAGAACTAAGACTATTCTTGAAAGCGCAAATGTTAAAGTTGATGAAAAGTTCAAAATTCAGGAAAGAATGCTTGATTATGAATCTGATGAAGAAGCTCATCCTAAGCCTAACACTGGAACTACTGAATTGTTTTATGAAACTGATAGTGATTTGTTGAATGAAAGCCACAGTGAAGTTATTGAAGAACCTACATCTGAAGAGAGATCTGAGACAGTGACACCTAGCAAGAGCTTGCTAAGGAATCATCCTTTTGAATAGATTATTGGGAGCATCAAAAGAGGAGTTCTTACTCAAAATAAGGCACAAGAACAATTATGTTTGATTTCTCAAATTGAACCTAAGACTACTAATGAAGCTTGTAAAGATGAAAGTTGGACTAATGCTATGAAAGAAGAACTAGATCATATTGAAAAGAACAAGACATGGAAATTGGTCCCTAGACCTAAAGATAAGAATGTTATTGGAACTAAATGGGTATTCAAAAACAAGATGAATGAACAAGGAGAAGTAGTAAGAAACAAAGCAAGATTGGTATGTAAGGGTTACTCACAACAAGAAGGAATTGACTATGAAGAAACTTTTGCACATGTTGCAAGAATTGAAGCAGTAAGAATGTTTTTGGCATATGCAGCTTACAAGAAATTTAAAGTGTATCAGATGAATGTGAAGTCAACATTTCTGAATGGAGAATTGGAAGAAGAAGTCTACATTGAGCAACCTGAAAGTTTTCCTTTAACTCAAGAAGGAGACATGGTATGTAAATTGAAGAAAGCTTTATATGGACTTAAAAAAGCACCTAGAACTTGGTATGCAAGACTAGATAAGTATTTGTTAAAATTGGGATTTATAAAAGGTACAGCTGATAGCAATCTATACACAAAAGAAATTGAAAATGGTTTGTTAGTTATAGTTATTTTTGTTGATGACATTATCTTTGGAGGAGAAGATGAAGCTAGTGACAAATTTGCTAATGAAATGAAGACTGAATTTGAAATGAGTATGATTGGTGAAATGAAATTGTAGACTAGGATTTGAGCGTGCACCTAAACCTATTTTGAAGGCCAAAGACAAACAAACGTCATAGCATATTATCAAATCAAATTCAAAGGTAAACAAACTAAAATCAAAGCCACCTCAGTTTAAGCTTAAAACGGATGCGCCCATGCACCGTTTGATATGCTTAGATATAGAGGGATGTGGGTGTGCAAACTCAAGCACTTGGAGCATGCAAGATGGATGATTTGAGGATCAAGAAGACCCAAAATGACACAAAATAGGTATGAGGAACCTATTTTGCCTCAAAGGCCTCAAGAACACACAAATATGCAAAAGCTAAAAGATGAACTAAGATTAAAACAAGAAATGAATCTATGTTAATCCATTTAAGCTAATTTAGATGTGATTTAAGCTTGAAAATGATCTAAAATGATGAGTTTATGCTTATGCTAGAATGAAAATGGCATTATAACTTTCCTATTGAGTTTGAGAGTTGAGAGATGATTTGCCTTAGGAAGTGAGGGTATTTATAGGATTTCTAAGGCTTGGGGTAGGAGGAATGAATGGCCAGGATTGAAATCCTTTAAGAGAGGCCAAGATTCACTCAAAAGAAAGCACATGGATTGTGCTAGTTCTCAGCCAATCAGGAGGTGACACATGTCACAAGATGAGTGGATGAAGGGAAGGGCAAAGAGGAGTCAACAAAGGGGGCTCCAAGCTCATAACTCTCCAAATAAATGCTTGTAAGAGCAATGAATGGGCTTTAAGAGGCTTTGAAGACTTTGGGGAAGCAATAAATGCTTTGTGGTTGAGATATTTGGAAGGAAAGACTTTGCTTTGGTTTAGGAAAGTCTTAAGCTTGGTTAGGATTGCACAAAGGTTTAAGGGTAGGATTAGGATTAGATTAGGACAAAGAAAAGGATTAGGATGGGTGAAGAGGGTGGATTTGAGAAGATTCTAGAAGAGTCTAGATTTCTCCTTAGTTTCATGGAATAAAAGTTATTCATTCCAAAGGCTTAAGTCTTAGGAATATTTATTAAAATATTTTCAATAAATATGAAAATTAAATATTTAACCTTAATTAAATATTTAACCTTGGGATTAGGGTTAGAAAAGATGGGATTAGCCTTTTAATCGAAATTAAGAAGGGATTAGAAGATTTTGGAAGAGGTTAGTGGTCTTAAGAAAATTGGCCAAGTTTGGGATAAAAAATAAATTAAAAATAAATTAATTTATTTTTGAGGTTTTTTGGTCAATTTATTAATTAAATAATTAATAAATTAGGGATAATGTCCAAATGACATTTTTAGGCTAGATTCTTTAATTAAAGATTTTTAATTAAGAGAGAGGGATTTAATGCCATAAAAATAAATTAATTAATTAAATAAATAATTAATTAATAAATGATGATGTCATCAAGGATTTTCAGAAAACAAAAATAATTTATTTTCTGAAGGATTTTTCGGTGTCTACATTTTGCCCCTCTTTGATGCGATGCCGCAAGTGGCATGGCGTCAAAGACAAAAAAACAAGATGCCGAGGTTAGAATCAGAAGAAGAAGGTATGACGCCTGGGTGGACTAGAAGAAAGAGGAACATGCCCTGGTGGGACAAACTCATGGAAGATGCGCCCAGTGGGACAAGGAGAAAGAGGGATTACGCCCTGGGACAGAGTGTGCCCGGCGGGACGAGGAAGGAAGAGGGGTTAGGAAGAAAGGGGAGATAAATAACCTCACTTCTAAGAACAAATATGGATGACATGCAAGATGAGATGGAAATGCAAGATGCAAGATGCAGCTGTATGCATAGATGCAAGATTAATCTATATGATAAATGCAAGGGACCAGATAGCTCCAAGTGCAAACGGGAGTGCACAACCTAGATTTAATATAGCAATGCTAGAGACCTGCCAAGGATACTGGGATCACGAGGGCTGTCAATAACGTCGCAGAGGACTGACGAGGACTGACGCTAAACAAACACACAGGGTTGCCCCAACATCACACATGAAGCACAGAGGCGACATGGTGGAACCGATGCTGAAGGAACCACAAACACACAACTGACTCACAGGCAAAAGCAAAAGATCAAAAGACCTTGCCCCAGATTATCCGCACACGCAGCACACCGTGATATAATGAATCGTGGTGACCCTGGTGGGATAATGAGAAGCCAAAAAGATTAACAAGACCCAAAGGACAAAAATCCAAGATCAAAATGATAACTCCAAAAAGACATCCTTTGCCAAGGAGAGAGATTAGGTTTGATTGATGGTGGGAAGATTGGTCGGACAGGAGGAACGATATATCCTCAAGGACCAGGATGGAAGATTAGATCAGACAAGAGGAACGATATATCCTCAAGGACCCATGGGTTGGTGAGAGAATAAGTGTTGTTGTTCGCTGGCAAAAGCTGAAGTTCAAGGAATAATCAGGATAAGCAAGGATAAGTCGACAATTGATGTTGCTGAAGCACAAGGCCCGAGTGGGACTAAAAGTTTTCTGAGGCTGGGGAATGGGACAAGATATTTGATCAAATGCTGTTGCAGGACGGACAAAGGACTAAGACAAAGGATGGGTCCTAAAGACACAAATGTACAAATAAGCTTAGGTGGAGACACGACTGACGCTATGGTACAAGACTCAAGAATAGGATATACAAAGAACCTGGGGATAAAGCTGACAACTTCAAAGATATGCAAGATGATGCCCCAGTTGGGTTGGAAGGCCAAGACGGACTGGCGATGGATGATGTGTCCTAAAATGACACGGATTTGGGAAAGACATATCCCAATGATGATGATTGAATCGAGATCAAGGCTTGCTACAAGATGAAGGATGCGATTTCATCGGTTAGCTTGATCTTGGATGTTGGCTAGCTAGAAGATATGGATAGGTTGGGAAGATTGCTAGCAAGGTGTGGATAGGGATGAATGGCATTGGATTGCAATGAGGTTGGCCTATAGCTAGATACCAATGACAAGAGAAGATGCTAGGTGTTGGAAAGATGGAGGAAAATGCTGAGGATGGGGAGAATGGAACTGCTAAAAGATTTGGATAGAGGAAGATTCGGGGAGATTGGATGGTGGAACTGCTAGAGGATTTTGAAGATGGAAAAGCTGCTTGGAGGATGAAAAGCTGGTGGAAGATGGAAAGCTGGTGGAAGATTACCAAGTGTCAACAAAATGAGCTGTTGTTTTCCCAATGGAGGATCAGTGATAGGATTGCGTCAACCTAGGATAGACTGATGATCTTTGGTCAACTGGATTCTTGTCAATACAAGCCAATCTCTTGCTCGAGATGATAAGGCTATGCACGGACAAGGTTTTGATTTCTTTAAGACAACACGTTGTGCCAAAAAGAGGATGATTGCTGATTTAGGATAAGGGATGGAAACAACTCAAAGGGCTGGAACACGATAATGCTTGTGGATTTGGAGCTCTGGATTTTGGTGCAAAAGATGGTGAATCTGCTTTCTGCTGTGGATGGTGGATGTTGGATTCTGATAAAGGATATGGGTCGCTGAGTTGGTTTGCTGGTGGATCAAGATAGAGGATGCTGGAGGAACTGCTGATGGATTAAGATAGAGGAGTGCTGGAAGGATTGGATGGTGGTTGGTTTGGATTTGGATAGAGAAATTGCTGAGGATTTTGGGAGATGGAAGATTCAGATTTGGATAGCCTCCAAGGAATACGTCACCAAGGAAGAGGATGCCCCCTATTTAAGATAGTTCATGTGTTTTAAAGGCATGGTGTATGCTTGGACGGAAGATATGCCAACAAGAGGATGAGGAAGGATGGAAGCTAGGATGAAAGGATTGGATAGAGGATATGTAGCTGAAAGGTGGAATGGATGCCAAGGAGGTGCCCAAAAGCATCTACATCTGATAGTCTCTGTTTTTGTCATCAAGATCCAATGGAAAATGAAGGAAGTGAGAGACAAAAGGGGATGGAGGACATGTTGGATAAGAGGTGATAGAAAGGAAGCCCCTAACTGCAGAAAGGAATTAGGGGGGGCACTACGCATGGCACCTCTTTGCCAGGTTTTCACCATGGTACTTGTCCAAGGCGCTTGAATTGCCAAGTTTTCACCAGAGGACGAATGTTTTTCTCTTGATTTTTGATTTGTTGATAATTTGCTCCTTTGATTTATCCAATTTTTTATGGATTTTTGTGTTTTTTCCTTGACTTTGTGCTGATCTTGCTGATTTGTCGCTGAGCTTGTGCTGATATTCCATTGATTTTCTGATTTGTTGCTGAAGCTCTGATTTAATGTTGTCGTGCTTGCTGATCAGCTGATGTCACCGTTTTGGCGCTTCCTCTTGATTAGATGGTGACCTTTTGATTTGTCACTGATATTCTGATGGTGTTGTTGATTCTTTGATTGGATGTTCCCTTATGATTTGATGATGGCCCTGCTGTTTTTGATTTTGCACAGATATTTTGATGTTTGTTGCTAACTCTCTGATGTGGCACTGAGTTTTGTGCTGATTTTGGTGCTATCATGCGATTTGATGTTTGATCTTCTAAGAGATTCTTCATTGATTTTCTGATGTGGATTGCTGATTTTATGATGTTGTCGGCTTGTCATGGGGATCCATTGCTAGATGATGGACGACAAGCTTAAGATCACACCTAGGCATGTGCATATGACCATGCACAGTTGATAATTGACTCCTCAGAGCAAGGCACTTAAGGTCATGATTCACTTTCTGTCAGGTTAACCTCCATGTAGATGAGCCACAAATATCCTTCTGTACCCAAGTTGATTTAGCTTGGTTTCTGCAATGTTGATAGGGAATTATCATGTGTTGTTATCCCAGATAGGAGGAAGAGGCAAAGCTCCATCTTCTAGCGCTTGAATTGCCAAGTTTTCACTAGAAGATACGCCCTTTATTTTTACTGTTTTGGAGTTAGAATGTGCCCCAGAAGGGTTTTCACATAAAGACTCATGATTTGCTTTTGCTTTTTTCACTTTTGCGACTAAAGCTTACCTCTTCTCCAAAATATGCTTCTGTTTTAAGCTGATAGACACATGTTGATGTTGAAGCCTGATTGATTGCTGATTTTTGCTGATTTCTCTGATTTGTCATTGATTTCCCTTTGCTGTTTTAGATGTGCTGACTGATCTTTGCTGACTTTCCTCACTGATTTCTTCTGATTGTGTGCCTGGATGTTGGTACAACTGTAGCAGGACGGGGGGGATCATGCAAAGTCATGGATTAGATGGGGGAGTTGGGAAAGATGGTGGTAGAAAGTGTTTGGATGGAAGGATGGAAAGTGATCAAGATAGGGGGATGTTGTCAGGATCAACATTGGCACATGTTGCGAGGAAGATGGATGATTGGATGTGGAAGATAGAGATAGATGTGATGGAGGATTTATGCTAGAGGATGGAGGAGATGGAGGAGAAGATTGAGGAGCTGGGAGATGGGCAACGTTGGATGCCATTATGGATGTTTTTGTTAGATGGATTACATCTTTTTGCTTTGGGATCCACATCATTTTTGTTTTAGCTTTGATATGCCTTTGCGGCCATTGGTGGGCATCAGATTGTGTTTTTTCTTTGCTAGGCCTTTGTGGCCACGTGATAGATTTTTCTTGGACTTTGCTAGGTTTTCGGAGCCATTGGGGTGCTTTAGCATGCTTGATTGGCTCTTTGCTGGGCCTTTGCGGTGCATTTGATTGCCTGATTGGAGCTTGCATTGATTGACCATGTCGATTAGACTGGACATGGTAATCGTCATTGGGCCTTTGCAGCCATTGGGATGCATTAGATTTGGCATTTGCTTTGATGGGCCTTTGTGGCCAGTGGTTTGCTTTGGCTTGCTTGATCGGATTTTGCTTTGATTGTGCATGTCGATTAGACTGGACATAACAATCCTGGGATTTTTGTGGATTTTTCCCTTTATTCATGCGCGATATGGCATCCAAGTTGCGAGGAGCATTGGGAGGAATATGAGGAGTTGTCTGGGGTGGAGGAAATTTGGATGGAGAGATGGAAGGAGATTGGTAGATAGGATATGTGGACATGTGTCGTTGTTGATCTTGACTAGGGATGCTTGGATGTTGGATGAAAGGCTGAGTAGGTAAGATGGGGGATGATATTTTGGGATATAAGGTCCCAAAATGGATTTGCTGGGTAACGGAGATGCGCTGAAAGACTTTGGGACATAGGGACCCAAAATGGATGGGGAGGATGAAGGAGGAATATGATAGGTTGTCCTCGGTTGTAACGATGGAGGGGGAGGAATTGCATTGTGGTTCTTGGAAGATGTTTTGTTGGTTTTGAATGGATGTTTGAACTTTGCCTTAGCTGTACCAACATTTCTGGAGGAAGTACCTTTCGCTGATGTGGAGGGAGTGTCCTCTTCTAGTGTGCAACCGATTCCACAGCCTTTTGGATGTTTCTTGCCTTGAATGGGCTGTATATTTCCCTGTTCGTGAGTGCCAAGGCCTTTGCCTTGATAGTTCCATCTTTTCAGCATTTTATCCAGACAAGGATATTTTTGACTTGGGGTGAATGACAAACAGCCATTTTCTGGTTCCCTGATGGAAGATAAGAAGCTGATGTCTTCTTTTTCAAGTGGTTTACCTTTGACAAATCTTAGTGACCCAAGAGGATAGAGTGACGGTAGTTGGACAGTTTGGTTAGGAGGATCCTCAAGAGGAGAGGATAGGATGTTGGGATTTTGACTAGGATTGGGGGATGGTATTGGATCTTTAGTTGGAGAAACTGGGATGATAGGATCTTGGATTGGAGGAATTGGGATTGTAGGATTTTGGATTGAAGGTGATAGAGACAATAGAACATGCGATGGGGGAAGTAAAGGGGTTGGATCTTGATGTTCTTCTATAGATATTTCAACATGCTTTTGGTCCAGATCTTGACACAATGGGATTTGTTCAGATAGAGGATTAGTGGATATATGGATGGACTCTTCAAAGGGGTGGAATGAAAGGATTGGAGACTCTACTGCTGGGGTTTCTGGAAGAAGGAAGAACTTGTCAGATGGTATGGATAAAAGGATGGAAGATTTTGCAGCTGCAATGATAGGAAGAGGGATGAACTCAGGAAGCTCATTAGGCATGCTTTGGATAATGCTAGGAGGAGGTGATTCTGGGGATTGGATAGATACTTCAGATGAAAGGAACTCAACGATGATAGGAGATGGAAGAGGATCAACAGTTGGGATGTATGGAAGATAGATAATAGATGGGAGCGCTGGATGGGCCTCATCAATGATGGCTTCACATAAAGGATTGCTTGGCTTTTCAATTTCAGGCATGGGTTTTGCTATTGGCTCTTCCTTGGGTTCTGTTATTGGTTTCCTTGGAGACTTTTGTGGTGAAGAAGGTTTGGAAGGTGGAGGAGATGGGGAACTTGGATGGTCTTCGCATGAAAGTGGGGTTTGTGCTTGGGTAGATGTTTGCGAAGGAGGAGAGAAAGAAGGGAACACCCATGAAAAAGATGATTTTGAAAAGGGAGCTTTGGATTTTGCTTGAGGGGATGATGGTGCTGAAGAGGTAGGGCTAATGGCTTGAGGTACAGGTTTTGGAGTGGGTTGAGAGATGAACTCTGCTGGTGGGAAGAGACTTTTGGTAATGTGGTTTGGAAGAGAGGATGGTGGTTTGGGACAAGATGGAGGATTGGGGTTTGGAGCAGAAGATGGTGGTTTGGGAAAGGATAGAGGTTTGGTGAAAAGGATGGGAGGACTAGAATCTTGGATTTTAGAATTTTTTGGAGGATGGGCAGATGGAGGCCTTAGATAGGGGAAGTAGCGTGAAGCATTTCTAAGGGATGATGGCGATGGAGAAATGACCATAGCAGAAAGTGGAGGCCTGAAAGGAGCATATGGAAGAGGTGTAGGTTGAAGACAAGGATAAGTTGGGGATGGATAAGATACTGGGGTTGCTTTGCCAAGGACATGAAAAGGAGTGCTAGCCTTGCCGAGGACATGAAAGGGAGTGCTAGGAGATAAGCGTGAAGGCATGGTTGGCTGGATTGGAGGAATGATGGAACGCTGAGGGTTGCTTGGAGGAAACTGGCTGTAATAGGCATCATGGTCTACAAGACCTTCATCATCATTAGGATCGATTGGTGGGAGAGGAGAGATATCATAACCAAACTCATTATAGATTTGAGACATGATGACTTTGCGAATGAGTTTGGATAAGGATAAGGACGAAGATGGTTTGGAAGACTAAGACTCAGATTGGGATGACTGACGGAAGCAGGCAGTTTTCTAGAAGAAGACAGACAAAGGGATGGGAGATGACCAAGTTTTGGGATGGCTGCTCTGATTGTCCTTCGAACCAAGTTATAGATCTGCTCGATGTTTTTCCATTGGCAAAGGATTTGATAAAAGCAATCTTCACAAAGGACAAAGCAACTTTGTGAGATACAAACAAGATAAAAGACTCTGATAAAGCTTTGAAAGTGTATGTTTTGACAAATGTTTTCACGGAGTCTTTGACTGTCAAGCACTTCAAACAGATCTACCTAAGGAAGGTGAGTATCAAAATCGCTTGCCCACAGCTTGGTATCCCCCAGAAGGGAATACAAATGGTGAGTAATCTTGAGGCGACCCGGTAAACCCCTTGGAATCGGTCCTTGCACAAGGATTTTGATACTTTTGGATGTAGATAGGGTAGCCTTTAGTTTATCAAGTTTTTAATAGTTTCGTGGTGTCTCCATACCCGGTTATGCTGATCATCCGTGACTCACTTAAGAGCCTTGCCAATTATGCTGGGGGAGAGGAATGTTTACCATCCCCAGACACGTGTTTGGCACGAACGCCCGGCGATTAGGAGATGTAAGTGATTCTTTTGGTATTCACTTATTTGTATACCGGCCGGGGGGGATACCGGTTTGAGGTCGTTCTCCGAGGAGGAAGCGCTTCTCCTTGGACAGGCCTCGCTAAAAGTAGAACAAGTGAACTTGTCCAAGTTCAAATGTTCCACGTTGCTTACTCTAACAAGGATTATGCAAGAATTGAAAAACTCCTACATGCACATCAAGCAGATTTTGTTCATTTTCCCAAATTTGATTAAGTTTGTTTGAACTTTGAAAAATGAAGACACACGTGTTTAGATTTTGATTTGTTCCTTTCCTCAAAATGTAAATGAATTGAACGTTTGCAAGTTCTTTCCTTTTATGCATTCAAGATTTGATTAGCGAGTTGATTTAAAGCTTTGTTTTATCCCTTAGATCACTCAAGATTGAATTTGTTTTGCTTGCTTTAGAATTTGAAATGAGATAGGGAATAGAGTTGTTTGTTCCTTTAGTGCATTCAAGATTTGGTTTGCTTTTCAAATTGACAATGACACTCTAGGACCTAAGTTCATTTCCTTAAGTTTCATTCAAGATTGAGTTTGACCTTTGTTGTAATAAAAGAAATGAAAAAAACCAGTCTTAAGCAACTCAAGACAAAAACCAAAAGCGACACTGTCCAGCTTATAGGCGACGCTGGAAAGTGCAGAGGCGACATTTAATTCCTACAGGCGACATTCTGTACCTCAAAAGGCGACAGATAAAAAACTAGAGGCGTGATTTCTTTTGTTACAGGCGTGATTTAATTACAAGAAGGCGACAGAAGAGAATTCTGGAACGTAACAGAAGTTGTCGACAACAGGAAATTCTCAGTTATGCAAGCGTGAAAATAGAGTTCACAGGCGTCATTTCTTTCTTCAAAGGCGTGATTTAATTCCATGAAGGCGTGACTGAATTCCTTGTAGGCGACATTTCTTTTGTTGAAGGCGACATTTCTTTGTTTGAAGGCGACATTTAATTGTTGTAGGCGTCATTTCTTTTCATGAAGGCGACATTTCTTTATTTCCTGCAAAAAAAAGCATATAAAGTATAATTTCATCAAAATGATTGTGGTTTGGGTCCCACCGGGCGTGCCAGAATGTAGACTAGGATTTGAGCGTGCACCTAAACCTGTTTTGAAGGCCAAAGACAAACAAACGTCATAGCATATTATCAAATCAAATTCAAAGGTAAACAAACTAAAATCAAAGCCACCTCAGTTTAAGCTTAAAACGGATGCGCCCATGCACCGTTTGATATGCTTAGATATAGAGGGATGTGGGTGTGCAAACTCAAGCACTTGGAGCATGCAAGATGGATGATTTGAGGATCAAGAAGACCCAAAATGACACAAAATAGGTATGAGGAACCTATTTTGCCTCAAAGGCCTCAAGAACACACAAATATGCAAAAGCTAAAAGATGAACTAAGATTAAAACAAGAAATGAATCTATGTTAATCCATTTAAGCTAATTTAGATGTGATTTAAGCTTGAAAATGATCTAAAATGATGAGTTTATGCTTATGCTAGAATGAAAATGGCATTATAACTTTGCTATTGAGTTTGAGAGTTGAGAGATGATTTGCCTTAGGAAGTGAGGGTATTTATAAGATTTCTAAAGCTTGGGGTAGGAGGAATGAATGGCCAGGATTGAAATCCTTTAAGAGAGGCCAAGATTCACTCAAAAAAAAGCACATGGATTGTGCTAGTTCTCAGCCAATCAGGAGGTGACACATGTCACAAGATGAGTGGATGAAGGGAAGGGCAAAGAGGAGTCAACAAAGGGGGCTCCAAGCTCATAACTCTCCAAATAAATGCTTGTAAGAGCAATAAATGGGCTTTAAGAGGCTTTGAAGACTTTGGGGAAGCAATAAATGCTTTGTGGTTGAGATATTTGGAAGGAAAGACTTTGCTTTGGTTTAGGAAAGTCTTAAGCTTGGTTAGGATTGCACAAAGGTTTAAGGGTAGGATTAGGATTAGATTAGGACAAAGAAAAGGATTAGGATGGGTGAAGAGGGTGGATTTGAGAAGATTCTAGAAGAGTCTAGATTTCTCCTTAGTTTCATGGAATAAAAGTTATTCATTCCAAAGGCTTAAGTCTTAGGAATATTTATTAAAATATTTTCAATAAATATGAAAATTAAATATTTAACCGTAATTAAATATTTAACCTTGGGATTAGGGTTAGAAAAGATGGGATTAGCCTTTTAATCGAAATTAAGAAGGGATTAGAAGATTTTGGAAGAGGTTAGTGGTCTTAAGAAAATTGGCCAAGTTTGGGATAAAAAATAAATTAAAAATAAATTAATTTATTTTTGAGGTTTTTTGGTCAATTTATTAATTAAATAATTAATAAATTAGGGATAATGTCCAAATGACATTTTTAGGCTAGATTCCTTAATTAAAGATTTTTAATTAAGAGAGAGGGATTTAATGCCATAAAAATAAATTAATTAATTAAATAATTAATTAATTAATAAATGATGATGTCATCAAGGATTTTCAGAAAACAAAAATAATTTATTTTCTGAAGGATTTTTCGGTGTTTACAGAAATACTTTTTGGGATTACAGATAACACAAAACAATGATGGTATCTTTGTAAGTCAGACAAAGTACTTGAATGACTTGTTGAAAAGATTTGGAATGGAGGATTGTAAACTAGTTGGAACACCTATGGTGACCGGACATAAGTTATCTAGCATAGATGAGACTCCTGCAGTAAAACGGAAGAAATACAGATCTATGATTGGAGGATTTTCATAGAATTAAGGTTAGTCAATAAATGAAAATAGAAACTAAATACAACCACAAGGCAAATAGATCAACTATTTAGCAAAATAAAGACTAATTGAGCATCCTATGGCTCTCTAACTAGAATGAATAATGAAGAAGCTCTCACTAATGACAGTTCTAGAATGAGAATGATAAAGATAACAATGCTATGCTAACAATTAGATCAAAAGAAATGCTAAAATGCTTCTCAAAATGCCTTTCTAAGCTCAAATTGCAAAAGGTTCAATGCAATTCTCAGATGTGTGGAGGATGAATCATGAAGGAATTATGGATTCCTTTTATAGATTTCCCAAGGTGAGGGGGTGTAGTTGCATTTGATCATGGTTGAGTTGGGGTTAAGTCTTTGGTTCCACCCTTTGAAGACAATGCAAAGTTTGTGTCCTCAAAGCTTGGGACAAGTAGACAAGATGGATGGCTGAGATTCTCTCTCACTTTGAGTGATTGAGATTCAATTGGGCTTGATCCATGTGAGTTTCTTTCTTTAAATCTCATTGGTTGCCCGAATTTCCTCTCCTTTTGGGTTCTTGAGAGTAATTAGGATTTATTAATTGATTTAAATGAATTTATTTAGCCATGTACCCCTTGAATGGGTTGAATTTAATTTAATCCAAGACCATACAATTAATTGATTTAATTGTATTTTGATTTGATTGCACTTGATTAAAATGCTCTCAATTTTGATTGGTCTTAATTTAGGACTTGATTTTCATTTTGATTGGCTAATTATGTATTGTGATTCAATTGATTCAATTATATCCTTGATTTTCTTTTATTTGAATTGATTTGCTTTGATTTATCATTAAATTGTCTTTGTCCACTTTTAGGTGATTACAAATGCCCCTCTTTGAGTTGACATGCGAAGCATGTCGATTCAAAGAATACTCTGATCTTGCTTGATTGATAGGTCCCGATTCAATGATGATCAATATTTGATGTTCATTTGATGTCTTTCAATGGTTGATCTTGATTTCTGATATGAGATTGATGTAAACATGATTGATATGAAACTCTCTTGATATGATGTTTGATTTGATGAAAGATCTTGATATGATGGTCATTTTGATAATGGTCCCTGATGTGATGTTTGATAACTGATTTGATATGATACCTGTTATGATGATTGATCTTGATGCAATGCCCCATTCGTTTGATTACAAAAAAAATTTTGATGATTCGATGATCGGTCTCTTGATTTCTGATGATGTTGATTCAATATCCAAAGGTATGCCCCCTCGAAAATGAAATAAAATTCACATTAGATTTGACCTTCGATTGGTTTGTGATGATGTTGTTGATTTGTTTTTTTTTATATCATTTTAATTTTGTGATGAATTTTATATGAATTTCTTATACTATTGATTTAATGTGTTTAATTTTAAATGCCCCTATGTTAATGATTCTAATGATAATAGTGTTTGAGTAGGTCAATTATGATAAACATGCGCTTGCAAAGGTCAAGTTACATCCTTTTAGGTCAAAAACCTATATAAAGGGGTCAAAATCCCTTTTTACGATTCATTTACTATTCACCTTTTGACTTTTGCTCTCCTTTGTCTTTATCACGTGTTACAATGTCTGTCCCTATCCGTGAGCATCGATTTGAGAGATGTCAGTGATATCATCGACTGCCTAGCTTAGGACCTCTTGTGAGTACTCGTACCTTTCCCTTTTTTCCATTTATGCACGTGTTTTAATTTTTTTTCAATTTTCTCCTGGTAGATAGCCCTTTTTTTCATTTTCTTTCATGAATGAGCGCTTTTGCAAATTTTAATGGCATTTTCACCTTTGTTTGTGTGCTTCCGCATTTTTAAATAGTGCTTCCACGTTCCGATTGGGTGCTTTTACATGTTAAATTTAATCCTTTTCGCGCTTTTACCACTTGTTTGCGCGCTTCCGCCTAGGTTTAGCACTTTCACTTTTTAAACCAGCGCTTTTGCTTAATTTTCGCGCTTTTACCTCTTTAAGCAACACTTTCGAGGTGCCTTTGGGCACTTTTAAAATTTTTGCCACTTTCACCATATACATGTGCACTTTTACCTTTTTAAGTAGCGCTTTCAGTGTTTGCCGCTTTTACATCATAAAACAGCGCTTTTACTCTGCCAAATTTCAATTTTTGCAATTTTTGACCAAGTTTGCAATGTGTCGGTGTCGTAAGTTATTTGTTAGGTTGATATGTCCTTCTGTGTTTATTTGAGATTTGTGTAACAAGTTGTGAGAGGTCAGTTAGGATTCAGTTATAGTTAAGATATATGTCATCAATTGAAATCCTGATGATGGGTGAGGATAAAAATTCCTGTTCTATCTGAGTAGAAACATGAAATTTGATTATGGGTTTGATAGGTATTAGAGAATGTTTGATTGACTTAGAATGATCTTAATAATTTCTGATTTCCTTTATGATATGTTTGAACTTGCTTGTGTTTTTGTAGGTGGATCTCGATTCATTGCGGATTTGCGGTTCTTATCCATTATCTTGGGACATGATTCCTGCTTTGAGTGTTGATGACCGATGACATATTGCTTGGTGTGGTCTATCGTTCCTTCCATATCTTCCTCAATTTTGAGTGAATCGAGGCCTTATTACTGCTATGGCTGAGCGTTGGCACTCAGACCATAACACATTCCATCTTCCTATGGGTGAGATGACCATTACCCCTGAGGATGTGTACCATCTTCTCTGGTTGCCAACTCAAGGAGAGTTGGTTTACTATGACACTGTGTATGATGGATCAGTGTGTCGCTGAGTATTCGAGGATTAGTCTATTGGTGATCAGCACATTCAGTGGGCTCAGTTTATGTCATTCCCTATTTTTCCTGTTGTCCTTGGTACATTGATTGGTGGTTTCTTATTTCCAGACCAACGTGGACATGGATTTGTTATCGGGTGGGGTCCTATCCTAGAGGATTTGATGTCAGAGCCTCATCATTTTGATTGGGGTTCCTATTTATTAGCACAGTTATATCATGAGCTGCACACTGTGGTGTACAAACGTTCCACTACTTTGACTACTGGAGCCATTCTATTATAGTTGTGGACTTGAGAGCACCTTCTAGTGACATGTCCTTTGATTGCCCAAGATCGTCCGGTTGGTTGGCCATTTGCATGGATGTATAGTGGTATTATCAGGCAAACCCACTTGGGTAAGCTTGATTATTGGCGTCGTCGGATAGATGACATAGACACTGTTATTTGGTGACCTTATCTTGGATGCGAGGCGTGGACCGAGGATGATGGTGAGCTTTCATATATGTTCTATCCTCGTTGGATGATTGATTGTTCTACTTTCATGATTGAGAGATTATTCTTCCATTGCATGTAGCAATGTATGCTTGTGTACAGGCTGAGAGATCATTATGGGGCCCTTGTGTTGATTATGGCATAGTTGTTTGAGAGATTCAGGATCTGGGGTATCATCCCTGGAACCCTAGGTCATAGGTGATGGATGCTAGCATTACAAATGAGTATGGTACTTGGATACACAGGTATCCTTTTCCGAGATTCACTGATCCTGCTGAGAGGATTCCTAGCATTGAGGAGTTATCTAATGGGGATGATGGAGATAATGATGATGATGGTGATGGTGATGATGATGATGATGGAGATCATGGCAGAATCAGGGGTCGATGTGGATGACGAGGTCATCATGGAGATAGAGCAGGTCAGTAATGGATGCCAGTGTTAGCTACTGCTCCTATTCCGGGAGATCATGGTAGAGATAGACTTTTGCACCAGGTAGCTAGGGGTGCTATTCAGAGGCCTCGTGCTAGAGTACAGAGAGTGATTGATGTAGAGGTTGCACAGGCGTTACTTGATCAGGCGCAGGGCCCTCCTATTGCTCCTCCCACTATTCCTCTTATTGTTCCTCCTGGTGCTTTAACAGTTCAGGCAGGTGTTTCTACTTCCATGCCTTCGTCTTTGTCACATCCTTCTTCTTCTTAGTTTTTTCCTGTGTTAGGTGATCCTTCTTCATCTGCTCCCTCTTCCTATACTCCACTTCCACAGTCTTCAGTAGCTCATGATTTTCCTCCAGCGTCAACATCAGATGTTGCTTCTCTATAGACTCGGATATCTTCAATTCAGTAGCAGGTGTCACAGATGAGTTCTATGATGTAGGCTTTTATGGCCGCTATGAGTTAGCATGGGGTTCAGGCTAGTTCAAGCCATCCACCAGATAGTGCACTTGGTCCTCAGAATGCCAATGATGATGGTGATTCTCCTGCTTGAGTGTTTATATATGCCTGAGCTTTCCTTCTGTTATCATGATTGAGACATTGGATTTGTATCATTTTTTGATCAGTTTTTATGTTGATGCTTTCATATTTGATGAACATTGATCACTAAATACTACATTTGATGATCATGTTATAGACTTTGATTTGACATTCATTTATGACAGTGATACCATGGATTTTGATGCGTACTTTTCTTGATTTGACTATATAGGATGTCATTATGTGTTAGATTTCTTTTCAATTTTTTTGATATGCAGCTATATGATTCTATATGATTTGTGTGACTTTTTTTGTAGAATATAACTTTCTCATGTATGCATATGTCCTAAAGATGGATAAATGATTGTCTTATGTATGACATAGAATAGATGGATGCCATGATGTTTATTTTATGTTGTGGATAAATATTAGATGGATAATGAATATTTTGAATGCTTTTCCTTTGATATGCAAATGTGATGCCATGATGGTCTTTCAATGATATATTTATGAATGATCCTATAATGAATGAGATAGGTGTAATGCGAGATGACTTTACTAGGTGGAATGATTTCTAATTGATGCAATGCAATTTTCTTAAATGGATGCAATTGTTTACTACTGCTAATGAACTTTTAAATGTATGCTTTTTAATGATAATGATGAACTTAATAATGCATGATCCTAATAATTCTAAATTAATGCAAGACTTAATGATAATGATATAATTAATGCAAGTAACCTAATGCAATGCACTTTGTTTTTGAATTCCAACACCCCCGATCCTATATAATTGGTTTTTTTTAATGATCGTTTGATTGTTTGATTTGCATACACCCCCTTTTTGATTTAATTTCCCCTCTTACAATTTAAACTCAGTGAGAAAAAAAAACAATATATACAATGCACTTAATCTAAGATGAATGCAGCTAACTGTCATTATTCAAAATTTTGGAGCTTATAATCATCATTGAGCATTTTGGAATCCCGTCTTGAGTACAACCATCACTAGCTCAACCATGATGATATGAATACTTTTTGCCTTTTTATTTGCTTTCCCATCGGTCTTTTCAGTACGACTATCACTGATTGAAGCCAATCATGAGAGTACAAATACCAATTTTGTCAGATTCTATGTTGCAAGTGGATGTTGATATTATGATATTGAAGATCAAAATAGTCAAGGTATCCGTTTGCGTAAACAAGCAGAAATCACTGTTTTATCTTATGTACAAGTCCTCGATGATTCTTTGATGATCACGTCCTTAGACAAATTACATGTTTCAAAACTTTGATTTTAATACAGTCAATCAGAAATCAAGAAAAATATCATTCCTTCATCATAGCTTGTCTAGTCTAAAACTTTCATCGACTCACTAGAAAGAATGATTTCATCAATTGAGTCAACCCTTAAAAAAATTTTGCTCTATTTTTCAAATCCATAATTCAAGTGTAGTTCCATCCATTTCATAGTTTTAATCCTGATAAAGATAAAGTCTTTTGAAGTTCTTGGATCAAATTCTCCCTTTTAGGCTCAATTTGGATTGGTATGTAGATTTGAATAAGTGTTCTTTTTTCGAGTGTGATGAATTGATTTTCTGATTGAATAAAGCTTGTTGATGAATCCTTGCTCCTTTTGAGTAGATTGCCCCTAGTTTGATATTGATTTCATTTGTAAGACTTAGGACAATTTTCGATTAGGTGACCAAAATCTTAAGGTATTTGCAAATGCAACTGTGGGGTTTTATTATGATATATACAAATGTTGGCGAATGCAATATTTACAAGGTGACCTGCTAAGTATGCAACTGACTTGGACTTTCAATGGTGCCTGTTTACCAGGTTTTGACCAATTGAATGGATCAAGCTCTTTTTTCTATTTTTAAAGCTTTTCTCTTTTTTTGCTACCAAGGTGCCTATTTGCTAGGTTTTCACCAAGGCACTTTTCTTCTTTTTCGATTTTTTTGTATTTATTTTTTTTTTGTATTTTTTTCCATATTATCAAGGCGCCTATTTACTAGGTTTTCACCAAGACAACATCTTTTTGAGGATCATATTTGAATGTTTTTCCTTTCTTCATGCTCAATTTTCCACTATTTTTGATCTTTTGTGCATTTTCAAATGTTTTTGATATTTTCAACTTTTTCAATGTTTTTGGTGTTTTTAAGATCTCTTTTGAACTATGTACAATAAATATGATGCTTTCCATCTGATACTCTTTATACTCTTTTGTCTACCTCATGTATAGAACCTCTTAAGATGTATGCTATTTATAGGTTCTTGTAGCTCTTCACCATCGCAATCTGATAGCTTGTATGTGTCGGTCCCAAAATCTTCAATAATGAGAAATGGTCCTAACCAGTTGGCTTCCCACATTCCTTTCTTCTCCCTTTCTGCTTGGTTCTTGGGATTTTCTCTCAACACTAGATCCCCTATTTGGAACGTCCTTGGCTTGACATGTTTATTGTAAGATCTTGACATTCTATTCTGGTATACTTTTAAATGGTTAAAGGCTTCTTTCTGCTTTTCATCCAAGAGTTCTAGATCTTGTAGTCTAGCCACCCTATAGTCCTCTTCATTTATCAAACCTTGCATAGATATCCTTAAGGATGGAAGTTCTACCTCCAAAGGCAAAACTACTTCTATTCCAAAGACTAAGGAGAAGGGTGTAGCCCTTGTTGGCGTCCTTATGCTTGTTCTATATGCCCATAAAGTTGGGTTTATCTTGATGTGCCAATCTCTACCAAAATTATCCACCGTTCTCTTCAATATTTTCAATATGTTTTTGTTTGTTGCTTTGGCTTGTCCATTACCTTGAGGATAATAGATTGAAGATGAATGATGTATCATGTGGAATTTGGTACACAATTCTATTATGTCTTTGTTCTTGAAATGCCTTGTGTTATTCGTTATGATGGCATGAGGTATGCCATATCTACAAATTATGTGATTTAGGATAAACAAGGATATCTGTTTGCCTGTTGAAGTTGATAGGGGTACAACTTCCACCCACTTAGTAAAGTATTTTGTGGCTGTTATGATGAATTTATGCCCATTTGAAGATGGAGGATGTATCATTCCTATTAGATCTAGATCCCACTGGTAGAATGGCCAAGGTGTGGTCATTGGATGAAGTTCTTGCACTGGCACATGTATCAAATTTCCATGAAAATGACATTTCTTACAAGTCTTTGCAAAATTACAAGAATCTTTTTCCATGGTAGGCCAAAAAAATCCTATCCTAAGAAGTTTCTTAGCTAAAGATAATCCATTTGAGTGTGATCCACAAATTCCTTCATGAATTTCTCGTAAAGCTAAGTTTGATTCTTCCTCTTCTAAACACCTAAGGAGCATTCCATCAAGACTTCTTCGATACAATGTTTTAGAAATTATAGTGTATTTGGAGGCTTGTCGAATGAAGCTTTTCTTTTGGTTTCTTGTTAGGTCAATAGGAAGGGTTTGGTCTTTCAAATAGGTGTAAATTGGTCCATACCAGGGTTCTTCGGTTGTAGTAAGTAGGAAAATGGTGTAAGGATGGGTTGGATCATACGTGGGTTGAGTGACTTCTTCTACCAAGAACTCGTATCTAGCAGTTTGATCAGGTATCTATAAAAGTGAAGCCAAAGTTGCCATAGCATCTGTTGCTTTGTTCTTTTCTCTCGACACTTGTTCAAATGTGATGATAATGAAATACTTCTTGAGATTATCCACCATTTTTTTTTAAGGTACCAGTTTATCATCTTTGGTCTGATATTCTTCATTGACTTGATTTATGACCAATTGTGAGTCCCCATATACTTTTAATTCTGTCACTTTCCACTCTAATGCCAACTTGATTCCTATAACCAAGGCTTCATATTCTGCTATATTGTTTGTACATAGAAATAGTAATTTGTATGACTTGGGGATGGTGGAGCCTTGGAGCGTGATCAAGAATATGCCTGCTCCTAAGCCATGATGAGTGTAGGAGCCATCAAAATAAAGTTGCCATGTTTTTGCCTCAACATTCACAATCTCTGAATCCGGGAATTCAACTTGTATAGGATGATCATCATGAAGGGGTGCTTCTGCTAATTGGTCTACAATGACTTGTCCTTTAATTGCTTTTCTGTCAACATATTCTATATCAAATTCACTTAGGATCATCACCCACTTTGCTAATCTTCCATTTAATGTTGTTTTGCTTAGTAAATACTTCAAAGGGTCAATCTTGCCGATGAGCCTTATCTTGTGGGCTAGCATATAATGGTGTAATTTTTGTGAAGCAAAAACTACAGCCAAGCATGCCCTTTCCATGAAGGTATAATTCAGCTCATATTTGACTAAGGTTCTACTAATGTAGTAGATTACTTTTTCTTTTCCATTTTCATCTTCTTGTGCTAGAAGTGCCCCCAATGAATTTTTTGTGGCTGAAATATACAAGATTAAAGGCTTTCCTCTAATAGGTGGCATCAATATTGGTGGATTCATGAGGTACTTCTTTAATAGTTTGAAATCCTCTTCACACTTGGTATCCCATCTGAAGATTGTGTCTTTATGCAAGAGTTGATTGAAATTGTGGCATTTTTCCGCCAATTGAGAGATAAACCTTCTAATGGATTGTATCCTTCCTTGTAAAGACCTCATTTGACTAATAGTTTTGGGTGCATCCATTTCCATTATGGCCTTCACTTTAGCTGGGTCCACCTCTATTCCTTTTGCTAACACAATGTAACCTAGAAGTTTGTCAGATTGAACTCCAAAAGCACATTTCTTTGGGTTAAGTCTTACTTTGAATTCCTCTAACCTTTCAAAGATTTTTGCCAAAATGGGAAGATGTTCTTTTCTTGAATGTTACTTGGCTAGTATGTCATCGACATAGTCCTTCATGAATTTATGCATCATATCATGGAATATTGTAGTCATTGCTCTTTGATAAGTTGCTCCGGCATTTTTCAAACCAAAAGGCATGACATTCCAACAAAATGTGCCCCATGCACATGTAAAAGCAGTTTTGTCTTGATCTTCAGGTGCTATTTTGATCTAATTATAGCCACTAAATCCATCCATGAGTGAAAACATGGAGTGTCCCACTGTGAGGTCTACAATAGCATCAATGCTAGGAAGTGGAAAGTCATCTTTAGGACATGCCAAGTTTAAATCCCTAAAATCTGTGCAGATTCTGATGAACTTATCTGCTTTAGATACTGGCACTATATTGGAGATCTATTGTGCGTAATCAATGGCTCTTATAAACCCCACCTTTAATAGCTTCTCTAATTCCACTTTGACAAGTAAGGCTATATGAGGATGCATTTTCCTTAGTTTTTGCTTGACTGGTTTAGCTCCTTCCTTTATATTGAGGTGATGCATTATCAAATTTGGGTCTAACCCCTGCATATCATCATAAGACTATGCGAAGTTAACTTGCTTTTCCTTAAAGAACTTAATGAATTTTGTTCTTTCTTCGCTAGATAAGGATGATGCTAAGTGAATGAACTTTGGCTCTGTTTCCGTTCCAATGTTTATCTTTTCTATTGGCTCAATTAGAATTGGAGACCTTTCTTCATAGTGATCTTGTAGAACATCCAAAGTCCCTTCCATAGGTGCCTCAGTTGGGTTTTCACCTTTGGAAACATCCTTTATTTCTTTGTTTTTTTCTTGATCTAATGTTGCCACAAAATGGTTTTCAACACTCGATTCTTTTCCTTTTCTATTTTTTTTTATTTTTTTATTTTTTCTCAGATTAAGAGTTTGGATGCTCCCTTTGATCATTTCTTCTTGATAGTCCTTGGTAAAAGAAGGTTCAACCGCGTTGAGGTATTGGGACAGCATGTTGTCATTCAAGAAAGTTGGCAAGGTATCAGGTTCCATGGCATCCCATTCGATTAGGTCCGGCCAAATGAGAGTTAATGGGTCAACATTGGGGTTTGTCTCAATTGGGCTTAAAGTGTTTATCTCATTGTTGGAAGGTTCACACATTGTATCTTGAAGATCTCGGACATGGGCTTCCTCTAAATGTTCTAAAGAAGAAGGATCAAAATCCTCCTCACTAGACTCCACTATGGTTTTTGTTGGATAAAAATTGTGTGGATTAAACCTAGTGTTTGACTCTTCCATAGTAGGTCTCCATGAAGGAACAAATGGTTCCCCTACCCATTGATTTATTTCTATTTCTATGCTTGGCACGTCATTTTGAATCACTTGGCTAGAACTAGATGCTTGATTTGGAGTTGATTCTGCCATTAGTCCTTTATGTTTATTAGAGGTATAAGTGTGAATAACATCAATGCCCTTATCTTGACATGACCCATTAGATAGAGTCTCCCATTCCCATTCATTAGAATCCTCATCACTATGAGATTCTAATTGTAGTATTTGATTATATAATTTGGGATAATGTTTTTGTGTGTATCCTTCTTCAAGATATCCTAAACCTGTCTTCTGCTTGGAATCTCGCCATGTGGATTCTAGGGGTTCAATTAGCCCTTCATTTCTTGTGCCTAAAGGTCCTTGACCTTCATAACCCATCTTTTGCATGATTTCAAATCCCTTCCCATATTGATGTGTGGGAATGATTGGATTTTGAATATGTTTAACATGGGCACTTGATTCTTCATCTTTATATAGCCAATTCAGAATTTCATTGTCTTCTTCATTCATGGCGGATGATGTACTTGCTCTTACAAAGTTATCATTATACTTATGAGGCATATTTGGAGGTTTTCCAAAGGACTTTGGTGATAAGGGTAATTCCATCATAGATAAGGAGTATTCCCCTACTCCTTGTTGCTTAATCTTGCATTGCTTATCAAAGTTTTGCATCATTTTGTCCATCTTTTGATAATGAGCTTCTTTGGTATATCTTGGAACATCTTTAGTGGAGTCTTCTTTTGCTTCTTGGGTTTCCTTACGATATCTTGTGACAGCCTTGGTAGATTCTTCTTTTTCTTCTTCACTAAAAATGTTATTCTCATTAACCTTCTCTTTTCCTTTAGTCGATGTAGATTGGTTAATGAGTTTTGGAGTTTCTTGAACAGTAATTTCTTCTTCCATCTTCTCTTTTCCTTTCACCAAAGGGATGTCTTTAGAACTTTGGCCTTGTTCCATTTGATTGGGTATAGACCCTTCAGCATTGTGTGGAACCAATGAGTCATTTATAGGTTTGACGTTATTACAATATTGGAAGGGATTGAGGTCTCCACTTACCATTATTTCTTGCCCTTGATATGGGAATTTTAGGCATTGATGGTAGGTTGAAGGAACAGCCTACATTTCATGGATCCATGGCCTTCCTAACAAAATTTTATAAGTCAATTTGAGGTCCAATACTTGGCATATGGTTTCTTTTTGTATAGGACCAACTCTTATGGGCAAAACTATGACTCCTCTTGACGCTCTTTCTTCATCATCGTAGGCTTTTATGGTTATCTTTTTCTTTGGGTCAATAGCCTCCTCCGAAAATCCTAAGGCTTTTACCAAGCTAAGGGTACAAATATTTAAGCCAGCACCTCCGTCTATAAGGACTCTTTTCACCCTATGCTTATGAATCAACACTTCTTTGTGTAAGGGCAGATTTTGGGGATGATTAAGAGACATATCATCTTGTTTGGAGAATGATAGGCAATGAGGTGCAATTAAATGCCCCACCATGTTTTGGAACTTATCTACCTCCAAATTTAGAGGCACATTTGTTTCCAACAAGGCTTTTTCCAAAATGTCCTTATGGATTGGTGATAGTTTGAGTAGCTCAAGAATAGAAATTTGAGCAGGCATCTTTAGCAATTGATCAACCAAGTTATATTGTTTCGATGATGATGTGGAAGCTTGGTTTGGTATCACCACTTTTGGAGCATTATTAGATATGACAATTTTTTATGCTTGCCCCCTAGTGACCACATTTGTTGATGCTTCTCTTAATTTACCTTTTATTACAACAACATTTATGCTTTGATCTTCTTGACTTATGGTATTTATTGTGTTGTCATAAGTGTGGGCAAAATTCACTTTATCATTACCCTTTTTATGGTTTTGATTTGTATTGGATGACTCCCCCTTTTCATGATTCAAGAAGGGGTTCTTATAGGCCGTGTGATCCTCATTGTTTCGAGGTCCTTCAACTTGGATGATGTTGTTATTAATCAAATCTTGTACTAAGTGCTTCAATTGCATGCACTCGTTGGTTGGATGACCTCTTTTTCGATGGTATTCACAATGATGAGATGCATTCCACCAATGAGATTTGACTTCGGGTTCATAATTTGATATATCTGGTAGTGTGATAACTTGATTAGCCAACAAAGTTTTTAGTACATTCTCCAAAGGTTCACCCAAGGGAGTGAATTTCATTTTATTATAACTGGAGTTTGATTTTGATTTATCCCAAGTCTTATTGTTGGAAGTATTTGAATTATTGCTATTATAATTATTGGAATTATATGGGGCTTTATTTTCTTGGTTGACATTGTTTGAAGAATTCAGTCCATATGGTATAACAAAAGGGGTAGACTTCAAGTTGTGTGACTCCACAACCCCATCATTCACAAGATTTTTATTGTTACTTTTATTCCATGATTTTGATTTATCATTGTGATTGTTGGACCCTTGATTGAAATATTTAGGAACATAATTATTGTTGTTGTTGTTGTTGTTGTTGTTAGATTTATTGTCTTTAAATAATTTAATCTCCCCTCTTTTGACCAAAACATCTTCAATCTTAACTCCATTTTCAATATTTTTTTCAAATGTTGGAGGACATTGAAGTTGTAATTGATAGTTCATTTCCGCGGTCAAGTTATTGGTGAAAATCTCCATCTTCTCTTTCTCGGGGATCATTCATGGATACCTTGTGAAAATGGTTCTCCACCTTTGTAAGAATCCTAAGAAGGACTCTCCATCTTTTTGTTTAGTATCGCATAATTTGAGCTTAGTAATTTCATGCTCAATGTTGTAAGAGTAGTGGGTTATGAATTTAGAGGCTAACTCCTCAAAAGACTTTATTCTGGGAGTTAGTTTTGAAAACCACTCCATTGCTGGACCTCCTAAGCTTCTAGGGAAGAGTCTCATTAGATAAGTATCATTGTGCATGAACTCTATGCTTAGGGCACAAAATTCCCTTAAATGATCCTGTGGGTCTGTTTTACCCATGTATTTATCGTACTTAGGAAAAATGGTATTAAAAGGGAAAGATATTCTTTGCTAAGCTTTTGTCGAAAGGAAAAGGACACAAAGCTTCTATGGAAAAGGCCTTAGGCTTAGCTGCCTTCTTCATGGTATCAATTTGTTCTTGAAAGGCCTTAAGTTGCCTAGTCATAACATTCATAGGATCATCTTGTTGATGGTCCTTCTTAAGTTGGTCAATATCAAAGTCATAGGGCAGCTTTACCCCCTTTTGTGCTAGGTTTAGGAAGAAGTTCTCCCTATCTTTATCTATTAATTTTTCCATCACCTCTAAGAAATCATTGTCTTGGGCAGCTTTTTCAACCCTTTCTTCGAGTGTCTCTTTAGTATTGTAGTTGGCATTATTGATGTTATGATAGGCTGAATTCATATCACCCATCTCTTCACGTCTTGGTTCAAATAGATTTTGAAAGATTTCCCCTTGATTAGGATCTTTGAACACACTTTGGTACTCTACCTCTTGCCTTGGGTTTACAAAGATAGTACTATCACCTGGTAATGATTCCCTATATGCTTGTGACTGTGTGGAAACCGGCATCCAACAAGGGTTCATTTTTGGAATTACTCCTTGATATTGAGAGTTGTTGATTTTATTATTGAAGAGATTTAAAAGTATAAGATGATTTTCAATGGATATCTCTCACTTGTTTATGTATTTGCAAACACAACAACCACACATTCACTTGTTCCTTTTTACCAACTTAAACACAAAATGTTTGATTTGTAGAATGTTATCACGGGTCTTTGACAAGAAAACACTTCAAGCACCTACCTAGCTCAAAATTGGTTTGTAAACATGGCTCTATAAAGTGGTCTTGCTACTTATCAAGGATTTAGTAAGTATTCCATTCAAATAGATTTCAATCTCTCATCCCCCAAGTATGTTAAGGGGCTTCCCACATGCACCAAAGTACGAGTTTGTGCAATCCGTGAGGACTACTAGAGGAAGTTCGAGAAATTAAGATCCATTTGTCATGAACCCCATTAAAGATACATGCATTTCATTTTATAGTGGGTCAGATTCTCATGATGAAAGCAAGTGTATCCCACTTTGGGTTGTCCCTCTCACTAGCCTTGCTAAGGCAAATTCGGGAGGCGAGCCCACTAGATTTCTAGCATGTGCATGTAAAGAAAAAAATGAACTTAGTAGGACAAGTTTGGGAGTTTGATCCACTCAAAGAGTGAAGAGCATATCCCTATTGTCTTCCTTTGTTCCACACAATCAAATACACATTTGTTCTTTTTCAATCTCTTGACAAGGAGATTCTTATAATTGAAGTGTGAAATTCATTTCCTACTTTATCTCCAACTTATATCAAATTGAATGCAAGATTGAAATAGAGAAATACCTTGTTCATAGCTAGCATAGGCTAGGGGCATTTTTGAGTGATTTCATTTTATTTCACTCACCTTGGCAATAACTCCTTCCAATTGTGTTTGTCCTCCAACAAGTTAGTCAACACAAACACTCAAAATGAGGGGAAACCAAAATCCAAATTGACAACACAAGGCTTTATGTAATGAATTTCAAACCAAAAACTTGAATTTAAGGACTGAAAATCCAATTTAAGGAGACAAATTTTCTCTTATAAGCTTCAATTATAGCAAGGTATTTTTGGTATACCTGATTGTCTTCTTCTTGTGTTGTTTCAAGAACCGCTTTGATGTGTGCTTGGTTCTCCCTTTTGATCCTTTTTGCAAGTGCTTTGCCTTCCTGATTGAATTTCGTCTCTGGTCTTATCACCTTTTTATGCCCTATCATTCTACAGATTAAAAATCATTGTACCACAGTCAGATTTATTTATTCATGAAATTCTGCAAAAGCGCACTAAAATTAATTGAAAGTGCTATTTTATGATTCAAAAGGGCAGCTAATAAAATTAAAAGCACTATTTTATTCTTGACAGGAAATTGCAAAAGCGCACAAATAAATCTTAGAAGCACTACTTAAAAAGGTAAAGGTGATAATATTTATGCAAAAGCGCTAATAAAACCAGTGAAAGTGCCTAGGGGTCAAGAGGAAAGCACTCTTTCACGAAGAAAAAGTGCTAAAAGATATATAGACCAAAGGTATGAATCACAAAGGTGCTGTAGATTGATGCAAAGGCACACAAATTTTCCGCATAAGCACCGAAACAGTGATTGTAAGCACTATTTCTTCTCGCAGAAGCATCGTTTAATCTGTCAAAAGTGCTATTTTCTGAAAAAGCCAAGGGTTAATGATATGCAATTTTGGAAATAATGACAAATTTCTACATGATTAGTAATGTAGAGCATTTTGCCCCACGGTGGGTGCCATTTGTACACTAGGGAAAGTGCCTTCATAGAATTAAGGTTAATCAATAAATGAAAATAGAAACTAAATACAACCACAAGGCAAATAGATCAACTATTTAGCAAAATAAAGACTAATTGAGCATCCTATGGCTCTCTAACTAGAATGAATAATGAAGAAGCTCTCACTAATGACAGTTCTAGAATGAGAATGATAAAGATAACAATGCTATGCTAACAATTAGATCAAAAGAAATGCTAAAATGCTTCTCAAAATGTCTTTCTAAGCTCAAATTGCAAGAGGTTCAATGCAATTCTCAGATGTGTGGAGGATGAATCATGAAGGAATTATGGCTTCCTTTTATAGATTTCCCAAGGTGAGGGGGTGTAGTTGCATTTGATCATGGTTGAGTTGGGGTTAAGTCTTTGGTTCCACCCTTTGAAGACAATGCAAATTTTGTGTCCTCAAAGCTTGGGACAAGTAGACAAGATGGATGGCTAAGATTCTCTCTCACTTTGAGTGATTGAGATTCAATTGGGCTTGATCCATGTGAGTTTCTTTCTTTAAATCTCATTGGTTGCCCAGATTTCCTCTCCTTTTGGGTTGTTGAGAGTAATTAGGATTTATTAATTGATTTAAATGAATTTATTTAGCCATGTACCCCTTGAATGGGTTGAATTTAATTTAATCCAAGACTATACAATTAATTGATTTAATTGTATTTTGATTTGATTGTACTTGATTAAAATGCTCTCAATTTTGATTGGTCTTAATTTAGGACTTGATTTTCATTTTGATTGGCTAATTATGTATTGTGATTCAATTGATTCAATTATATCCTTGATTTGAATTGATTTGAATTGATTTTCTTTGATTTATTGTTAAATTTTCTTTGTCCACTTTTAGGTGATTACAACAATATTTGACTCATACAAGACTTGATATAGCACATTCAGTTGGAATTGTAGAAAGATTTCAAGCTGAACCTAGAGAATCACATTTTGCAGCAGTAAAGAGGATACTGAGATATTTAAGAGGCACAATGGACTATGGATTATGGTATGAAAAATCTGATGATTTTACCCTATGTGCATATACAGATGTTGATTGGGGAGGTAGTGTTGATGATAAGAAAAGCACCAACTTGGTGGAGCATTTTTCCTTGGAGGAAGATTAGTTTCTTGGCTAAGCAAGAAGCATAATTGTATCTCACAAAGCACAGCAGGAGCAGAATATGTAGCAGCAACAAACAATTGTAACCAGATAATTTAGATGAAGCAGATGCTGAAGGATATTGTTATAAAATTTGTTGAACCTGTTGTTATACATTGTGATAACACCAATATAGTTAGTATGTCTAAGAATCCTATATTACATTCTAAGACAAAACATATAGAGATTAAGTATCATGTTGTAAGAGAGAAAGTTGCTGAGAAAGAAGTCAGACTTGAGTACATAAGTACAAAGGAGCATATAGTAGATATATTCACAAAGCCTTTGCCTAAGGATACATTTGAGTATTTGAGAGGTATGCTTGGGGTTATGCCTCAACTTACTTTTCAGAAGTGATGCAGTTGGTTGCATCTGTCCAGTGGTATATGAGCCTTATCTTTTTTCTGGACTGGATGTTGGTACTTCCTCTATGGGGGACTATGTGTATCAAAGCTGAGTCATGAGGACTCTAGTAAATGTATTTTCTGAAAAGTGTCTTTTGATATTGAGTTGTTGTTGACTTAGTGATGGAATTTATGTTATTGATGTCAATGGGGGAGAAGTATGCATGAAAAAAAATCTAAGACATCTATTGCAAAAAATTGAATAGGATAACAAAGCAAGATTTGATTGATGAAGAGGATTTGAAGAAGCAGTGTTGCAGTATTGGATTTTTGGAACATTGGATGTTTTTCATCTATATTGCCATCAATGCCAATGGGGGAGATTGTTAGGAATGAATGCTAAAGTGTTTGGAAGCCATTCTGTAGCAGTTGTTGTTGCATTCATGACTATGATTGTCATTGATGTCAACACAGTGATTTACCAAAGACTTGCAGTGAAGCAGACCGAGTTTGGATTAGCGCATGTGGGTTATTGTAGTTGGAGCTATGAGACTTTGAGGATATACTATTTGATATGTCATATGTCTATGGTTAAGAGCACAGACAGTAATTCATTAATTCATGGAAGTTATGACCATTTTGGTGGAAGCAGTATTCAGGTAGTGTTCCTGAGTAGCGGTTTGTGGAAATCGGATGATATCTCCTAATCAGGATGGAATCTAGTTTTGTGCAGTTAAAGGGAATTTGGAGACACGTTGATAGTGATGTGGATGATAGTGTAGACTTCGAGGTTGCACGAGTGAAGATTTATTGTATTTGGAAGCTGACAGTTTTGAGTAATTTTGGTGTAGCGTGTGGAATCTTTTATTTTGTAATTGTATGCCGACTCATTTGTAATTATTTGAGTTTGGTATAAAGAAAGGAATGTATTTACTTGTTATGAAGTAGCATCATGTGGTTGTAATGCAAAAGTGTGTAATTATGATATGGTAGCAGCGGTTGTGATGCTGTATGCATGAAGTGAAGAAAAGAGCTAAGTATGAAAGCGAATTTGTGAAGGAAGACATGCAAAGTACAAAGATCTGAAATTGAGATCTGATGTAATAGTGAGTGCATATTGGCACAGTTAGAGAAGAGGTAACATATTATTATGTTGAGTAATGCAAAGATTATTTGGACTGTGTGTTCAGTGATCTTACCCTGAAGCTATTTGGGCAGTGGGTCCTTATGTCTTCCATAACTCTTAACAGGGTTAGAATCTTTTAACAAGGATTCAAAATCTCCTAACAGGAATTCATATGTACTGAATGTATTTCATAAGACTCCTAACAGATTCCATCCTCTCACAAGGAATATTCATATTAGTGCATCTTTTGTGGGCATCATTCCCACCGGGGTTTACTCTTTGATCAAGAGGTTCCCTAGTCAACATATCTTGTGTCATTGTGTTATTGTGTATGAATATCTTTCTATGGTTGGTAATTATATTTCTTATATGGTTTAATGTTGTTGAAGATGATAAAAGTTATAATTATCTTATAACTGATTCACCCCCTCCCCCCCCCTCTCAATTATCTTGGTGGACTTTACTTTCTAACAAAATGTATATGATGAAAACTTTCCTGTTAAGAACAAGTTCAAACATGCAAACATTAATGATAAAGAGCATAATCAATATACTCTAACATATCCATAAACTTGTAAAAAACACTAATTTTCACCATAACCTCGAATGAGCATGAAGCAAGTGCATCCAAGACTTGCTTGATTTAAGCTCTTAGAGAGGTTGTGGGTGTGCTCTCCCAACACAAGTATAGATCCCACTATGAATGCAAGGAATAATGAAGATAGAAATGCTCAAGAAGCTATAGAAGTGTATCGTCTTAAAATGGAAGCACTTCCATGATAAGAGCATTTAGCCCTCCGAGTAAGTGGTTTGGGGTCATGTCAAGCACCTTGATCAGGTCTTTGCATGTATTTGGCTTTTCTCCCCGCTTTCCACTTCTTTCCTGCACTTGATTTCTTCATTCTAGGTGAAATTAGGGTTAGGATCTTAAGGATTCTACTGATTTTCCCTCTTCCATGACTCTATTTTCTAGGTAGGATGTAGAAATAGATCCTCTTGGCCTTCATCATAGTAATAATAGGATTTTATGTCTACCCTTGACATTATGTCATGTTCTGGCATTAGTTCTAGGTTTCTGGGCATCCCCGGGACCTCCTGACTTGGTTCTGAGTCAATCTAGGACTAGGGTTAGGGTTGAGCTCGAACTTGACTAGGTCAGGTCCAACCTTGATTTTGCCCCCTTTCTTCAAAACTTCAATTTCCATGATTTTCAAGCATCGGGCTTTCGGGAGATTTATTTTCCCGCCTCCAGGTCGGCCATTTCGGGTTTCGGGATGGTAAATCCTTTAATTGCATTTAATCTAGGTATATTTTCTAAAGGTTAGGACCTAATTGGGATTTAATTCTCCAAGGTGGACCCTCTAGAGGAGTGTGCCCTAGTTCACTATAAAAGGAGGCCTTCCTCTCTCATTTTCACATCCACAATCAAGCAATTGATATCCATCTCTCAAGTGCTCAAGCTCTCAAAGTGCAAGCAAGTCTTCAAACATTCAAGTGTTCAAGCATCCATCCATCAAGGAGATCCATTGTTAGCCATTGAAGGATTCAATCTCTTTGGAGCCCCCTTTGATGATCGATCCTTCCACATTCATTCAAGCCTTCTCATATGCAAAGATCAAGTTAAGATTGGTGTTGAAGATCAAATGTCATTGATTGGAGACATCCTACATTCATTCTACATTCATTTAAGAACTCCTACTTGTGGATTTGAGGATTCGAATCCTCTACAAGGACTTCAACATAAGCGAGGTGATTTGTTTCAATTACTTTGTTTATGCACAATACATTTCAATTCAATTTCAAGGTTAATTCCTAAATTGGGGTTTGACCAAGGCAAACCCCCCATACAACAAAAACCCCCCATTTTCTTGTAGGTACAGGTGCGGAATTTTGGATCTGAGAGTGAATTTGGATACCCTTTTCGAAAAACTTTCGAGATTTGCAAACAGAATTCGAATCGGACTTCAAATAAAGAATGTAGTATTTGACCTTTTATGAGGGTCAAACCTGAGCTGAGCCATCTTGGAGAAAGATTTCTGGGTTTTCTCTGTCTTGGCATTTCCAGTCCAATATTGGTTTCAGATTTTCCTGAAAGTGTACACTGACATCAGAATTCAACATTTTCCATATCTGCCCTAATTTGAGGTTAGTATTTGTATTTCAATTATTTCAGATTTCCAAACATAATATATATCTTCCTCCATAGGGAAATATTGGATTTACTTTCTCTCTCTTCCATATTCTTCACAAAATTGATTCAATTGTGTATTAACCTTGTGGTTGATCAAATTGGATCTCTTCTTTGGGGAATTTGGGTTTGAGAATAGATCTCATATTTCCCCCTATACATTTGAATAGGGTTGAATCCATTTTACCTCTATTCATTTTGGTGAACCCGTCTAGCTTACTCTCTTTATGTTTTGGTGTTAGATTCCTCTTTATTCTTATTGTGGAATTGGATGCTTTATTGTGCTATCCTTTTTATCTTATTAGTATTAGATTTTTCCTTTGTGTTAGATCTTGCATGCTAATTAGATTTTATATTCATGCTTTATGTGTCTTTAGTTTAGTTCATTTGCATTACATTGGTTTATGAGCTTTACTACCACTAGTCCTACTTATAACATTCCGGTTAGAAGAATCATAGACTAATGGGTGCCTTTGATCCTGAATCTTCCTCTCCTTTCCTTAGGATCCTGGATGATAACTTGATTCTTTGATTCCAATCCTCCTATGGATCAAAACTCTTCTCACTCATCTCATGATGAGGCTGAAGCTTTACGAGTTCCTCCTGAACAAGTCCAAAGACTTTCCACTGAACTTGATAAAATGGGTAATTGGCTTCTGCAAGAAAACCATAATCAAGATTCCATTCAAGCTATAGAGGCTCTTAAGAAAGTTCTCTATGATAGTGATCAGGGTGTTAAAATCTTGCGTGGTATTACTCATCTTGTGCATTCAAATGTTAAACCTTTAGCTCAAGAAGCTCAAGATTTAGGGTTGATTCCTCCTATCACTAGTGTTGAACCTCCTTCTAATCCTCTACCTAGTATTCCTATCTATACTCCTCCTTTGGTGACTATGACAGTTCCCTCTGTTCCTATGAGTGTTCCTCCTATGTCCCTTCCTACATCACAACCTTCATATCATAATGTTCCTTTCACTTATTCCAATCCGCTTCCAACTATAGTTCCTAGTGTTCCTCCAGTTGTATCTTCTATTCCTGCAGCTTCTTACACTTTACCTAGTGTGTCTAATGTTGCTACTCCTCCTATTTCCTCTAATGATTCAACAATCATCAGTTTGGCTCAAACTGTATCATCCTTACAAAAAAAACTATCTTCCTTAACCCAAAACAAGTTTAGTATTCCTACATGTGACATGGGAAGTCCCTTGTCCTGGGATATTATTCGTACGCTTGTTCCTCAGCAAGGTGAGATGCCTCATCTTGAGAATTATAATGGAAAAGGAGATATTGTTCATCATGTTAAAACATTCCAAATCCTTTGTAGTGATTATGCTCATGACCATAGGATTTAAGCTAAACTATTTGCTAGAACTTTCCGTGACAAAGCTTTACAATGGTATTGTTTTTTGCCTCCTTATTCTATTGATTTCTTTCCACAACTTGCTAATGCCTTTATTCAACAATTTCAAAATAATATTGGTCTGCAAGTGTCTTTGACTGATTTAATGCATTGTAAACAAAGTGCTAAAGAAAAATTGACTAAATTTATTGGTAGATTTAAGCATTTGCATGCTCAAATTTCTTATCATGTTCCTGATATTGATATTCAATGTATGTTTATTTCAAATTTGCAAAAGGATATTAGAGATAAGATTATGCTTACCGAATTTACCTCTTTTCAACAACTTTGTGCAACACTTCATCATTATCAATTACAAGTGAGTCAATTTGAGAGCAACACTCCAATGGCTCCTGTTCCAGTTGATAAGAGTGATGATGCTCCTAATCCAAATAAATTTTAAAAATTCAACAACTATGTCAAGATAAACAAACAAGTGAATGCATTTTCTGATCAGGTTGTTGTTGCATCTCATAATGCCACTTTTGCATCCATTGCTTTTCAATTAAATTGTACATTTACTCCTCTTTCTAAAACTTTACATGCTATTATGAATAGGTTGTTAGCTACTAATATGATTACTTTACCTCCTATTCAACCTCTTTTACCTACTACGATTGCATCTAAATCTTTTGATCAAAATGCTTTTTTTCAATATCATCGTCAGAATGGTCATGATACTGAGAGATGTTATTCTTTAAAACATAAGTTTCAAGATCTAATTGATTCTAAGGTTTTATCTATTGATAATCTGGATAGTAGTGGGAATCAATCTGTCTCTCCTCCTAATCAGAACTTTCAAATCTATACGAACCCTTTGCCTACGCATGATACTAATACTATTGCTCAATCATCTACTATGGAAATTGTGTATGATTCAAAGATGGATGATCTCAATCATGTTGTTAATCAAGTGGAGCATGTTGATCAATCTATATCTCCACCTCACCCTCAACCTCAAGTTCAATCTCAACCTCGACCAAAACCTAAACCTAAAATGAAAACTCAACCAAAACCTCGACAACAATCTAAGAATAAAAGACCTCAAGAACTTTTGATTACCTTTGATGACTCTGAGATTATTAAAGCTCTCGATGGTCCCCTTTACATTGCTGCTATGATTGCTCAGATACCTACTCGTGGTTGTCTTTTTGATCCTACCTCCTTAGTCAATGTTATCACTGAAGAAAATCTTTTTATGAAAAGTTTACAACATGACTTCTATGATACATCGGATGTGTGGATTCAAACTTGCAATGGTTTTCTTTATCCATCATTTGGTTCTATTAATATACCGGTTGAACTTTGTGGAAAGATTGTGAACACTACCTTTGTTGTTGTTCCTACTTCTGATCAATTTCAAGTTAAGCTAGGTTTGCCTTGGTTGACTTCCATGCATGTTGTTGCTTCACCTATCCATAAGTATCTTAAGTTCATTCATGATGAAGAAGTGAAGATGATTAATCATAGTTTATATCAACCTTCTAGGCCTAGAGATTGCGTTGCTCTGGATTTCTTTTGGCCTTCATTAACTAATTCATGTCCTCCTCGACCTGATAATCTTTTTAGATCATATCAAGCTTATAAACATCATAAAATTCTTGAGTTAAGTTCACCTCCTAGGGATCTTAATCGTGGTCTTTTACCTACACCTTCTATACCTCCTTTAACTATAACTTCTAGTTCTGTTAATCAAGTTCCTTCTACTAAACCTGTCAAAGATCTTGTGATTGTTTCTCCAATGGTTAATAATCCTATTGATCTTCCTAAAGAACCTATGAAGGATCCTATGATTGTTGCTCCTAGTTCTCAACCTATTTCCAATAAATCCAAATGAAACTGATCTGCTAATGAATGTCGTAAAAAGCATCGTGCTCATGCTAAAGCTAAAAGATCTCTACCTTCTTCAGATAAACCTATGCATAATGTGTTAGAAGATGTTGTTACTAATAATGATGTTCACATGCATGATTATGATGATTCTATTCGTATCTTAGATCCTATTTTGATTAATTTGGATGAGGAAGATACTCTTGATGATACTGGTGATGTTAATGATGAATATGAAACTATTGACATTGACATTGATTTACCTAATATGCTTTCATCACAATTAACTCTTACACCTAGTGTCGAACATAGTGATTCTCAAGAGGATCCTTGTTTGGAACTGGCTATCATTCCTACTGTGTTGGATATAGTCCCTCTTGCGAGTTACCCACCTTCCCTAAATGATATACAATGAGATGGGGAAAGTAGGCGACACGCGTGATCAGCTTGTCCTTCATGGTAGCTTTGTTGTGTGTTTTCCTGTTGTACTGTGTTTCTCCCATAATGTGTTTGCTAAATGTTGTTAGATTATTTTATACGATCCTTGTTACTCAGTTGGTGCAAGGTGATGAAGGAATCAAAAACTGTTGTTCAAATCTCCTATATGTATCTCTATTCTTCTATGCATTGTTCAATGTTATGTTGTAAATGTGCTATTGTTCGTAAATGTTTCCTTGTGTAATCTTCTTGGATTCGAAATATGGTAGCACTAATTCTTTTTGGTCTCCATGTCATGGTCCGAAAAGATTCTCCTTCGTATATCTTATGTGATTTTTCCTCCTTTGTGATTGTAGTTCTACTTCCTTTGGGGAATGATGTCAATTCATTTGCAATAATATCATATATATATTATCTTATGATCATACTTACCCCACAGTAGGTGGATCCCTTCTGTGTTCTTTGTATGTTTCTATGATATTTCCCTTGATTTGTCTTCGTCTGGGAGCATCTCGATGTGGAAACATAATCAGTGGAGTTGTTTATATTTTTGTTAAAGCCATTGCTCTTGTTAAAGTGCCAGCAATGACTTTAACGTGGGGGCATACACTCTACTCATCTATTGCACACACGCACTTTTCAATACGCATATATTTTTCAAGATACTTCTTTTCCCTTTTTGGATTAGTAACTAATCCTTAAAGCATAGATTTATATTTTAGGATCTCTTGATCCCTCCAGTTTCAAATATACATATATTGTGATCCCTTAAGGTCGAAAGTGTCCTTAAGATTGGATCTCTTTTGTTTCTATTTTTGGTTTTATTATTATGGAGTAGAATATTCCTAAGGATAAATCCTTGATGGGTTGACTAGTGAGTAGCCACATTCACTAGGTGATTCAATTCCATCTTTCTAGTTGCGTCATTCTCTTTTGTGGTTCACAATGGGACATAAGTTCTCATTGGGCGAGGTAATCACACCTTCTTTCTCTCTCTAGAGATGTCTCTCTTATTGTGATCTAGGAGTTGACGAAGACTTGAGTCCCTGGGGGCTTAAGGTTTCTCTTTGTCCCTTGGATTACGATAAGATTATCTTTTTATTTTGATCTTCTTTACCAAGAGTTTGCATCGAGTCCATACTCTTGCTAAAGTGGGGGCTTAATGTATCATCTTAAAATGGAAGCACTTCCATGATAAGAGCATTTAGCCCACTGAGTAAGTGGTTTGGGGTCATGTCAAGTGCCTTGATCAGGTCTTTGCATGTATTTGGCTTTTCTCCCCAGTTTCCACTTCTTTCCTGCACTTGATTTCTTCATTCTAGGTGAAATTAGGGTTAGGATCTTAAGGATTCTACTGATTTTCCCTTTTCCATGGCTCTATTTTCTAGGTAGGATGTAGAAATAGATCTTCCTAGCCTTCATCACAATAATCATAGGATTTTATGTCTACCCTTGACATTCTGTCCTGTTCTGGCATCAGTTCTAGGTTTTTGGGCATCCTCGGGACCTCCTGACTTGGTTCTGAGTCAATCTGGGACCAGGATCAAGGTCGAGGTTGAACCTGACTAGGTCAGGATCAAGCTCGAACTTGACTAGGTTAGGTCCAACCTTGATTTTGCCCCCTTTCTTCAAAACTTCAATTTCCATGATTTTCAAGCATCGGGCTTTCGAGAGATTTATTTTCGGGATGGTAAATCCTTTAATTGCATTTAATCTAGGTATATTTTCTAAAGGTTAGGACCTAATTGGGATTTAATTCTCCAAGGTGGACCCTCTAGAGGAGTGTGCCCTAGTTCACTATAAAAGGAGGCCTTCCTCTCTCATTTTCACATCCATAATCAAGCAATTGATATCCATCTCTCAAGTGCTCAAGCTCTCAAAGTGCAAGCAAGTCTTCAAGCATTCAAGTGTTCAAGCATCCATCCATCAAGGAGATCCATTGTTAGCTATTGAAGGATTCAATCTCTTTAGAGCCCCCTTTGATGATCCATCCTTCCACATTCATTCAAGCCTTCTCATATGCAAAGATCAAGTTAAGATTGGTGTTGAAGATCAAATGTCATTGATTGGAGACATCCTACATTCATTGAAGCACTCCTACTTGTAGATTTGAGGTAATTTCAAGGTTAATTCCTAAATTAGGGTTTGACCAAGGCAAACCCCCCATACAACAAAAACCCCCATTTTCTTGAAAGTACAGGTGCAAAATTTTGGATCTGAGAGTGAATTTGGATACCCTTTTCGGCAAACTTCCGAGATCTGCGAACAAAATTCAAATTGGACTTCAATTAAAGAATGTAGTATTTGACCTTTTATGAGGGTCAAACCCGAGCTGAGCCATCTTGGAGAAAGATTTATGGGTTTTCTCTGTCTTGGCATTTCCAATCCAAGACAGGTTTTAGATTTTCCCGAAAGTGTACACAGACATCAGAATTCAATATTTTCCAGATCTGCCCTAATTTGAGGTTAGTATTTGTATTTCAATTATTTCAGATTTCCAAACATAATATATATCTTCCTCCATAGGGAAATATTGGATTTACTTTCTCTCTCTTCCATATTTTTCATAAAATTGATTCAATTGTGTATTAACCTTGTGGTTGATCAAATTGGATCTCTTCTTTGGGGAATTTGGGTTTGAGAATAGATTTCATATTTCCCCCTATACATTTGAATAGGGTTGAATCCATTTTACCTCTATTCAAGAAGCAACTCTCAAACACTCAATGCAAGAGGCCAAAGGAAGCTCAAGGAGGAGCTATGAAAGCAATCATCAAGCTCTATGGCATGCAAGTGATAAAAATGAAACAAGATGAAGCTAAATCATGAAGTAAACTAAGTTCTACAAACTTAAAAGAAATTTAGCAACTACCAAATTGTTAGTAAAAACTTTATGAAACCAATTCTAAGTCTAAACTAGCATAATAACTCGAATGCAAAAAGGAATGTCTTTTGCTTGAGACAAGGGTCCTATTTATAGGATTTTGGAGGGTTGGATTGAGGTGACATCTATGTGGAATCCACATAGGTGCCACTAAGGAGACACATAAGCCATGCAAAGCCCAAGGCTTGCTCACACATGTGTGAGCAACTTGGGATGTGAGAGGTCAATGTGTACTTCAAGTACATGTGTAAGTGTGTGTAAGAGATTTGTAAGAGAAAGAGTCCATTTTCACAATTTTGGAAGGTGTAAGAACTGTCATCAAAATTGTAAGAAGCCTTGTTTGTGCAATTTTTAGCAATTTTTGAAAAGATATTTTTTAGAAATTTTCTCACACGTGTGAGAAAATAATTAGGACTAATGGATGTAGGAATCCAAAAATTAGCCTAATTAACCTTAGGTTAATTAGTGAGTAGGCTTATTAGCCAGAAAGTGATGTGTGTAGGATAGCATCTAGGTTGGATTTAGGATTAAATTAAATTAATTTTAATTTAATCATGGCTTAGTAGAAATAAAGAATGTGAGGGAATTAAATAAATTAAAAATTTATTTAAAAGGGGAATATGGGGGAACATGTATTAAATTTAATTTAATATATTATGAAAGGTAGTATTTAAATTTAATTCAAATACTATAATTAGTGAATTTATTTAATTAAATAAATAGGTGAATTTAACAAATATAATTAATTAAAAAATTAGCTATAATGTTATTTGGAGTCATTAATTAAATTTAATTTAATTAATGTTAAAGGACAAATTTAGGTGTCTACAGTTTGTAGCCATAGAAGAGGAATGGCTAAGTAAAATTGGAGCAATGGAAGAATGCCAAGGGAAAGGGCACAAACATGACATGTTTGCATCAATAGTGTTAAAGGAAGAGACCAAGGGTGAAGATGCAGGATTGATTGGTCATGAGGAGACCATGGAATCAGATTTTTCTCCAAGCATGGAGACCTTACAAGAGGAATTTGGTGAACATGAAGATGATATGGTTCCTATGGTGAACCAAACAGATATTTTGATGATTGAAGAACTGGTATTTCCTTTTCCTAACCCTTTTGTTGCAGATTTGCTAGGGTTCTATTTTGATGACTATGTTGAAGTGATCCACGAAGACATGGAGATGCATAATGAAGGTTTGGGTACTTGGCATGAGTACAAATTGATTGATGGAGGGTTCAAGAAGCCAACAAAGAGAGGGTAATTTTGTTTTTGTAGGGTACAAGCAATAAAAACCAAAGAATTGGAAGACAAGCTGGAAGAGGAATCCATGTGACTTGGATTCTTTTTGTCCGCAGGAGTATGGTCCGGGACACCTCATGAGCACAAAGAGGGTCACTTGGATGACCTAAGTACATTGGAAGGATAACATGACCTAAAAAGGTCATTGAATAATGTAACATGACCATTTGAGCCATTCAATGTAATAGGAATGTAATAGAGATGCAAAAGTATGTAATGTTGCAAAACATGCAAAAGATGTAATATTGCCAAAATTGGCACTATAGGCCTAGAGGGTTAAAGGTAAGTCTTTGGGGGGTTTAGAAGGTTTAAAGTTGTTTTAAGGTCCAAAAAAATACCAATACCAAAGTTATAGGTTATAAGGAGTTTATTTAAATAAGTTTTAGAATTTAAAAATTTGAATAACAACGACTATTTCCAGTTTGGAGGGAAAACATGAAAACTAATGTAATTTGTTTGGTTAATGAAAACCAACTATCTAAATTAGTTGGAAGGGTAATTAGGGGCTATATGAAGCCTTGGAGAGTCATTAAACGACAAAATGGGTGAGGAGTTGGAGATTGTACGCACTATCTCTATTTTGGGCAATAAAACTTAAAATTATTATATTTCTTGGGACTTTTTTCATGTTTCTTTGTATCTTGATCTTGTAAAAGAGTCGTGGAAAACAATAGAATAATTTTGAGGCACTGTAAGTTCATTTTTCACTAATTTGAATTCATTCCAAAGGATTATCATGTAGCAACATAGTGGTTTTGCCTTGATTTGAAGAATGAATTAGTGGATCCATTCTCTTTATATGGTAACTATGACTTGGGATGGATCCAACATGTGTATCATTTGCAATTAACCATAGATATGCAGGAGAAGCCTAAAATTGCAGGGTGATCACGAACTGGTGCAAGGTTGCAAGGTCAAAGGTGTACAAAGTGAGTGACATGGTTATTATAGTAGGAGTTTGGGCTTCATAAGGGCATGTTTTTATGTTGGATGTTGTTTAGGCATGATCAGGACATCGTATAGGATCAAAGAGAAGATCCTAGAAGTGAGTTTTGGTCTACTTTTGAGAAAGCCCTAGTTATAGGCTAGGATTAGTGAGGGTCTTTGAGTTGGGTTGTTTGCAGAGGGTCCATGGCCAAAGTAATACCAAAATATTTGTATTTGAAGCATTTATAGAGACTGTTGAAAGTGGCAAGGTCAAGGGTTATAAACTTGATAGGGTTGCTTTGTAAAATAGGGCTATTAGGCTTAGGCATGAAACTGGAGGCAACATTTTTAGGGTGAGATGATCCAAAGGAAGAAATCCTAAGTTTTAATATACATGATAAGGTGATTATCATTGTATGATAACATTTTGGGTCATCAAATAATATGTTATAGGCTAACTTAAGGATTTAGATCCGACACCTTTTGTGCACATATGTTTACTAACACAAAGAAATGGATAGGTAAGTTATATGTTTGTTTATACCTTCCTTATATGTTTGTTGATCAAGTATACAGACAGTAAATTTTATAAATTTGCTTAATCAACTGAAATATTTGATATTCAAGATGTAAGATGTTGAGTAAAAAGTGTATTTTTGAAGGAACTCATAATAAAATTAATAACCAAGATAACATTATAACACTAAAAAACTCCTAAATAACGTCTCCAAACAATGTCAGTAATACCAAGATAAACAAAATCTTGACATCAAAACTAACAAAACTTAACTCCATTAACTAGATTCAAATGTATATACAATCTAAATCTACATTTATAAAACAAAAAAACACAAACACCACTTAATAAAATTTTCAATCATTAAACATACATTAACAAGCATAATGACAAGTCAACTAAATATATATAACACAACAAAATATTTATAAATAAAAAACTGAACACTTTTATTTATTCAAATTCCCAACTTTCATTTTAATAACAAAACTAAAAGCTTCATTATAAATTATAGCAGTATTAAATATTGCCTATTTATATCAATAAAACATTGAGTGATTCTATTCATACTTGCATCCCTAACATATTCTATACTCTATATAAGTAATATTCCCCATTTTTGTTTGTGTCATTTAGCTCAAGCACTCCCTTGACTAAGACCACAATCCACTTAAATAGCTTTACATCACGTGCTTTGGTGGAGTTCACGAAAGCAGCTCTTCCAACACATGGCCTAACTTTCCACCAACTTTATTAAACTTGACAATAAATTGCTCTCTCCTACCTAACGTTACTCCGGGGGAATCCATATGAAAGACAAGCTCTAAGAATCTTGGTAATACTATGTAACCATGGAAAGAAACAAACTATTAGAATCTCTATAAGCTAATCCTAAAAAGATGGAAAAATCGAATGTTGATTTTTCAATTTATTATAAAAGATTTAGTTTAGTCAAAATATGTGGTCTTAATATTAGTTTTATGGGTTTATAAAGACTTCATTAAAGATTATGTAGAATTAGTTTGGTCAAAATATGCTTAGTCAAAATATGCAATATTCTAAAATGTTTATAAAGACTTCATTAAAATCGTGTAGAATTAGTTTAGTAAAAATATATAGTCTTAAGATTACTTTTGAGAGGTTGAAAAAGAGTTCATTAAAGATTACTTTTTGATAAATGTAAATATTTATGATGGTTTTAAGGGATGAAGTTGAAATTGTGTTTTTTTTGTTTGAATATAATGAATATTTTTAAATCTTTAACACGTCTTTGATTCATATTTTTTATATCAATAAATTGTTATAACAATTTAAGATGTTTATCCTTTGATTAAAAGACTATCAAATTATGATATGGGTATAGGATTCATAACTATGGAAAGAAACAAACTCTTTCAATTTCTAGTATGCTCATCCCTAACTAAAATGGGAGCATAGTTTTTCAATTTTTTATATAAGAATTAGTTAGTCAAAATATGTGGTATTAAGATTCCTTTTAAGAGCTTTATAAATAGTTTATTAAGGATCCTACCTTGATAACAACAAATGTTTATGACGGTTTCAAGGGATGAAATCTAGATGTGCATCCTCCCACTTTATTATAATGAATATTTTTTAATCTTTAACATGTCTTCCATTCACATTTCTAATATTAAGAAATTGTTATTAAAATTTAAGATGTTTATCCTCATTAAAAAACTATCAAATCATGTTACTACTATCAAGATTCAATTTTGTAGTTCTTGAGTCAAACTCATTCACCCATATCTCATGGTCATACTTCACAAGAACTTATCTTTCATGAAAATGAATGGTCCAATTAACTTGGTCCAATTAACTAACACTCATTGTATCCGGGTGATGTTCGCGTAGGTAAAGTATTAGGTCTTCCCAAAAGATCACCCATCCCAATATTACTCTAACTCAAACACACTTAACAAAAAAATTCACCAAGCTTAACCCTACTTGATTCTATTAAAAAATCAAATCTTATAAAATTTATTATTAAAAAAACCTAACTTCTTTAAAATGATATCAGCAAAACTATCCTTAAAGCATATTCCAAATTCTCCAATATGAAAATGAAACTTGCCGATACTCATATGAGCCCACAAAATATCTCCGTCTACGATAATATCCTTGAAAAGAATCTGATACACAATCGCCTACGTATTTTCTAAAATTAAATTTATAATTGAGAAGAATGACGTGAACGAACGACGAGAACTGCCCCGTGATTTTGTTTGCCCGGTTCCCTCGCCTACTGCCCGCCAATCAAAGCACGGGAGTTTCCGAAAGGTGACGTGTAATCCACGGTGCGGGCAGCGGGCGGGAGGCAATGGGCAGTGGGCAGTGTGTCCACTAATCTTTGTGGTCCGAACACGTGGAGGATTAGCTTTGGGAACCGCACTACCAAGCCTAATGCAGTCGCTTTTGTGAGTTGACGTCCGTCTCAACGCTCTTTTTGCTGTCTTTTAACATTGAATAATGGCAGTGGTTCCATGGAAGGGGCCAGGGCTATCATTTTAGCAAAACATGATAGGGACCTCACTTCGCTTGAAACTATATATTTCAAACTATTCTAAATTTTGTGTTCACAAACCAAGAGACTATGAACAAGGGGAAGAAGGTAGCAAGGGGAAGAAGGTAGCAACATACAAGGTAAGTGTTCCTTGGTCACTATTAAAGTTCTCTCTATTTTATTTAATTAAAAAATAAACAATGCTATTCTAAAAGAAATTGGGAGAAGACTTTAAAAAATCTTTGCGCCCTAGCCTAGTCTCAAGAGGCAATAAAGGAAGAAATTCTTGTATTTTATAATACTAGATAGCTCACAGTTAAGATTTTCACATCTTTCTTATGGACAATTTTACCTATAGTAATAGGTAACATGAAAGGTCCCAGTAGGATGATTGATTCTCAACCTATTTATGACACCAAGTATCTAACATCTACTCTATCCTTGCCTCCAAATAGCAAAACTAAGAATGATAGTTCAAACAATAATATTGATGGGGCCTCAAATGAAGGCATGAAATGGAATCAAGCTCCAAGAGGTGAGGTGGTCAACCAGTCTACAAATTCCTTGGATTTCACTGATACTAGTATTAGTGGAAACAAATCTTAGAGTGAGTGTAGGAATATGCCCATCTCTAAAGACAAAGAGGCTCTTGGGATGAGTATAAACATTGAAGATAAGCTTGATCACACCACTACTAACTATAAGCCCAAGGCTATTTAGGAGATTGATGATCCCAAAAGAGAAGAGGTTTCTATTACCAAGAACACCAAGGATTATACAATAGTTAGTAGCATATGTGATAGGATGGAGACCCCTAAGAGCTCCAAAAAAGGGAAGGTTGTTAATTTTGGAAAGGGCAAGCTTGTGTTCCCCAAAAAGAACAAAATGAAAAAGATAGAGTTTAATTATTGTTGAACCTAACTCAAAAAGAGTTGTAACATTTAACAATCTTCCTAAATGCTATTCTAGCTAAGGAGTAAGCATAAGCTTCACTAACGCATAATTTTCAAGAGTCTTAAGTGGATATATTGGAATGTCAGGGGTCTTGAATCCCTTGACAAGAAACACATAGTAAAGAGATTTTTAACATGGAGAAAAGAAAAAGTGTTGTATTTCTCCAAGTGGTAAAGGCTATTGGCTTTCAACTTGGGACCAATCTTAAGTTTATATGAAAATTCTCCTCTTATTTTGTAATAAGTTATGAGAGAGCTAGGGGGCAATCATCTTGTTGTCAAAATCTTGGGCCCAACATGTGTTTACATATGGTATTTCTACATGTAACATGTCTATTTGTGACATCCTTGAAAAAGGAGAGATGAAATTTAGAATATGATCCATTTATACTCCCAAAGATTACCAAAAAAAAAAAGAATTAGCACGTGGCAATGGTTGTGTAATCTTCAAGAGATCCCTAATATTGGGAGAGTACTTCATTATAGTTGAAAAAAATGAAGATAAGTGTGGAGTTATCAATATAGATTGGAAGGGTAATGAAAAACACTTATGGCAAAGGGTTAAGGCTAAACTCAATCTATTTGACCCTCTTCAAGGATCAAAGAAAGATAAGTCTAATATTCAGTTTCCTTTGGTAATTCTCAAAGAAGGGGAAGGGGAATTTACTACAGGTTGGATAGTTTCTATACCAATAGGAAATACTTCAATTTTGATCCAAACAAGGAATGCATCAAGGTGGGTGTATGCCCCTATACACTATCTGATCATCACCCTACTAAAGCTAATATCATGTTAGATGGAGGACTCTTTAAGATAAACTAAAAAGAAGATTGCTTCATCTTGAATACTAATTTGGTGAAGGATAAGGGTTGTAAAGATCTTTACCATCCTAAATTGTAAGCACCTATAATTAGATGTGATGTGTGCCATCCTAAATTGTAAGCACTTATATAATTAGATGCTCAATTAAGCCCCATTTTAACATGTTTGAGCTCCTGCATTAATTCTCGGTACTCTATTTTGTACTTTCTTTTCATCTTCCTGAATCCCAATTGGAATTCATTCTCTTTTGGCAATAAGGGGGCGCCAAAACCATCCTCTTCCCTATTGTTTTCCCCAAAATTAAAATTAGGGGCCCATCTCATTGAATTAGTGGGATTTATAACTTCCCATCAGCCTCCTTTGAGTTTTGATCTCCAAAATATTGTGAGAGGTATAAAAGCAACCTATCTCTCCTCATTTTAAGATACCATGATGAATATTTCAAGAGCTCTCTTATGATTTCACATCCAAGCATTCTCAAGCAAGATCTCAAGCATTCTAAGGCATTTTTAAGCTAATCTTCTCCAAGGATCAAGTTTTTTTCCCTCATTGAAGGCCAAGAAAAGGAGTCCAACATCAAGGAACAAGATCATAGTGCAAGCATCCATATACATACATTCAAGCATCCATATTCATTCAAGCATTCAAGTTTTCAACTCTTCAAATCATTCTTCTCTCTCTTCATCAAGCATTGTGGCAAAATAAAACATCCATTATACAAGGTTTTCTCTTTCATGATTTCCTTTTGGATTTTTGTATGAAGTCAAAGCTATTGCATTGACATAATTAATTGCATTCAAAGAAACATTTGCATTGCCAATGTGTAATATACTTCATTTTTAGATCTAGCGTTTGTTATATGACATCACACTTTCATTTATTTTATTGTATTTCAAGGTTGATTCCGAACTAGGGTTTGACTAAGGAAAACCCCTCTCTATACAATAATTTCTCATTTTTCTGTGTGTAGGTACTATAGACTAGGATTTGAGTGTGCACCTAAACCTGTTTTGAAGGCCAAAGACAAACAAACGTCATAGCATATAATCAAATCAAATTTAATGGTAAACAAACTAAAATCAAAGCCACCTCAGTTTAAGCCTAAAACGGATGCGCCCATGCACCGTTTGATATGCTTGGATATAGATGGATGTGGGTGTGCAAACTCAAGCACTTGGAGCATGCAAATTAGGATGATTTGAGGATCAAGAAGACCCAAAATGACACAAAATAGGTACGAGGAACCTATTTTGCCTCAAAGGCCTCAAGAACACACAAATATGCAAAGCTAAAAGATGAACTAAGATTGATTAAACAAGAAATGAATCTATGTTAATCCAATTAAGCTAATTTAGATGTGATTTAAGCTTGGAAATGATCTAAAATGATGAGTTTATGCTTATGCTAGAATGAAAATGACATTATAACTTTGCTATTGAGTTTGAAAGTTGAAAGATGATTTGCCTTAGGGAGTGAGGGTATTTATAGGAAAAGGGAAGGGCTTGGGTTAAAAGGATGAGTCAGAGTTAGGACTAAGGTTAGGGTTGAGTCAAGGACAAGTGTCAAGGGAGGATTGAGTTGAAAGTTTGAGGGCATGTGCACAATTTGGTAAATGTGCCCAAGGCCAAGAGGTGGCAAGGAAGGGATAAGAAGGTCTTAAATGCATTTGAAGAGGTGGCCAAAGAGGTGTCCCTCTTTGTTGACCAAAAAGGATGACTAAGAGGAGGTTAGCATAAGTTTTGGTAAACCTTTTGCTAATGGAATGTGACAAGATTAGAAAGGGGATTAGGATTAGGATTAGGAGAAAGGGATGGGCAAGTGGCTTTTGGTGAGATTTAGATATTTATTAAAGGTAAATTTAATAAATATTAAATATCTAGGCTTAGGGTTTGAAGGGACTAGATTAGGGATTTGACCCATTTAGAGGAAGGTTTAGGACTTTCTAGAAGAGTTTAGTGCTCTTTAGAATTTTGGCCAACTTTGGGATAAAAAATAAATTAAAAATAAATTAATTTATTTTTGAAGTTTTTGGTCAATTTATTAATTAAATAATTAATAAATTAGGGATAATGTCCAAATGACATTTTTAGGCTAGGTTCCTTAATTAAAGATTTTTAATTAAGAGAGAGGGATTTAATGCCATAAAAATAAATAAATTAATTAATTAATTAATTAATTAATAAATGATGATGTCATCAAAGATTTTCAGAAAACAAAAATAATTTATTTTCTGAAGGATTTTTCGGTGTCTACATTTTGCCCCTCTTTGATGCGATGCCGCAAGTGGCATGGCGTCAAAGACAAGAAAACAAGATGCCAAGGCTAGAATCAGAAGAAGAGGGTATGATGCGCGGGAGGATTGGAAGAAAGAGGATACATACCCCGGTGGGACAAAAATCATGGAAGATGCGCCCAGTGGGACAAGGAGAAAGAGGGATTACGCCCTGGGACAGAGTGTGCCCGGCGGGACGAGGAAGGAAGAGGGATTACGCCCTGGGACAGCAAGAAGACAAAGAGTGCCCTACTGGGACGAGGAAGGAAGGGCCTAGGAAGAAAGGGGAGATAAATAACCTCACTTCTATAAGCAAAAGGTGGATGAACGTAGAGTGAGATGATAAATGCAAGATGCAAGATGCAGCTATATGCAAAGATGCAAGATTAATCTATATGATAAATGCAAGGGACCAGATAGCTCCAAGTGCAAACGGGAGTGCACAACCTAGATTTACTATAGCTATGTTAGAGACCTGCCAAGGATACTAGGATCACGAGGCCTGTCAACAATGTCGCAGAGGACTGACGAGGACTGATGTTAAACAAACACACAGGGTTGCCCCAACATCACACATGAAGCGCAGAGGCGACATGGCGGAACCGATGCTAAAGGAACCACAAACACACAACTGACTCACAGGTAGAAGCGAAAGATCAAAAGACCTTGCCCCAGATTATCCGCACACGCAGCACACCATGATATAAAGAATCATGGTGACCCTGGTGGGATAAAGAGAAGCCAAAAAGATTAACAAGACCCAAAGGACAAAAATCTAAGATCAAAATGATAACTCCAAAAAGACATCCTTTGCCAAGGAGAGAGATTAGGTTTGATTGATGGTGGGAAGATTGGTCGGACAGGAGGAACGATATATCCTCAAGGACCAGGATGGAAGATTAGGTCAGACAGGAGGAATGATATATCCTCAAGGACCCATGGGTTGGTGAGAGAATAAGTGTAGTTGTTCGCTGGCAAAAGCTGAGGTTCAAGGAATAGTCAGGATGAGCAAGGATAAGTCGACAATTGATGTTGCTGAAGCACAAGGCCCGAGTGGGACTAAAAGTTTTCTGATCAAATGCTGCTGCAGGACAGACAAGGACTAAGACAAAGGATGGGACCTAAAGACACAAATGTACAAATGAGCTTAGGTGGAGACACGACTGACACTTAGGTACAAGACGCTGGATAGGATGTACAAAGAACTTGGGGGTGAAGCTGACAACTTCAAAGATATGCAAGATGATGCCCCAGTTGGGTTGGAAGGCCAAGACGGACTGGCGATGGATGATGTGTCCTAAAATGACATGGATTTGGGAAAGACATATCCCAATGATGATGATTGAATTGAGATCAAGGCCTGCTACAAGACGAAGGATGTGATTTGATCGGTTGACTTGATCTTGGGTGTTGGCTAGCTAGAAGATATGGATAGGTTGGGAAGATTGCTAGCAAGGTGTGGATAGGGATGAATGGCATTGGATTGCAATGAGGTTAGCCTATAGCTAGATACCAATGACAAGAGAAGGTGCTAGGAAATGCTTAGGATGGGGATGATGGAACTGCCAGGAGATTGGGATGGAGGAAGATTTGGGAAGATTGGATGACGGATTTGCTGAAGGAGTTGGAAGATGGAAAGCTGGAGGGAGATTACCATGTGTCAACAAAATGAGCTGCTGTTTTCCCAATGGAGGATCAGTGATAGGATTGTGTCAACCTAGGATAGACTGATGATCTTCAGTCAACTGGATTCTTGTCAATACAAGCCAATCTCTTGCTCGAGATGATAAGGCTATGCAAGGACAAGGTTTTGATTTCTTTAAGACAACACGTTGTGCCAAAAAGAGGATGATTTTTGATTTAGGATAAGGGATGGAAACAACTCAAAGGGCTGGAACACGATAATGCTTGTGGATTTTGGAGCTCTGGATTTGGTGCAAAAGATGGTGGATCTGCTCTTGATGATGGATGCTGCAGGACAAGGCTGAAGGATATGGGATGCTGATTTGGATTGCTGGAGGAACTGCTGATGGATCAAGATAGAGGAATGCTTGGGAGATTGGATGGTGGATAGGTTTGGATTTGGATGGAAGAACTGCTGAGAGACGGGGATAGAGGAAGCTTTGAATTTGGATGGGTGGTCTCCAAGGAATACGTCACCAATGAATAAGATGCCCCTTGCTTAGGATAATACATGTGGTTTCAGAGGCATTGAGATGGGGTATGCTTGAACAAAAGATATGCTGTCAAGAGGATGAGGAAGGATGAAAGATAGGTTGAGTGGATTTGGATAAAGGATATGTAGCTGAAAGGTACGATGGATGCCAAGGAGGTGCCCAAAAGCATGTATACCTAATAGTCTCTGTTTTTGTTATCAAGATCCAATGGAAAATGAAGGAAGTGAGAGACAAAAGGGGATGGAGGACATGTTGGATAAGAGGTGATAGAAAGGAAGCCCCTAACTACAGAAAGGAATTAGGGGGGGGCCTACGCATGGCGCCTGTTTGCCAGGTTTTCACCATGGTACTTGTCCAAGGCGCTTGAATTGTCAAGTTTTCACCAGAGGACGAATGTTTTTTCTTTTCTTTTCTCTTGATTTTTGCTTTGTTTTTTATTTATCCAATTTTTATGGATTTTTGTGATTCTTCACTGATTTTCTGTTCGATCTTGCTGATTTATTTGCTGAGCTCATGCTGATATGCCATTGATTTTCTGATATCCGGCTGCTATTCTGATGTATTGCTAATGCTCTTGATGTGGTGCTGAGCTGGTGTTGAGATGCCAATGATATTCTGACATGCTGCTATGCTGCCACTGATATGCAATGATGTTCTGATATGTATTGATGTTTTGTTTTGTTGCCGAAGTTTTGATTCAATACTGTCGTGCTTGCTGATCAGCTGATTTCGCTGTTTTGGTGCTTACTCTTGATTAGATGGTGACCTTTTGATTTGTCATTGATATTCTGATGGTGTTGTTGATTCTTTGATTGGATGCTCCCTTTGACGTCTTTTGATGGTGCTGATGTTGGTGCTATTTCATGCTTTGTTGACTGATTTTGCTAACTTGTCATTAGGATCCATTGCTAGATGATGGATGACAAGCTTAAGATGAGGCCTAGGCAGATGTGCATATGACTGTGCACAGTTGATAATTGATTCCTTGAAGTAAGGCACTTAAAGTCAGGATTCACCCTCTGTCAGGTTAACCGCAATGGATACGTGCCGCAGACATTCTTCTGTACCCAAGTTAACTGGCTTGGTTTCCTCTATGATGATGGGTGACTGCTCTGGTCTATAATCTTGGATAGGAGGAAGAGGCAAGGCTTCATCTTCTAGCGCTTGAATTGCCAAGTTTTCACTAGAAGATACGCCCTTTATTTTTACTGTTTTGGAGTCAGAATGTGCCCCAGAAGGGTTTTCACATAAAGACTCATGATTTGCTTTTGTTTTTTTTCACTTTTGCGACTAAAGCTTACCTCCTCTCCAAAATATGCTTCCGTTTCAAGCTGATGGACACATGTTGATGCTGAAGCCTGATTGATTGCTGATTTTTGTTGATTTCTCTGATTTGTCATTGATTTCCCTTTGCTGTTTTAGATGTGCTGACTGATTTGTGCTGACTTTCTTCACTGATTTCTTCTGATTGTGTGCCTGGATGTTGGTACAACTATAGCAGGACGGGGGAATCATGCAAAGTCATGAATCAGATGGGGGAGATGGGAAAGATGGTGGTAGAAAGTGTTTGGATGAAAGGATGGAAAATGATCATGATAGGGGGATGTTGTCAAGATCAACATTGGCACATGTTGCGAGGAAGATGGATGATTGGATGTGGAAGATAGAGATAGAGGTGATGGAGGATTTATGCTAGGAGGTTGAGGAGATGGAAGGGAAGATTGAGGAGCTGGGAGATGGGCAACGTTGGATGCCATTGTGGATGCTTCATTTAGATGCATTACATCCTTTTGCTTTGGGATCCACATCATTTTTGTTTTAGCTTTGATATGCCTTTGCGGCCATTGGTGTGCATCAGATTGTGCTTTTGCTTTGCTAGGCCTTTGTGGCCATTGGTGTGCATCAAATTGTGCTTTTGCTTTGCTAGGCCTTTGTGGCCATGTGATAGATTTTGCTTGAGCCTTGCTGGGCTTTTTTAGCCATTGGAGTGCTTTAGCATGCTTGAGTAACTCTTTGCTGGGCCTTTGTGGCCTTATGAATGCATTGAATTGCTTGTTTGGAGCTTGCGTTGATTGACCATGTCGATTGGACTGGACATGGTAATCATTTTTGGGCCTTTGCGGCCATTGGGATGCGTAAGGTATTGCTATTTCTTTGCCTGGCCTTTGCGGCCAGTGGGTTGCTTTAGCTTGCCTGATAGGTTTTTGCTTTGATTGCGCATGTCGATTAGGCTGGACATAACAATCTTTGGATTTTTGTGGATATTTCCCTTTATTGATGCGTGATATGGCATCCAAGTTGCGGGGAGCATTGGAAGGAATATCAGGAGGTGTGTGAGATGGAGGAAATGCGGATGGAGAGGTGGAAGGAGATTGGTAGATAGGATATGTGGCCATGTGCCTTTGTTGACCCTGACTAGGGATGCTTGGATTTTGGAGGCAAGACTGAGTAGGATAAGATGAGGGATGATATTTTGGGATGTAAGGTCCCAAAATGGATTTGATAGGTAAAGGAGATGCGCTGAAAGACTTTGGGACATAGGGACCCAAAATGGATGGGGAGGATGAAGGAGGAATATGATAGGTTGTCCTCGATTGTAACGATGGAGGGGGAGGAATTGCGTTGTGGTTCTTGGAAGATGTTTTGTTGGTTTTGTAAGGATGTTTAAATTTTTCTTTAGCTGTACCAACATTTCTGGAGGAAGCGCCCTTTGCTGATGTGGAAGAAGTGCCCTCATCTGGTGTGCAACTGATTCCACAGCCTTTCGAATGTTTCTTGCCTTGAATGGGCTATATATTTCCCTGTTCGTGAGTGCCAAGGCCTTTGCCTTGATAGTTCCATCTTTTCAGCATTTTATCCAGAGAAGGATATTTTTGACTTGGGGTGAATGACAAACAGCCATTTTCTGGTTCCCTGATGGAAGATAAGAAGCTGATGTCTTCTTTTTCAAGTGGTTTACCTTTGACAAATGTTAGTGACCCAAGAGGATAGAGTGACGGCAGCTGGACAGTTTGGTTAGGAGGATCCTCAAGAGGAGAGGATAGGATGTTGGGATTTTGACTAGGATTGGGGGATGGTATTGGATCTTTAGTTGGAGAAACTGGGATGATAGGATCTTGGATTGGAGGAATTGGGATTGTAGGATTTTGGATTGAAGGTGATGGAGGCAATAGAACATGCGATGGGGGAAGTAAAGGGGTTGGATCTTGATGTTCTTCTATAGATATTTCAACATGCTTTTGGTCCAGATCTTGACATGATGGGATTTGTTCAGATAGAGGATTAGGGGATATATGGATGGACTCTTCAAAGAGGGGGAATGAAAGGATTGGAGACTCTGCTACTGGGGTTTCTGGAAGAAGGAAGAACTTGTCAGATGGTATGGATAAAAGGATGGGAGATTTTGTAGCTGCAATGACAGGAAGAGGGATGAACTCAGGAAGCTCATTAGGTATGCTTTGGATAATGCTAGGAGGAGATGATTCTGGGGATTGGATAGATACTTCAGACGAAAGGAACTCAACGATGATAGGAGATGGAAGAGGATCAACGGTTGGGATGTATGGAAGATAGATAATAGATGGGAGCGCTGGATGGGCCTCATCAATGATGGCTTCACATGAAGGATTGCTTGGCTTTTCAATTTCAGGCGTGGGTTTTGCTATTGGCTCTTCCTTGGGTTCTGTTATTGGTTTCCTTGGAGACTTTTGTGGTGAAGAAGGTTTGGAAGGTCGAGGAGATGGGGAGCTTGGATGGTCTTCGCATGAAAGTGGGGTTTGTGCTTGGGTAGATGTTTGCGAAGGAGGAGAGAAAGAAGGGAACACCCATGAAAAAGATGATTTTGAAAAGGGAGCTTTGGATTTTGCTTGAGGGGATGATGTAGTTGCAGCAGTTTGAAGGGATGACGGTGCTGAAAAGATGGGGGTGATGGTTTGAGGTACAGGATATGAAGCGGGTTGAGGGGAGCATTCTGCTTGAGGGAAGAGACTTTTGGTAATGTGGTTTGGAAGAGAGGATGGTGGTTTGGGACAGGATGGAGGATTGGGGAAAAGGATAGGAAGACTAGAATCTTGGTTTTCAGAATGTTTTGGAGGATGGGTAGATGGAGGCCTTAGATAAGGAAAGTAACGTGAAGCACTTCTAAGGGATGATGGTGACTGGGATATGACCATAGCAGAAGGTGGAGGCCTGAAAGGAGCATATGGAAGAGGTTTGGGTTGAAGACAAGGGTATGCTGGGGATGGATAAGATACTGGGTTTGCTTTGCCGAGGACATGAAAAGAAGTGCTAGCCTTGCCGAGGACATGAAAGGGAGTGCTAGGAGATAAGCGCGAAGGCATGGTTGGCTGGATTGGAGGAATGATGGAACGCTGGGGGTTGCTTGGAGCAAACTGGCTGAAATAGGCATCATGGTCTACAAGACCTTCATCATCATTAGGATCGATTGGACGGAGAGGAGAGATATCATAACCAAACTCATTATAGATTTGAGACATGCTGACTTTGCGAATGAGTTGGATAAGGAGGAAGGATGAAGATGGTTTGGAAGACTAAGACTCAGATTGGGATGACTGACGAAAGCAGACTAGGATTGGATTTGGCTCAAGATGGGAAGAAGCTCAAGTTTGGAAGAAGACTGACTCTAAAAGACGGGTAAGGGGATGGGAGATGACCAAGTTTTGACAAGGTTGATCGGATTATCTTTGAACCAAGTTGATAGATCTGTTTGATGTTTTTTCGTTTGGCAAAGAATTAAAAAAGCAATCTCCACAAAGGACAAAGCAACTTTGTGAGATACCAACAAGATAACAAACTCTGATAAAGCTTTGAAAGTGTATGTTTCAACAAGTGTTTTCACGGAGTCTTTGACTGTCAAGCACTTCAAACAGATCTACCTAAGGAAGGTGAGTATCAAAATCGCTTGCCCACAGCTTGGTATCCCCCAGAAGGGAATACAAATGGTGAGTAATCTTGAGGCGACCCGGTAAACCCCTTGGAATCGGTCCTTGCACAAGGATTTTGATACTTTCGGATGTAGATAGGGTAGCCTCTATTTTATCAGGTTGCTAATGATTCCGTGGTGTCTCCATACCCGATTTTGCTGATCATTTGTGACTCACTTAAGAGCCTTGCCAATAATGCTGGGGGAGAGGAATGTTTACCATCCCCAGACATGTGTTTGGCACGAACGCCCGACGATTAGGAGATGTAAGCGATTCTTTTGGTATTCGCTTATTTGTATACCGGCTGGAGGGGATACCGGTTTGAGGTCATTCTCCGAGGAGGAAGCACTTCTCCTTGGACAGGCCTCGCTAAAAGCAGAACAGGTGAACTTGTCCAAGTTCAGATGTTCCACGTTGCTTACTCTAACAAGGATTATGCAAGAATTGAAAAAACTCCTACATGCACATCAAGCAGATTTTGTTCATTTTCCCAAATTTGATTAAGTGATGTTTGAATTTTGAAATGAAGACACTCGTGATTAGATTTTGATTTGTTCCTTTCTCCAAAATGTAAATGATTTGAACGGTTGCAAGTTCTTTCCTTTTGTGCATTCAAGATTTGATTAGCGAGTTGATTTAAGAACTTTGAAAAAGCTTTGTTGTATCCCTTAGATCACTCAAGATTGAATTTGTTTGCTTGCTTTGAAATCTGAAACAAGAGAGGGAATAGAGTTGTTTGTTTCCTTTAGTGCATTCGAGATTGAGTTAGCTTTTCAAAATGACAATGACATTCTAGGACCTAAGTTCATTTCCTTAATGTCATTCAAGATTTTGTTTTGACCTTTGCTGTAATAAAAGAAATGAAAAACCAGTCCCAAGTAACTCAAGATAAAAAACCAAAAAGCGACACTGTCCAGCTTATAGGCGACGCTGGAAAGTGCAGAGGTGACATTTCATTTTTACAGGTGACATTCTGTACCCTTATAGACGACAGATAAATATGCAGAGGCGTGATTTCTTTCGTCACAGGCGTCATTTCTTTACATGCAGGCGACAAAAGAGAATTCTGGGACGGAACAGAAGTTATCGATCACAGGAAAATCTCAGTTATGCAGGTGTGAAAACAGAGTCATAGGCGTCATTTCTTTCCTCAAAGGCGTGATTTCATTGCAAGAAGGCGTGACTGGATTGTATGTAGGCGACATTTCTTTTCATGAAGGTGACATTTCTTTGCTTGAAGGCGACATTTAATTGCTGTAGGCAACATTTAATTTCTTGAAGGCGACATTTCATTTGTTTCCTGCAAATACAAGCATATAAAGTATAATCTCATCAAAATGATTGTGGTTTAGTCCCACCGGGCGTGCCAGAATGTAGACTAGGATTTGAGTGTGCACCTAAACCTGTTTTGAAGGCCAAAGACAAACAAACGTCATAGCATATAATCAAATCAAATTTAATGGTAAACAAACTAAAATCAAAGCCACCTCAGTTTAAGCCTAAAATGGATGCGCCCATGCACCGTTTGATATGCTTGGATATAGATGGATGTGGGTGTGCAAACTCAAGCACTTGGAGCATGCAAATTAGGATGATTTGAGGATCAAGAAGACCCAAAATGACACAAAATAGGTATGAGGAACCTATTTTGCCTCAAAGGCCTCAAGAACACACAAATATGCAAAGCTAAAAGATGAACTAAGATTGATTAAACAAGAAATGAATCTATGTTAATCCAATTAAGCTAATTTAGATGTGATTTAAGCTTGGAAATGATCTAAAATGATGAGTTTATGCTTATGCTAGAATGAAAATGACATTATAACTTTGCTATTGAGTTTGAAAGTTGAAAGATGATTTGCCTTAGGGAGTGAGGGTATTTATAGGAAAAGGGAAGGGCTTGGGTTAAAAGGATGAGTCAGAGTTAGGACTAAGGTTAGGGTTGAGTCAAGGACAAGTGTCAAGGGAGGATTGAGTTGAAAGTTTGAGGGCATGTGCACAATTTGGTAAATGTGCCCAAGGCCAAGAGGTGGCAAGGAAGGGATAAGAAGGTCTTAAATGCATTTGAAGAGGTGGCCAAAGAGGTGTCCCTCTTTGTTGACCAAAAAGGATGACTAAGAGGAGGTTAGCATAAGTTTTGGTAAACCTTTTGCTAATGGAATGTGACAAGATTAGAAAGGGGATTAGGATTAGGATTAGGAGAAAGGGATGGGCAAGTGGCTTTTGGTGAGATTTAGATATTTATTAAAGGTAAATTTAATAAATATTAAATATCTAGGCTTAGGGTTTGAAGGGACTAGATTAGGGATTTGACCCATTTAGAGGAAGGTTTAGGACTTTCTAGAAGAGTTTAGTGCTCTTTAGAATTTTGGCCAACTTTGGGATAAAAAATAAATTAATTTATTTTTGAAGTTTTTGGTCAATTTATTAATTAAATAATTAATAAATTAGGGATAATGTCCAAATGACATTTTTAGGCTAGGTTCCTTAATTAAAGATTTTTAATTAAGAGAGAGGGATTTAATGCCATAAAAATAAATTAATTAATTAATTAATAAATGATGATGTCATCAAGGATTTTCAGAAAACAAAAATAATTTATTTTCTGAAGGATTTTTCGGTGTCTACAGGTACAAGTAGCATTCACACAATCTCAGATCTAGAAAGTACAAGACCTAACCAACAGTCTGCAATTTGAATCAGTCAAAAGCACTAGGAATAGGATGCCCGAAGCACCCTCTCCCTAGGAACAAGACACCAAAACCACCCTCTTCTCTCTATATTTGCATCAAACTAAAACTATAGGGTAGTGACATCTCTTGTTTGTCGTTCTTGATACCCGCATAGAGCTATCTATTTCTTGCCATACTATATATTCTAAAACATATTTTTTTTTGCCTATTTTACCTTTTATCTTGCATTAGTCAATCATATTCCTCTAAATAAAATCCTCTAATCATTACAATCAAGGATTATTGCACTCATTTAGTGCTTAAGTCCTCTTGAGCCTATTGGGTCATCTTCCTTCTAATTTTACAATAGGGAAATATGATAAATCCCCCTTGATTCCCTTTTCTTATTGTACAATATGTAATCTTCGCCCTCCTAGAAATTAACAAGTGGATGGTAAGGTGCACTAAGGAAATTAAAAAATGGGAGAAAAATGTCAAATGATGAAAAAAAATACAAAAATGATATGCAAGAGAGATTGTCAAAAGTTGAGTACTGCATTCAGGGAGATCCTCTAAATGAAAGGATTGTGAAGAGCTTAACATAGCCAATAGTTCCTTAAAGATGTTGTAGGAATACCAAAACAAGGGTTCAAGGTGAGAGCTAAGTTAAATTAGCTAAATAATGGAGATAAAGGCACTAATTTTTAATGTAGGTATATTAAAGATAAATTAATCAAAGAATAATTTGGCAAAACCTATCATGAAGGTAGTATTATTGTTATCCAAGAAGATATCAAAAGTATTTTTTCTTATTTAACAAATATCTCTTTAAGTCATAAGGGAATTTCAATGCTGATATCAATGCCAAAGCAAGTATTAGGCAAATGATTCCAAAGAAGATTGAAGAAGGTGATATGGACAAACTAAAGGTTAACATTACCAAATAGGAAGTTGGGAAAGCTATTTTAACATTGAATAATACCAAAACCACAAGGGATGATGAACTCCCTATTGAGTCCTACAAAGCTAATATTTAATTGACCTATGAAGATCTGTTTTAAGTTTACAAAGAGGCTCTTGAAAGAGGATAACTGGGAAAACATTAATAAAGGTATTATTAAAGTTCTTCCTAAGGAAGGTGACAAGACTATGCTTAAAAATTGGAGGCTTATTTCCCTTCTAAATGTTTCTTACAAAATCCTAGCTAAGATCATAGATATGAGATTAATTGATATCCTACACAAATTTATTATAACACTCAAACCCGCTTTAATACCAAGGGCGGGTATATCCTAGAAAACTTAATTACTAGCTAGGAGGCTATGGAATGGGAAAGGTTTTCCAATCAAAATTCTACTATACTTCTATTGGATTTTGAAAAAGTACATGATCATGTTGAATGGTCATTCCTAATAATGACCCTTGAAGCATATGGCTTCTCTAATGAATTTTGTAACATAGTTAATACTCTATTATATGATGTAGTAGTACAAGTTGACATGAATGCAACTTTATCTGAGGCTTTTATCCTAGAGAGATCAATTAGACAAGGATTCTCTTTGGCAATTGTCTTATTTGTGGTTGCCTCTATTATTGTTTATTACCTTCTAAGGGAGTATGATATTGTCTGAAGGATCAAGGGTCAAACTCTCTCTGATTAGAGGCACCTTCTAAATATATAGTTTACATATAATACTTCCATTTTTGCTGAGCTCGATAAGGAAAATGTTACAAATATAATTTAGAAACTCAAGTTAAATTCTACCTTGCTCTCAGGGAAAAAGTTTCTAATGCTAAGTCCATCATGTTAGGGTGGATTGATATACCTCAAGATTGGTTCAAGAAAGTTGATTTTTAGTGGGGGTCCCCACAGACAAGTTAGATATATGTGGATCCCCTTATCTATAAGCCCCAATTTGAAATAAATGTGGTTGTGGATTTAAACCAAAATTGATAAGAAATTGGATGGCTAGAATAGGCAATACCTATCCCTAGGAGGTAGAATACAAGTATGCAAAATATAATTATCTTCATGTAGCCTTTATTATGCTTCTATTTTACTATTCTAGCTATCAAACAAATAAGATTTAGAAAGAAAATAAGAATCTTGTTGTGGTCTAAATGGAAAGGGGGAAAGAAAAAATATTCAGTCAAATGGGACTAGTGTTGTATGAACAAATATCATGGGGGACTTGGTCTTATGGACTTGAGAAAATATGGCATGTCACTAGTTGTAAAGTGTATTATCAGAGCTCTTAAGGAGGGAAGACCCTTGAAAGGTGTTATTAAAAAATAATATACTACTTTTGTCCCCAAACATGCCAAACAATGAAATTCATTGCCTATAGATGATCTTCCCATTAGAAAATGTAGTATAACTCTTGTAGGATACAATGTGTTTAATAGCTCGCGGAAAGCATGAGAATTGGTTCAAAGTGATTAATTGTCATTTTATTATAAAAAAAAAGATATTTGTCCATAGATCCATCTAGTGGAATCTTGAGCATAAAAGGAAACCTCTTGCTTTAAGTCAAACATGCTTGATCAAGAATTAGTTTCAAAGACACATTCAATGTTTTAATAATATCATTCTTAATGGGAAACTTGTTGATTGAGCCTTGTACCATTCCAAGGGAAGCTTGTAAAGGATGTTGATTTCCTATGGATTGCATTTAGGATATTACACATAGGTTAATGCCACTTCTTTGTGTATTATTAAAGTTGAATTTATTAATAAAGATTTATTTAATAATATTCAAATATATGAACATCTCAATAAATGTTGGAATGTTAAGATGGATAATAGACAATGTCATAAATGTTTCAAACTATTTTGGGCTAATATATTAGAGCCTAAATAGGTAAGCTTTAGATGGTTACTTACTCTATAATGTTTGCCTTATAAATTAAATAATTCTGATATTGATTTGTGCTCTATATATAGGAAACCTAGATGCATTAAACACATATCCTTTAATTTTTTTGTAAAGGAAATTTTGTACTTATTTTTTTGTAGGGTTAAATAATTGTGATACAATAACTATGCCAATTGGTTGAAAATTATTATTGGAAATGTGAATAAGTTAGATAAAATGCATAATATTTTTTGGCTATCCCTTTCAACAAATATTTTATGGTTTATTTGGAAGGAAATAAATGATAATAAATTTAGTGAGGTTAAAATGATGCTTATTGAGTCTATTAAATGACTCACATTTTCTCATGTTGTTATGTAGGCCATAGTCAGAATGGAAGTCTCAAATGCCAAAAATTTTAAGATTCTTGGAGATGGATTAGTGACACTAAATAAAGAGGAGGCAAAATATGACCACACATGGTCTTATAACTAGTTCAAATATCCCACTTTCCACAAAGAGTTAGTAGAGTTTGAAAACAACTACAATGAAGAATTAGGCATAAAGACAAAAACAAAGAAAGAAAAACATGGGATGGGATTTGATATTAATAGTGGTGAGAATTCTAACATTGAAGTCATAAGGTCAAATGAATAACTTTCATCAATGTCACCTCCATTGGGGCACTAGGATTTGGAGAAGTATAGTGAGAGTCATCATAATTGAGAAACCTATAGCTAGTGCCTTGGCCACTTACAAAAAGTATGTTATGTATAATTTTTGTACATTGACATTGTATATGTTATTTTTAATATAAGACTAGCAATTGTTTATGATATGTAGAAGGACCATATAGGTTGCACTTTTGTATAGGATCAACAACTATTTATTGTTTTCTTTCTCAGGTTAGAATCATGACCGAAGGATCTTAGAACTTTGAACTCTATTATTTTGTACTTCATTTGAACTATATTTAATGCATAGAGGAAATTGTATTTCCTTAATTCATACCCATGCATCAAAGTTCTACAATAGTTGAGATCAAACCTAAAATGCTTAGTATTAAATCACAATGTTTTCTACACCAATTATAGTTATTAGACAATCATCATTTCAAGCCCCATAAATTTTCTATAGATGATGAATTGGTTACAAACATCATTAAGAGGAATTGAACCACTATCAAGTTGCTAGTAAATACTCAACTCCCTCTAGTAAATCTAGTACACCTATCCATTTAACAAATAATTTGCATAATCTAATGTATATCTTTGATGTAGTACACCTATCCCTCTATGTGCCAAGCTTAAATATCTTCTTTTTCATAGTCTAATGCATAACTTTGGTGCAACATATAGTATTTTGGTTATTTTTTTCCCTTATTATGAAGAGTAAAATAAATTAGGATCATAGTTGAAGTTCCAATAATGATAGTGTTTGTGTATTTGGTTAATGTAACTTCTAGCTTTGAATTTTCTCTTGAAGCTATTTCATTTGATACAATTTTCATGATTGGCCTTGACGGTGTCTGGTGAAAAAATAGACAAAGCATCCATCTAAAAAATAATGTTAAAGATTCTAGATTACAATATCAGAGAATAGCATGAATAGCTAAATTCTAATCTTTTTGTCAAATAAACTATGAAACTATCTTATATTTTTCAATACTATAGATACTACATATGAACTTTGGAGTTCTTTCTCTTCATTTATTTATCCATTGTTACTCTATTTATTCTTAATATCATTAATCTTTATTTGAAATTAAATGAAATAAATCTTTGCATATGTGCGATTTCAAACTTTGTATCACATAGTAGTAGGAGGATGAATGATCATTGATTTTTCACGGGGTATATAAATTCTTAAAGAGACTCCATGATTCATGCATGATATGTTTTGTCAAAAAAATAGTGTGTATATGTAGTATAATTTTATTGATAATAATTAGTTGAACTAATTTTAATCTTGAATATCTAAAAAAACTATAACAAAGTTAATTATTTATTGTGACATTCCTTCTACTTTGAAACCCATGGGATGATTCCTTCATATGAGCTCTAGCTTACATTTCCCCACTTAATACCCTTCAAAATATTTGAAAAACATCCAGGTTGCACTTTTATTACTAGCACTTGCAAGATTAGGAGATGCAATATTTGTGTCAATAGTAAAATGACAACTTTTTAATGAGATGACACCATTTATATAGCATGAAATAATATTTCTAGGATTAACTTTTTGGACATTAAAGCCTATAGGGAAAATAATATCTACTAATTATTTAGAAAATAACATAGAATGTTTTAGAAAATATTGTAGAATCTTATATTTAAAAAAAATAATTATAAGTTTAAAGTGCACTAATATATTTCTCTTTAATGACATCCAAACACCCATAAAAGCCACACCAAGATCACAACACCTCTTTTTGGGTTTTGCAATGAATTTCCCTGATATTAATGGTACCTAATCATTACCACCACACCAAGAAATATGAGGAGTTTTTAGTAGTAAAGACATTTCCAAAATTTACAATTTTAAGGTGCATCTAATCTAAGAAACTTGTAAAAGGGAGATTTTATAATAGTTCTTTTTAAGCTAAAGAGGAGGAGAGAGGAAGTCAAGTAAGAAAGCATACTCATTTACAACCATTCAACCTTCATATTAGTAAGAGAGTCACTTCCATTTGGATAAGGATCATGATAAAGTGGACAAAATATATGTCATTATAGACAAAGGTTCTAACTAAGATATGATAAAATTTTAGTTATAGAATCAATTTATGATACTCAACTTTTGGGCATATCTAATTTGAGGGGAAATATATATTTCAAAAGTTCATAGGAAGTAGATTTTTAAAAAATAGCAACAAAAGAGGATAGAGGAGGTTGAGAAAGAAAATTTAATCACTTGTAATCAATCAACTATTATGTTATTAGGATGATCACTTTTATCATGACATCACTCTTATTAACATAATGATCTATATTGGAATTTATGTGTACCATTTTGACTAAGATATAAATATTGTAGAAGCAATTCCAAGACATAAATTTTAGACTTATCCAACATGACGGGAAATGCATTTTTTACAAGCTTCTCAATTTTTTAAAAAAGATTCTCTTAATTATGGAAGAGGATATGAGACATGGAGCAAAGAAACATTTTATATGCAACCACTGAAGCACTATATTACTATGAGGATCACTTCTGACGTAATGTCACCCCTACTAAAATAATAATTAGGATAACTTAAACTATATAGATTGTTGTAGATCAAACTTTTCATCTAAAAGATGAGATTTTTTTAATCTTAAAAATATTTATGAAATCCACAATTTTTAGTCAACTTGACAAGAAGATTTTATTTGTTTGAACATATAAAAAATAGATACAAAAAAATTAACCAGATAAGAATTAGAGAAAATTACAAGGAAAAATCATAAGAAAGACTTAATGCTTTAACATGCTTACCTTACTCATCCATGAAAGTGTTTAGTACATATTAATTTAGAGAAAAAAGAAATATCATAGAACTACTTGTAAAATATTGTAACACCTACACTTTAGGAATAATTTACTAATTAAATTATTTTTAATGTTGTGATGCATTGATGAACTAAAAAAACAAGAGATTACAAATATTTACAAATAAGTAAAAACTAGTAGACCAAAAAACTCTCATTTGTTTTAAATAATTGCTAAAAGAAAAACCAACCAATTAGTTGCATGGGCATTTTTCCTATAGTAAGGTCTCTTACAAATGTTTACCCAACTTTTTTAATATGAGAGATTACATGCAAGAGACCTCACATCTTGTTTTTCTAGAGTTCGAAGTTCTCTATGTAAGAAAAAATATTAAACTTATTTTTCTAAAGTTGGACGTTGAATGAAGATTATTGAGTAGTTGCAAAAATAGAAGCATGTTGAATGGTTGCTTTAAGACAAATGAAATTTTTACCTTAACTTAGAACTAATTATTTAGCTGTATAATGTCATTATCAAGTATATATCATTTTTTTTTGCATTAAAGATGATTTTAACTCAACACCATATATATATCATTTAATTATTTTTTTCTAATAAACAAGATTTGAACTCAACACCATCTACGTGTCTACAACATGATCTTATGATCTTTGCATAAGACAACATTGAATAGAACTTGATTTGAACTATTTGAAGCAGATTTATACTTATAGTAATCTAAATGTCTACACCATGATTTCTCCATAAGAAAAAGTTGAAGGGCACTTGATATAAAGTCACAACCATGTTGCAAGTAATGCATGAAACCCTCTCCATATTGACTTCCACTTCCAATTTTCTTCATGAAGATGTTCACTTTTTCATTGATAAAAAATAATATTAATATTAATTTAGAAGCTCCCATGCAGACAAATCAAAGCGGTCAGTCCGTCCATGTGACCTCCCCCTCAGCCAGGCTCGAAAACCGAGCGTATATCCTCGGCTGCAGGGTCGGGAAAGAGCAATTGGGCAGGAAGTGAGACGATAAACTAGGGCGGGGAGGCAACGTGGAGGAAAGTCCAACATTTGGTTGGTTTCTCAAGGCCGTTGCCTTGTTCCCTTTTTCAATACAACTTCTAGGCTCAAATTTTCCCAACTCTGCCTGCCCTCTTTCACGAGCAGGTTTTCAGATGGGGTTTGTTGTTTTGCAATTGGGGTTTAAGGGATCTTTGATTAGCTGTTTCTGCTTACAGGGCTTGTGATGGGTATAAAGATTTCGTTAGGGGTTCACAATTAGCACTCCTTAGATTTTTGGTCCGAGGCCAAAAAGAGGGGTCGCCTAATCAAATGTGTTGGAGCGTGTAATGTGAGGAGGAGATTCAAAGTGAGTAGTGGTTGTTGATAGGCTTAGCAATGGAGGCAGTTGCAGTGAGGCGCGTCGGCAATGGGTTCATCCCCACTGCAGATGGGTCTCAAATACGGAGAAATGGAAACCTTGGGGCAGCCAGTAATGTTTCCTTCAGATTGAGTGCTGGTTTTTTCAGGCAAAAATCTGAGATTTTGAGCCTCGCGGGTAGACATGATAAGGCTGGCCTTGTGGGTTCCTCTCCGAGTAAAAATCTGTTTTCTTCTTCAAGGCCTGAGAATGGAAAGCTTTATAGGCGAAGAAGATCAGAGCTGCAAGTATGCAGGGCCTCGGCCTCTGCGGCCATTGATTCGGTTGGGGATGATGGTTTTGCAGTTGCAGCCCCAAAGAAATTCATGGGTGTTGAGATTATTACATTGAAGAAGGTCATACCTCTTGGGCTCATGTTTTTCTGTATTCTTTTCAACTACACAATCCTGAGAGATACCAAAGATGTGCTCGTGGTGACTGCCCAGGGAAGCAGTGCTGAGATCATTCCTTTTCTCAAAACCTGGGTGAATTTGCCAATGGCCATTGGGTTCATGGTTTTGTACACAAAGCTCTCAAATGTTTTGTCAAAGAAGGCTCTTTTCTATGCCTGCATAGTTCCTTTTATTGCGTTCTTTGGGGCCTTCGCCTTCTTGCTGTACCCACTGAACAATGTAATCCATCCTACAGCTTTGGCTGACAAATTGCTCCACTTTCTGGGTCCTAGCTTTCAGGGGCCTATTGCAATTCTAAGGATATGGTCTTTCTGTTTGTTCTACGTTATGGCAGAACTTTGGGGAAGCGTTGTGGTTTCGGTCCTCTTCTGGGGATTTGCCAATCAGGTATGCAACTTCAGTCTTCAATCCTCTGTTTTTTCTTCAGTTTTATTATCTGTGTTTTAGGCCATAGCATATCAATTGCAAGCGCACGGGGGAGTTTATAAATAGGTAGCAAGAGAGAACTAGGTCCGATCTTTTGGTTTAGTACTCATATCTTTGACTACCAGGAATAGAGTTTCATTCTGTGAGAGAATAAAATAATATGGATCAGTAGCATATTTATCTTCACATATGATCCACTATTACAGTGTTTGTATTTATGGATTGGTAGCTATGGTAGGTATATCTTAGTGTTGCAGAATGAGCAGGATTGCTACAAAACTGGGTAGGTCCAGATTTGTTTTACCGGAGTGGCTGCAATACTGCTCAGTTGCTTATTTCTAAATGATCTGACAATATTGGACTGATAGGCACAGCAATCTCCATCGAGTAACAGTCTCGTTGAGTTGCTTACTGTATTCCATGATAAACTTTTAACCTCACAATGATATCATATAAGAAAATTTTATAGGCTAGGAATCGAACCTTAAGATGGTATGAGCAACTTTGTCAACATGTTACTGTAGTATGCAGTTCATATATTTTGGTATTTACTTACAGCATGGCCATGTAGTACTTATTAGCTCATAACTATTAGGCCATAGGATAGTAGTATAAATTAGGTCTTGAATCTTTGAAGAGTATTTGAATTGGTTTGCAGTTATTAAAGTTGATTAAAAACGAACAGAAACCTTAGTGGCAAATTAGTAATCTTGATATAAATTTAAGAAAACGTGCTGGCAATTAGAATAAGTAGCCTTACCAAATCCCATATTTACTTTAATAGATGTTGCAATCCCCTGAAACTCCTATATACTAGATTAAGAATAGCAGCAAATCTTGTTTTCTTTTTAAATTTATATCTAATGGAAAAATTAATTTATTTTTTGTACTTGGAGTGTGAACTTAGCTGTCTTGTGGTAATTGTGATTTGATTAGAATGTGTGCAGCATTATGCATGATTTATCAGATGGAAATAAATACAACTGAAATGTTAAGGTCTAAAGGTGATTTGTTTTATTTTAATTGACTACAGATTACAACCGTAGATGAGGCAAAGCAGTTTTACCCTCTTTTCGGCCTGGGAGCCAACATAGCCCTGATTTTCTCAGGGCGAACTGTGAAGTACTTCTCCAATCTTCGGAAGAATTTGGATCCTGGTGTGGATGGTTGGGCAGTCTCCTTGAAGGGAATGATGAGTATTGTGGTTGTTCTGGGGCTTGCCATTTGTGGAATTTACTGGTGGGTAAATAAATATGTAGTGGATGATCCTACACTTCCCAAGGCAGAAGCTCGTAAAAAGAAGGTATGCCTAAATCTATTTGCTTTCTTACAGAGTCAGTGCCTAAAACATGTTTTTCAGGAGTTATCCTGAATCAAGTTTGTTGATGTGTGTCACAGGAGAAGCCAAAGATGGGAATGATGGAAAGTTTCAAGTTCCTACTAGGGTCAAGATACGTGAGAGACCTCGCCACTCTTGTGGTTGCATATGGTATTAGCATCAACCTCGTTGAAGTGACTTGGAAATCAAAGCTGAAGGCCCAGGTAATATATATTAATATTTGTATCGATCACATCTGAGAGTCACTTATGCACATCAACTGTAATCTGTATTAAAAGCATAAAACATGCAAATGCAGTGCAGTCTTTTTGCAAGGTTTGCTTGTGTGCTAGAATGTTTTTCTTAGGAACATGTTAAAGATTTACTATAGTTGACGATCTAGATTGGTACAGGGAGCTCTACCAGCTCAACACTATTAAAATTATGTGATTAACGATACATTTATCAATACACTAATTTTCATTGCATTCTTCTTCTTCGTTTCATTTGCATCCAGTAATGACTATAAACCACTGTTTAGTCCCCCAATATCGTCTTCCAACTGTTGATCTAGCTACCTTGATATTTGTAGTTCCCTGAGCTGCAGTTAGACTTGTACTCACACTCTTTATGGTCCTTAGTTACTCTTGTTCTTGCAGTGCACCACTGCTCCCTTAGTTACTGTTGTTCTTGCACTGCCTGCTCCACTAGTACTTGCACTCTTTTTTTTTCTGATAAATCTAAATAAACTTCATTGAATTGTGAATGGAAAATATTAAAATAACATGCTCTGCCCTTCCAAAGGACTGTGCTTTTTAATTTATACAGAAGAGCACCCTATGTCTGATTACTGGAGCACCACAATATCAAGTCATCAGATCAGAATTACTTTTTAAGCAAAGATTGTCTACTTGGTTTTGGGACTTTTTTTTGCAATATGAGCTATAAGATATGTTGTATCTGACAGTTTCCAAGTCCAAATGAGTACTCTGCCTTCATGGGAGACTTTTCGACATGCACTGGAATCGCCACCTTCTCCATGATGTTGTTAAGTAGAGTTATATTCCGCAAGTATGGGTGGGGAGTAGCAGCTACCATTACACCAACTGTGCTGCTTGCCACAGGAGTAGCCTTCTTTGGTCTTATACTCTGTGGGGAGCCACTTGCACCTGTACTGGGTAAAATTGGTTTGACACCTCTTTTGGCAGCAGTTTATGTTGGGGCTCTCCAAAATATTTTCAGCAAGAGTGCCAAGTACAGTTTGTTTGATCCTTGCAAAGAGATGGCCTATATTCCTCTTGATGATGATACCAAGGTAAATTACTTGTCTCCAAATTTAGAGAGCTTTCTGTGTTTGCTATTTGCATTTTCATTTTTTGGCTTTTACAATTCAGTATACAGTCATACAGTAGGATATGTCATGATAATAATAACACCAAATATTTGAAATCTCAACCTCTAGAATCCATTAATTTTTCTTGCTTTGTCTGATGACTCTTGTTATTGTATCAATTCTCTGCTTATAGATAAAGGGCAAGGCTGCAATAGATGTTGTCTGCAATCCCCTTGGAAAATCTGGAGGTGCACTGATTCAGCAATTTCTGATTTTAACCTTTGGTTCCCTTGCCAACTCTACTCCCTATCTCGGTAGCATATTGCTGGTCATAGTGTTGTTATGGTTAGCAGCAGCAAGATCATTGGACAGTCAGTTCACTCCATTGGTGAAGAAAGACCTCAAGAGTAAGTATCTGGAACGTAAGCTGTCCACTGTGACATCTAAGTTGAAAGGCTCTCTCAAATCAAAGCAAGAGGTGGCTTATCGATTTATGAGCAGTCTCAACTCTAAGGGATTCATAGAGGGTAAATACGTACCTGTGGTGGATGGCACTCCCATTTTGAAGGAGCAGGAGCAGGAGCAGGAGCAAGAGCAACCAGAGGATATTGTCAACGAGGCTAATTTACAATTGCAACCAAAACCAACTCGAACGATTGAAGAAGAGGAACCCCAAGAGAAATCAGAATTCCAAATAAAAGCAACATCATCTTCCTCTGAGTATAAGAATGTTAAGGGCACCGATTCAAATGGGTATCCAGTGAAAGACTCCGAGACACTGGATTCTGATTCGACCACACCAATTGCCCAAGATGGGTGATTCACTGTACCAAAGAAGAACTTGTACTTATCATGCTTGAAACTTTGGGTAGATGGAGATTTGCGGCAGATGATGATGATAAAAGAAATGGGGAGATGGCTTACAGTCCCATTCACAGCTTTAGTAGGGGAATAAAGAGAGGAGAAAATGAAGAACGGAATTTTTCAAGTTTCTAGATTACTGATATTTTTCTTTTGGGTTTAACTAAAATTCAATAAGCATGTGTTTTTCAGAACTTAGATGCATGAGTAAATGTGAAGCAAATTTTATTTCAGGGTGTAATATTGCAAGGGAAAATAGTGATAAGTTTTTTATTGTAGCTGAAGGGTTTCTCATCTGGAAAATAGAGGTCACAATTCGAATTTTTTTAAACTGTTAAATGCCTCTGCTTTCTAAAGGTATAGATGAATAATTAGCCTAAAATTTGTAAAATTTGGAAACTAATGTCTTTGTGAGTTGCTATATATTTTGAGGAAAAAATTGTTAGGAATTTTTCTAATATGTAGAGAAAACCTTAGTCATGTTGTGATAAGTTCGTATACAGAATTTTTTTTCCTTTTTCTTTTTTTAAGAGTTTTAAATATTTAAATGGATTTCGAAAGTTTGTTTTAAAACTCACTCATTAAAATAATTGAAGATAGAAGTTTATATTCTTATTCTTTCACTAGCTAATGAACCTTGCTTTTGTCTTTTTTCATTTTTTTTTAACTTTCCAATATAATAACTCCAACGTTCAAATAATAAAAGAGTTGATGTTATTAAATATTTATCTATACAACATCAAAGATTCATACTTAAAATTAAGATTATGATGAAATGAAATCTATTTATAAATAATTTAGGTTAATAAAGTGTTATTATTTAATGCAAATTAATTTGCATTATAGAGCTGAGACAAATAATATAATATGTATGCAAAACTTAAATATGAAGGTAAGGGTATTTGATTTTAAAATGGAAGAAAAATGGTGATGATATGTTGAGTTGATTCACCATTTTTAGGAAATAAATAATTTCATCTTGATGACTATCTATTAATTTGAAATGATATTAGGTTGATTTTGAGTGTCATGAACTTAATCCTTAATTATTGTGAATTTGAATCAATATAAAGGAGTAAGTTCATATGATGTTATAATTGTTTGTGTTTAACTTCCTAGTATTTGAATTTGTTATGGTGGTGTCTAGCGACATCATTTAGGAGTTTCTTAATATGAAGTTATAATTGTTTGTGTTTACCTTTCTGGTATTTGAGTTTATTGTGGTCTCTAGTGACATTATTTAGGAGCTTTTGTAACTCAATAAATGAAAAACACCTTTTAGATCAAACCCTTGATAAGTTGACTAAATTGTATTGAGCAATATCTAAGATAACATATGTAAATATGCATATGGTTTATATAACTTGATGACATGGACTATACTTCATTGCACTTTAAAAATCAAAATGTGCTTTAATGATTTTACTTGATGTCCTCTACTTTGTGGATTCTCAAATACTTGCATATTTGAATCTCTTTAAAAACCATTATATTACATGTTGCACAAATGTGTGCCAAGTTGGTTCATAACAATTAACAAAGCGATGAGAGAGTTGATTTTGGATTTGATAATTTGAGTTTAAGAACATCCCATAATTAAAACACATCAATCCTAAGTAATGTGAAAATGCACTCTAGGAATAATTTGAATCTTAAAGCTTAGAGGTGAATGTATAGAACTACGTGCAAATTGGGGTGAAATTAGAATGGAGAAAGTGAAAGTAAAAAAATCATAGTAAATATAGGTGAAAAGAATATAGATAGAAACCAAGCCACAAACCAAACCAAGCATGTTAGTGTGCCCTATATTAATGTTATTGTAATAAGACATTCCTATCAAGGTGGGACAAAATGGAAAATGGTATGGGTATTCTATTACAAAGATATATCAAGTGTTTAGATCAAAGAATGTGGCTTAATATAGTTTTTACGGGGACATTGTTATCTCTTTTAAATGTATTAATTCATAGTCCTACAAAATAGATATACAAAGAAATAGAAAATAATATTTTTTTATTAAAGGATAAATAGGTTTAAAGGGCCCTTAAAGCTCTATTATAATCATAAGTCCTTGTTACTACTTTTGGTTCACATTGTGTTAGATAACATCAACATTTTAGATCACACTCTATGATCCATTAATAGAATGATAGATAGCTCACATAGTAGAAATTGAATGATGTACTAATTATACTAATTTATTACCAACTCTTGTCTTTTAATCTCACAACTTTTCTCTTTCCTTTTGATTTATTATGGATATCAGCGTCTTTTATAATAAATAACATCTCCATTTTCATTTATAACTTATTAAATTCCTTACTACTTAATAGATCTACACCAATATTGTTTTAATATTAGTTTGTGTTATAACCTTATGTAACATCTTAAACTGTACCTTGTACAATTCCACATCACATGATGCCTCTGCTTTAGGCAAATCAAAATCTCCACCTAAGCCTCCACTTCTTCCCGCTTTTGCCTAATTAGCACCTTTTGTTTGAATTCTAAACCACGTGGATTGTTTTGATTCAAGACACGTGTGTGCTGCAAAGACGTCTACACAGTGCACACTTGTCTCATAAATCTGCAGGTCCCAAAGGTGATCATTGGAGCATTACACCTATTGCCCCTAGTAGTGTGACACCTCCTTTAGCAGGCCATTGACATTGTGATTCTTCTAGAACTATTTTAAGAATCTTCTTGTACTTTTCCCCCTATCTCTTGGTCATTCAAATTACCTTTTGACACTTCTTGCTTGCTTTCACAAACTTCTTGGCAACTTTACAACTCTTGGGTCATCTCACCCCACTACTCCACCATCTCCATTGCATACAAACTTGTTCTCACCTTCATTCTAGTGAGACCGGTTTCTTGGCTTCGAAGGAGAGTTATATCTTGTCTTGCACTCACTTGTTTCCATTTTGAATAAGCATATCAATAGTATCTCAATCTTTTGTCTATTATTGTTCTATCATTTTATTGGATTATTGACTATCATATCTATCTTGGTTATACGTGGAAGTAGAAACACCATAATGAGGGTCTAACCTTAGCATTCCTCTTAATCAAGCAACCACAACTTTTTTCTTGTCACCATGTATGCATGTTTGAAGAGTAGATTGGATTGACATATCAAGGATCTTCATTGTTGAGAGGTTGTAAAGTCTCCTTTCGCTTTCCTTTAGTCATTTGATCATCTTGTTCGTATTTGTTATGTGCTTTTTTAATTTTACTCTATTTAGTCTAGTTTACTTTATGTTGAGTAGTCACATCATCTTGTACCTTTTTGGTATGATTTTATGCATCATGCCTGTATAGGACATACTTGTATCACATTGTTATCCTTTGTCCACATTATAGATGTTGAATCATGCAAGCATCCTAGATAGAGAGCTTGCAAAGCCTATCAGTCTCGGTAGCCCAATCTTTATGTCTTTTTTTCAACTTAAATATTTTATCATTTCGTATAATTAAGTTATCATAACATTTCCTTTTATGCATCTAGTTAGTTTAATTTCTCTTTTATTTAATTAATCTCCTTAGCTCACAAGAGTGCTAGTATAAGTGATGTGGCATTGGGCCATTCGTCCGTTGAGATTTCATTGATCTCAAGGGTGGAGAATCCCCTTCTCCACATTTTAATGAAGTCGATGTGAAGGCAAATTTTATCTCTATCTTTTTTCAAGTGATTGTTAAAGCATTGTGAGGCTCTTCTATGATCTTCATGACCCAAACCATCTCAGGAATCATCGTGAGGAGATCCTCAAGAGCGAACATTCTCTCTAACTAGTATAGTTCTACTAGATTGGGCCCAATGTTTATGGGAAATGTGGATCCTAATGATCCTTTTGGGTCTTACTCGGTGATATAGGGTACCAACACTACATCAACCTCTCAATAGAGTTCTTAAAACACTACTCCATCAAATTCCCCTCTTGGGTCTCCTCTTGCTATAAACCATGAATATGCTCTTATGGTTTTGTTTGATCAAATTTAGTCTCTCAAGAAGAACTTGAAGGACATTGAGGATTTCTCAACACAAAAAAAGTCCACCATGAGGCCAAATTTGTTATCCATAATTTGATATTCTTATCCTGGATAGAAAAGGCCTTGAGGTACTGATGACATTAAGAAAAATAATGGGAGCTCATGTTTCTTCCGCTCTACTTAACCCCCACAACACTTAGTCTTACACCACTAGTTTATAGATTAATCTTGCTATGCCTAGGATACTTGTACATACGGTGGAAATGAGTCCACACATTGATCCTCTATCTAGTGGTGCCATTCCTAGCATCACTATGGGTAAGGTTCCCTAGGGTATTCCAGACCACCCCCTAGCATTGAAGTTGGCACAAGCACTAGAGATGGTGCTAGTACTACTATTGTTGCCAGTGTTGATGCTAGTCTCAGTGCTAATGCTAGTCTTGGTACTAGTCTTGGTGCTAGCATTGGTGAATCCTTTTCTACTCCTATTGTTGGTAGCATAGATAATCCACCTATGCCTCCCTCGCCTCATAATTTTGTTCCGAATGCCATATTGAAAAATATGGGACAACTTCAACAACAACTAGCCAACCTTACACCTACTACTAATAAGTCTTCATTCCCACCATATTATTGTCATAGTCCTCTTTTTATGTATGTTCTTAACATTCCCCTTCCTCAAGGAGATAAGTCTCTAAAGTCTGACCAATATAATGGCGATGAGGATCCCCATCTACACATCAACTCTTTTCTCACCTTGTGCAGTGACTATCACAACCTAGATTATGTCTTGCTTAAACTATTCTCTCAATCTCTTAAAGGGACTACATTGGAATCGTATAGCTCTCATCCATACTACTTAATTTAAACTTTTGATTAGTTAATGGATGCTTTCCTTAAATAATTTCAAGAAAATATCGACAACGAGGTTACTATTGCTAATCTTGTTCATTGTAAGCAAAACCAAGTGAGAAGATAACATATTTCATTTTGAGGTATTAATCTATATTTATGAGAGTTCCCTATTTCGTGCCCAATTATGACCTCCAAAAGATTTTCATCAACAATCCATTGGCAACATTGAGAGAAATTTTTTCCTTAAATAGACACCCCAACTTTACCAATCTTTGTAGTGCTTTAGCCGAATATCAACATATGATGGCTCAAATCAAAGATTCTACTTTGAATTTTCATAATGATATCTTTGAGGGTGTGTCTTCCTTAGGTGGATCACAAAAAAACAAAACTTCAGCCATTGTGGTTATAGTCCTTTAGGATTAGAGAAAAAAATATTTCGAACCTAAATAAAATTAGGTTTTGACTAAGTTGGTCAATTCCATTTTTTGTATTATGAAAAATTTGTTGAAAGACAACCTAGTGACCCTCCTCGAGATTAGACCTCTTCCAAAAAATAAGCCATACCCTCATTGGTATTATTAGTGAACAATTTTTCCTTTTCTAAAATTAATTTAACCAATTCTCATAAAAATTGAAAAAATGATTACAACACTAACAATTGAGTTTCTATAATAGAAAACTCTCTTCAGTTTTTCATGGTGCAACTACCTTGCTAGAAGTTATTCAATCTGATTTTATTGCAAAATAATATAATTCATGGGTATTTTTAACTAGAAAATACTAAGGCAAAACACTCAATTCATCACTATGAATAGAATGTGCAATCTTAAAAAGCATTTGAATCTAATGATACTAATTATCCACATGATTACAACTAAGATTATTTAATGACTCCTCTCTATTGCTTCAGATAAAAAGAAACTCATATGATAAAATAAAGCACCTTCACATATAATTTATTTTCGCATGAAAATTAACCATATGCATTAATGAATAGTAATATTCACAACTCAGATAGCTTTTTATATAAAATCATAGGATTCTACATATATTTCATCATATTAGCTTGTCAAAAACAAAAGCATAGATATCTAAAATTCAATTTATGATATTTTAGAGAGTCGACCCTAAATCAGTTAAAAGTCTTTGCATAAATGGTCACGCAGGGCTAGAAAATAACCATAGTTAAAATTACTCCACCAGGAGTAGATAATTTTTAGTTATCATAACCAACTTTAAAGCATAAAAGGAAAAGAAACTGAACTATGGCATCTAGCACCTACTAAGTCCTTCGAGGTGTCCACGATCTCTAGGATGGCGGAATAGAAACCAGCTGAGCGAGCTTCCAGTTTTCATAAGAAGAGGTAAACACAAAGATGATCTGTTGATGTGGTAACCCAAGGTACACGATCATCTATTTCCATACTTCTTTATCTTTGCGAATATGCGCGACCTTCTCATTGTGCATCTCCAAGTGCTTCTGATTGATTATCAACATTGACTCCATGGGGACAATCTTGGAGAAATCCTACACAACCAGCATATTTTCTTGCTTCAACTCATCAAATTTCACCTACAGATCTTTAATAATTTCTTCGCTTGACTTGATTGGCTTCTCTTCTATTTTAATAGATTGCTTGTAGAACCATTTCGTGTCCCCTAGGATAATATCCTTTATTATTTCTAACTCTTTAAGTAAATCTTTAATCTCGGAGATTCCCTTAGCAATAACCTCATTTCTCCATTCAATGCACTCTCTTAAGACAAAGAATTTTATCATCTAAACTTGGGATTGGTCATTCTGCAAGGAACTTTTGTAGGCCATACTTTTGTACTTCTTCCATCCACGTGACCTCTTTAGTCCAATTGTCTTTTTTCATTTTTCCAAGCCTCAAAATTTTACTCAATCTTTTTGGTTATATTAATGGCTTCCTTGTGAGCTTCACTCAAACAACTGATGTGTTTGATGGCCTCGACCTTGACATGCTCCATCTAGTCTTTGAATTTTCTAGTGATTGCTCTATTCCTCTGCACCTGGTCAAAGAACTTCTGATTGACAGAGGATTTAATGTCAATTGAGACAGGCATTTCACTCAGGAGAAAAGGCTCAAGATGCTAAATGGCGTAAATATATTGGGCCATATTCCTCATAATTTATTTCATTTCCTGTTTGCCCTTAGCATCTTTCCACACTCTGTTGACAATTTTCCTGTTTGACACCTCAAATATTTTCATGTCGACTGCTCTGCTATCCTTTCCCAGGTCCACTTTTGATATCTGGTAATCTTGTGCAAGTACATCATTACTTTCTTTGTCATTTTTTGGTTTGGCAATTTCTGCCATCCAATGCCCGGTATCTTCATTAAACTCAAGTCTTGATTAAGTCTTAGGCTTCTTATTCTTGGGAGTTTTACCTAGACACCTACTCACTACATCCTCGATTTGTAATGATAGCAGCACAACACTCCGCTTCTTGGCTATGGAAGTCTCAAGCCACTTTGGAGCTATTGGAGTCTTTTTGGGTATTTCATGGCCACCGAGTAAAGCAAGAGAATCCATTGAAGAATTATCTACATCACCTTGGATTTGTTGATTGTTACCCATGTCGGGAAGACTGGAATCAGGAACCGGTTCCACTTGTTGCTCTACTTCTAGAGGGTCCAAGTCTACCAAGATTTTGAGGTTTATTGTAGGCTCATTCTCTTTTTTCTTTTTCCTGCTGCTCGAGCGGTTTATCCATACACTAGGTTCTTCTTGAAGCTGAGCTTGAACCTTTGGAGAATCCCGTTTAGCTTCAGGTTCATAATTACCTATAGTAGAATCATTAACAACAGGGTTAGTTGAAATAGAGAATTTTCTTGAAGATCTCTTTTTCTTTTCTTTCACTTATTTTTCTAGGGCTTGAAAAATTATCTTGGGAGTTTTTTCTCTTGCAACCAGTTTTCTGTTCTTTTAATTACGTTGGTTGTTTTGGACTGCAAATTATCCTCTTCCCTTTTGGTCCAATCTATTTATGGAATAGGGAGGCCTTCAATATTCTCAAAATACTGAGGATCCAACACATCTTCATTCTCATCCTCTTCGACATCATCTATGTTCAGGTCCACCTTAAAGGTGACTATCTGTTTCAGGGTCATTCTAAACCTTAGTCTTCTTCGAACCTCAAAATCATCTAAACAATTATCCCAATAGTCTTCGAGCTCCGGTATATGCATAAATGTAGATGAGATATTAAGATTAGCTTTAGCGAACCCCCTGCAGTTGAAATTATTCCTTGAGATATAGGGTTTCAAATTTAGATCCTGAAGCTCGTCTTCAATTTCTATAGCATCTTGAAAAATTCTACATCTGTAGTGGCCAAGCTCTATGGGGAATAAGACCCCAAAAGATTTCTTAGAGCTTCTTGATTTTCTTCAACAAAAACTAACTACCTACAAATCTCCATTAAAACCACATTATCTAAACAATACTGTGGAAGCTTCAAAGACTCTCCATCAAACGCTCCAACTCTAATGTAGGTAAATTTGGGAAATTGAAAAAAATAACATCCATAGATATTTATTACTTGAGTGGCTTCTTCACTAAGCCTATTACTTTCTTTACCTCGAAGCTCAAAGAACAACCTCCCCAGGAACCCATCATTGACTCTTCTGAATTCTTCAACAAACTTACCATTCTGCAAATGTCTATAATATTAATAAATCCTCATATCTTCATTGCAGGGCTCATGGGGTAATCCCTCCCAGTCCTTACAGTAGGCTAAGATGTAGAAAAGGTAAGAGATCATATAGAAAGGAGTTAAATTGGTCAAATTCAAAAGTTCCCTGTGCAATTTTTCAGCTATTAACTCAACTCAGTCAATAAATTTTTCTCCTCCCAGTATTTTCTGGATAAAACAGTACATCCAGTCCTCCCAATGAAAAGAATGTTCATTTCCTTTTACTCTGTTTAAGAGAAAAACTATATCGGCTATTTATTTTATGAAATATTCAATGGTCGGGGGTTTTGGTCGCTATGAGCCTCCTGTTTTTAGCCTCGGTAATTAACTCTATGCAATGAGGGAATTTCTTTCTTTCTTTCCTTGTCATATCTACAGGTTTCCTCTGCAAAGGTCCAAGGCTCGTAGGGTTTCTTATGAGGAATTTTTAGGGCCTCTATGATCATTTCCCTACTAATTTTCACCAGAATTTCTCCTGAAGCATTTTTGATACACCTATTTATAGCACCATACCTATTTGCACACTCTAGCACTAATTTAGGGTATGCTAGGGTAGGTGGAAAAGTTGCAGCTTCCAACAATTCGCTACTGGATAACTTCTTGGAGAAAGAGCCATCTGTAGCATTTCTAACCCTTTCATGTAATACTACTAAGCTCACATTTACCAGGGAGGTATCACAAATTTTAGGAAGAGAGATAAGCAAGCGGGTTCCCTTCTCATCTTTTGGGAGTTTAGGCCAAAACAGAGACATTTTAAGAGGGAAAAATAAGGAAATCTCACAACATGCAAAACCAATCTTCCTTTAGTCAAACCACAAACTGAAAGTTGCAAGAGAAAAGGATAAACTCACCGATTTACTATGCATAACACCTATGCAATCTCTTACCAAATTCTTGTTGCTTCCACTCTCCAGAATAATCTAATAGACAATTGATAATGAAAAAACTACTATTTATTATCAAGGTTGGCGAAGATTTCAGGCGGATTTGTGCAAAGCGAAAAAATAAATGTATTTGTGTGAGAGGTTATTGATATGACATATTATGATCTTTCTATTAATTCCCCTATCAAATCAACACGTTTCTTCTGGCTCCCAATGACCTCTCCTGATTACCACACTTTTAATAATGATGACCCCTATCGTACTATGAGCTGCCAACTATCTTCCATCATGTCACGACATGTCTGTGCTATCTCATCAAATCCGACAGTTTTTGGACTTCACATAAAACTCCTCTAAAAGCTCTGATAACCTACAACTGATTGAATATCTTGATGGAATGAATGGACAAGTGAAAGAAAGTGATTGATGGTCACCGAGCTACTAAAGTGATATGTAAGCCAATTAAATCAGTCAATGTATTGTCATTGATGTCAACTAGTTTTGACTATACTTATCATGATGGTTACAAACATCTAAAGAAGGAAAATGGTAAAGGAATGAGATATCTACATGAAGGTGAGATGGATATAAAGATATGGATATGGTATACATTGGGTAAATTATTGATGAGTCTATGGCATCATGTTGTTGACTTGATTATATTACATGATTTTTTTATGTATTGAAGATCATAACTGAACAAGTTTATGTGGTCGGTAAATGAAGATTTTTGTATACATCAAGCTAGTGTAGTGTATACCGAGTATAGTATTAACTGAGAAGGTAATCACCAACACATTATGTATTGATCGAGTGAATGAAATAAATAAAGATTATAACAATTGACTCAATTGATGAGCTGGACAATTGCTTATGATTCCGAGGTAGAAGATAAAGTTTGTTATGCCAATGACTAACAAAATTCAAGATTGATCGAATGAAGAAGATTGAAATGTGTTATTGACACAACTGCCGAGGAAGGTTAAAGTGGCAAAATGAAAGATGGAGATTAAGAGGAAAAATCTAACGAATGAAAATAAAATGGTTTATGTTATTTATTTAAAGAGACATGATATTCATTATTGAGTTTGGGATTATTGATACTACAAGAGAATTCACGTGAAAGGAATATTATCATGCACCACTGATCAAACTAGTTGAAGACAAAACCAAGTTGAACTGCAGATATTACCGAGCATCAAAGAAGCATACACCGAGTGGAATGAAGTTGGAGGATATGAAGGATTGAATTATTTATTAACCAGAGGAGGTATTTTGAGCTTAGCTTAGATCTGAAAATCTGAAAATATTAGTTGTATTTGAATCAGATCATTACTGTATCAGTTTAACCATTGTTACAGTAAAATCTCTTAACTGAGTGGGACTTCACAGTCTTTTTGTATTTCAATATGACACTCAATGAATGTTGATTGTTTTCTTGTTGACCCCATAGTGAATGTTGGTCAAGGGAGAACTATTATGATAAATCCTCTAACCAGGTCACACCTTACAGTGTGTTTTGTAACCTTTAACAGGGTTGGCTCCTAACCGACCTCACTTCAGAAGAGTGAATTATTTTGGGTTATCTGTCCAAGGTGGTTTTTCCCCTAACATGGTTTCCACATTAAAAATCTATGTGTTATGTTTGAATGATGTGTTGAATTGTTATTTTACTTTAAACATTTCATTACTAGATAGATTGGTAAATATAGTAGTTAATTTACTGTCAATCGGTAGATGAAGAGAAAGATATTGTTGATAGCTTACCGAGTTGATTATTTGATTAAAATTTTTGAATATATACATCTAGGAGATTTGGGATTGAAGGATAACTATACTTAAATGATTCACCCCCTCCCAATTATCTAACAAATGGTATCAAAGCATTGGTTGCTTAGAAGGAAAGGTTGAAGGACTTAAGCTAAAGATCACAAGATGTATAAGAGAGAGGTGCAAAAGCTAAATAAAGACAACTTCTCGACATGGCAAAGAAAAATGAAACTACATATATCTGGAATTGGAGAATCTGCAATATACTACTTGAGCAATGATTACATTCAACCAATTGGTCCCTTGACTATTGATCATATGAGAGATAGACATGAGCACAATGTCACACTAATAGAGATTGCTACTGCCTTATTAGATGCCGAATTTGAAGATGTCAAGACATGTACTATTGCTAAAGGAATGTGGGATAAAATTTCACTAGTTCACAGAGGAGATGAAAATGTGCTAAGGGCGAGAGCTGAGAGTCTTAGAGGAAAGTTTGATGACATAAAGATGAAAGAAGGAGAAAACATTTCACAATACAACAACAAAATTAAGGAGATTGTCAATGCTATCCGAAGAGCAAGAGGTGTTATTGATGAAGACACTGTTGTAAGTAAAATTCTTAGAACCTTGCTTCCTATCTATGCTATTAGAATCTCTGCAATCCATGAAATGAGATCAGATCTGGGTAACACTCTTACACTTGATAGCCTAATCTGTAAACTGACTACTTTTGAGTTGAATAACTTTGATAATAGTATTGTTCCAAATGTTGAGTCTGCATTTATGTTGTCCTTGAAAATTGGAAAATCAAGCAGTAAACACATGATAAGAAATGAGAGTGATAGTGATAGTGATGAGGATGAACTTGATGAACTTGAAGCATTATTGGCTAGAAGGCTACAAAAAGATAAAGGAAGATATAAAGAGAAATTTCCCTTGGTATGTTTTAACTGTAAAGAGATTAGTCACATTGCAGCTAGCTGTCCAAACAAGAAAGGAGATGACAAAGACAATGACCAATCTGGTGAGAGAAAGTTTGAAAGAAGAGATAACCGAGAACACAAAGGAAACCGACAGTATGACAGAAGAAGAAACCGAGACTACAAAGATAAAGGAAAGAAAGCTTGCTACCTTGTTGAAGATGATGATGATGACACTGACACTGACACTTTGACACTGATGAAGACATTGAGGTGGTATTCGGTATCGATGTTTGATGCTCGGTAAAACTATCTGGTGCTCGGTATGAAGACTTAACCGACAGGCTTGTATTGCTTACAGTTACCGACTGGGTTCATATAAGTAATCGACTGATGTCTTTGACTTCCTTTGATACTAATGACAATCATTAATGCTCAATAGAGATAAAAATCTCCCCCTTTGGTATTAGTATCAAAACCTTAATGTATACAGACCTTATGTCTCAAAACTTATATCTCCACCATATACATATCAAAAAAATTCTAAATAGTCCCCCTCGGTGCATGCTCTCGATAATGTGTAGTATACTTAGCATCTATTTACATATTTGGCATATACATTATTATCCCCCTTTTTTATATTAATGCCAAATACAAAAATGTATACTTACAGCTTGTCAAAAATGTGCGGATGGGTTTTCTTCAATGATTCCAAGAGGTTTTCCCATTCCTCTTTCAAGTTGGTGAGGGCAAGGTGCTCAAGACCGACTTGTGCATGCATGTCAAAGATGTTATCCAACACATAAATTTTTGGTGTTGCAACAAGTTTCTTTGCTTTGACAATATGTGTCTCAAAATTTTTTAGGTAGGGTAAGAGCTCGATTTGTAACTCAGTGACCTGATCACTGACTCTCTCTTCTTGTTTCTTGAGATCTGCTATCAATCGCCCGAGTTCGTAAACTCTCAATATATGCTTTGAAATAGCTTGTGGCTCAGTTGTAGTGGCTTGTGCACTGGCTTTGATCTCATTTTCAAATTGTTTTATCTTTTCACTGATCTCAGTAGTGAAGGTGTCCACAGTGCATAGCTTAAACAAGATTTGACAAATTAACTTAGTAATACACTGACTTTTAGTTATTACCTCTGATAGCTTAACCTTGTTAATTGACACTTCCTAGCTTATTCTCTCTACAAGCTTATCTTGTATCTTCGACTCTGCCCTCTCTTCAATTCTCTTGTCGGCATCGACATCTGGGACATTTATTCCTTCAGCGAGAGTAGCAAGTTGGTCCATAATCAGAGTATCTTCATCTATTTTTATCTCAGGTACTACTTGTTGTAAGATATCCTGGACATTTTCTAATATCTCCTTGCTTTTGCTCTCTTGTTTCAACTTCTCCTGTGCTGCTTTTCTTTTGCATAACTCCCCATATTTGCTTAGTTCTTCAGGGCCAAGGGTCCTTGGGTCACACTCGGGTATCACAATTACTTCATCTAGAGTGACCGGCCCTTTTCCATTATTTTTCTTCTTCTTCTTCTTCTCCGGTTCCTGTGGGGAACTCTTGGAAACTAGAACAATAGCTTTTTCTTCTGCCCTCGGAGTGTTCTACCCGGTTGACACATTGTCTTCCTTTTTCTACTCCTCAGTAACCTATGTGTCAATTGACTGAGATGGAGCCTCTGATGTTGTGTCATGTGGGGTAGCCTTAGTTGCTTTAGGCTCTTCTTGTGCCTGTGTTTCTATTTCAGTAGCCTCTTTTCCTTCAGGCTTGTCTGCCTCTGTAGGTGTCTCAGTGCTTTGTTCCCCTGTTGTGTCTTGTGGTTGCTTGGGGTCTGAGCCATCAGGTTGTTCTTGAGATAGAATCTCTATGGCTTCAACAAGTACATGAAGCTCACCCAGTAGTGATGTGAATGCACACTCGGTAACTTGTGCTTCATCCTGTGTGTTGTCTTGTGCATTATTCACATCCTCATCTTCATCCCTGTCATCAGGATCACCATTTGTGATGTCCTCAATGAGTACATCCTTCTCATTTGTGTCCTAAATCTGAATCACTTCTAGATTCGGTGCATCCTGTGAATTGTTCTTAATTTCTTGACCAATTGTTGTATCAATTACCTCCTTAAATGATACCGCTAACTCTTTAATCTTCTTTGCTACATTGTCCTTAATGAATATTCCTTTACCTTTGGAATTCTATCTCTTTTTAGACAAATTTTGAAATGCAATTTTCTCATTTTGCTCTCTGACAGCTAAAAGTGAACTCTAGATGAGTTGACCAGACTCATCAAGATTTGCTAGATTCTCATCTATTATTTGCATAGCTCATCTTTTGACTTTGAATCTCTGCACATAAGTATCCATAAGCTCTTTAATCTCATCAAGAGATAAGTCTAGTGCAATCAATACGAGGGCTTGTTCCCTCATCCTCTTCTCGGTGTCCAAGGCATATGACCACTTTTGATTTATTCAGTCCTCTAATGTCTTGGGCAGTGATAATTCAAACTCTAATGGAACTCGTTTGAAGCGTATCATCATTTGGATGACTGCTTCCTCAATTTTGTTTTGGTCTTCAGTTGACATACTGTCAAACTTACTAAGTTCTAGATCTGCAAGATTTCCATTCTCAATTATATCTGCAACAACCTCATCTATTGACCTGTTCTTATTACTGACAACCTTGAATTGATTGTTGTCATCTTTGTCATCCTCAAGGTCTTCTTTGTTTCTTATCAATCTTCTCCTTTTCTTCGGTGCCTCTGCTAAAGCCTTGGGTCCTTTCTTTACATAAGTCTTTGTCAGTGTAGCAACCTTTCATTTTGCTACCTTCATAGCTCCCTTCTTATGTGGTGGTGACGTTGCAGTTGATGATCTTGTGCGTGCACCTATTTGCACTAGCAACTGCCTCTTCTTTGGAGCTTGAGTGGGAGAAAATGATATTGATTCTTGTTCTTCTTCAGACTCAGTTTCTTCATTGTCATATGGTTTGTCAGCCAACATTAACTGACCTTTGGTTGCAGTTTCAATCGGTGACTCCTTGGATGAGTCAGATTCATTCCCAAACTTCTCATATTAAAATTTCTTCATTTTCTTTGCTTTCCTTGTCATTTTTCCGATGACCAAACCTGTTTTAATTCTAGACTTAGCTTCTTCAAAGGTTCCAAACCTTTCAGCCTTTTTGTCCTTTGGTAATGCTAGTAGTGCTTTAATAGATTTCAAACCAAAATCATGATCCATTTCATAACCCATAGGTGCTAGCCATTTTATTCTCGGCTCAACTGCTTTAATTATAGTGTGGTCGATGTTGACTAAGAAACAAATGTCCATCTCATATTTTTCGACCAATGAACTCAGAATTCTACTTCTTAAATTCATCTTTACTTTGAAATCTTCAAAATAACTATCTATAACATTCCCAACATTATCTCCCAGGCCTTTCATAATCTCAAAAAATTGTGAAGTGATCGGTGTGTCATCTATCCAATCAGTGTGACCAACAAAGGGAAAGAATTTCTGGAGAGAAAAATAAACACACAAGTAATGATTGAAACTTATAGGTATTGGACTTTTGTGTCCTGATTGTTTTCATGTTTTCTTCAACCTGTCTCAGTAGTAGCTCAGCAAGGTCTATCTGATGACCCTTCTTTATCAATTTATGAGCCATGTCGATTGTGCTACATGGTACACTATTTACTTTTCTTGATTGAAATATCTTGTACCCAATTACATGCGCTACAAAATTAACTTTGGGATCTAGAATTGATGAAATTTTCAGTGCTCTACCGTCCCATGCTGCGCCAATATTTTTTTTCAATCTCAGCTCGTGAAGAGCTTCTGAATGCTTTGGCTTTATCGGTAGTAGGGTAACTAGTAACCCTACTAATCATTCTTTTTGTAACCTTGATTGGTCTGTCTAGCCAGAATGTGCCCTCATGATAGTGGCTCAACACAACCCTAATCCATTCGTTCTTAAAATTCTTTGGGAAATTTAGGGCATTGGTAAGACCAAGTGTTTCAACAATTTTGTGCTCTGGTTTCAGTTCTATTTTCTCATCACAAAGTCCCTGATACGCAACATACATATCAAAATCACCTATTTCCCCAATTTTACAGTGTATGTATGATCGTATGTCTTCAGTTAACAAAACCTTAGGTGAGATGCTTGAAAAAGCACCTGTTGAATCCATTTTCAAAGCAACTTTAGGGTGTAACTTATAAGATGGTTCCTTGTAGCTTGTTGACACTATTAAATTAACTTCTTCCACAACTTTAGAAGAACTCACAGTAGATGCCATTTCAACAAACTAGGTTTTTTGATAAGTATGAGAAATATGCTCAGTAGGGCTTCAACTTACTCAGAATGTATCGAAGAGTGTGCTTGGTTCGATCTGCAACTGCTTGAATTTTCTTGAAAGATTCTTGCTCGAACTCGCTCTGTGAAATTTTAGCTCTCTAAAATCGCAATGTGAAAAATAAACTCTGTCTTCCGTGTATTTATAGAATTTTCAATATTCCCGCTCAAAAATTTATGCAATAAATGCTTGACCTACTTTCCAGTTCATGACAACTGTCAGCTCGATGACAGCTACAATCTTTCATCAACTTGATTAACACAAGACTTCTTTTCTCGGTTGATACTATTATTCGGTTAACCTTGAATAGTGATTACCGATGGGTAACCAATGCTCGGTCTAACTTTTACCGACTATGTAACTTTATTAGCTCAAAATATATAAACCACAATGCATCTTTATTCATGCAGATTTGGTATGTGCACATCATATATAAGGAACTGTATGTAAAATGTGATCATCTTGAAATGTCAGTCCCATACATACCTATATCACCTTAGGTGGAAGTACCGATGTCACCCAATCCAGTGGACGAGGTTTCACCGACATCATTACTTGACTCAGCATTCTCATTTGATGCTTTCTTCCACATGTCATTCCTTATTCTCATGATATCTGTAATAGTGTTTCCAATCTCAAATACATGATTTTATTTTGGTGCTCAGTCTCTGCAGTCCTTGCTTAGATGACCGACCTTATGACAATGGAAACATGCCATTCCAGTGCTTGTACAGCTTCTTGATTGTCCAACCCATCTTTTCCTATTGCAGTTTGTTGCGATGTGCCCATATCTACCACATGCAATATAGTTAGTCCAAGTGTTGTAATCCCAAACATAAGAGTTGCCTTGTCTCTTCGGTTGATAAGGCTTGCATTGTGTCTTCTGCTTTGGCATCCATACTTGCTTCATTTTTTCCTTACATTCTCGTGCAATGTGTCCATGTTCATTGCAAGTGTAACATAATTTCTCCATAATAGGATTGTTAGCATTCTTGTTCTGTTTATCTCTACACTCATAAGCTTGGTGACCAAATTTTCCACAATAATAGCAATATCCATTAAATCTAGGAGTGACTGGAGGTTTACCTTGTGCTTTGCTTCTATAGACATTAGAATTATGTCCCAGTTTTCCACAGTGATAACATGTCAACACTTTAGGTCTTTGATTTTGATTTTTGTTGACTTGTTCAGCTTGTTGTGATGATTCTCTTTCGCCGGTATAGCCTATTCTAGCTCTGCTTCCAAATCTCCTTTGATCGATCAGAAAATCATCAATCCTTTTAGAACTATCCTCAGCCAATTTCTTCATTTCATGATGCTATTTTTGTGTCTTTATTTCATTTCTCATTTTTTCATTCTCTTCTCTGAGGACTCTTATATCTTCAAGTTTTCTTGACAATTCTCCATTAACTCGGTTGACCTCCTAATTCACAATCACCATCTGATTTGATAAATCAAAATGGTGCTCGGTGAGTCTGTGAATCTCACTTTCTTTTGCTTTAAGTTGTTCAATTATCAGTCTTCGGTCTTCAATAGCTAGATTCCTTTCTTGCTCAACCAGTCTAGCATTTTTCATTACTTCTACCATTCTTACCATCTGAGATTCCTAACTGATTTGCAGTGCTTTCACTTGTTTGATTAAGTGAAGATTATTTTTAGATAAATCAGAGACTATACTTTCAGATCCATCAGAAATACTTCCTGAACTAGATCCAATGTGATCAAATATATCATCAATAGCTTCTTCATGGTAACCAATCTCATTTTGCAAAATAGCTAGGTTCTTCCTTTCAACTAGTAATTTATTTAGTCCATCCTTCACTTGCTTATACTATTCAACAAACATCTGCATTTGAATCTTCTGATTTTCTATGGTCTTATCTAACTTATACCTCTCCATGACTAGATCTTTACCCTTCAGTGGTTAAACTATCCAATAAGAGAACTAATCTCTTATACCAATTTTTGGATTAGGAGAGATAGGGTACTGAGAGGGAGGGGTGAATCAGTGCCCACAAAAACTTTCACTTATAAACCTTTTAGATCTAAAATTGTAAACAGTAGTAACCTTGCATACTAACTTGTATCAAATGCATGTATCATTCATCTAATCAACTTGTAAAAGTAAATAACATGAAATCAACAATATAACAGTCCCATAACACAAGTATTTTGGTAATGCAGAAACCCTTGTTAGAAGGTAAAAACTACGGTGGGGATGACACCCACAAATTCTTCACTACTACAGATAGAAAAGGTTTTCCTGTTAGGGCTACAAGTTTTGATCACTTCTGGTGATCTTACCCTATTAGGAGTAACATATTAGATCAACTAGATCTACCTAGTGATAGGATTTTAGCAACACTACTTGAGTGTGCACTCGGTTAAGAGATTTACAAAAAGACTGTCAAGTCTAATCTGTTAGGAGATTTTACCAAAACTCTATTACAGTGATTAGAAAGCAATAGGAAACTATCTGCTAATGACAACTCAACTTGTCTGATACAGATCAATAAAGTATTGAATCTATATCACTTTATACTGTGTGAATCTCTGCTCTGAACTGCTCGGTTAGCTTGCTCTGATTCTGCTCAATTTGATTTCCTCTAAATACTGTTCTGCTCTGCCAACTGATAATCTTGAAGGTTGGCTAGTGCTTCAAGTGCTTCTTCGCTCATACATCAATTCCCATAAAAAATGATGTAAAATACAAATATATAGCATACTACTTTATGCTGCTTATACAAAATTAGGTTTCAACAACTTAGAGAAAAAAAACCTAAGATCTACAGTGTACAAAAATAACCTAGATCAAACAATTACATAAGATCTTCATCGCATTCGATGAATATCTCAACAATAAATTATCCTTGATCTTGGTAAAACATTTTCTGATTCTATTGTAATCATTTGCATAGATAGATGTGCCATTTCTGATTCCTATGCCGTTTCTTGTGATCCTCGATAAACACTGTAAATACTGCTTGGTAATTACACTGATGCTCAGTGTTTACTGTCTCTCGGTATCAGTATCTGATGCTCAGTAAAACTATCTGGTGCTCGGTATGAAGACTTAACCGGCTGGCTTGTATTGCTTACAGTTACCGACTGGGTTCATATAAGTAACCGACCAATGTCTTTGACTTCCTTTGATACTAATGACAATCATTAATTCTCAATAGAGATAATAGTTAGTACTGTTGTATACACATTGAACTGAGTACAACTAAAGAAAGGTTTAAACAAGACACCCTATGAGTTATGGTATGGGTACACACCAAATGTAAGCTATTTCAGAATATTTGGAAGCAGATGACAATATTATTATTGCTGAAATTTTTATTGATGATATCATATTTGGAGGACATGATAATCTATGAAAATCATTTGATGATGAAATGAGAAAATAATTTGAAATGTCAATGTTTGGAGAGATTAAATTCTTTCTTAGTTTGCAAATTTTACAACAAAGTGAAGGTATTTTCATTACACAATCAAAGTACATCAAAGAAGTAATAAAGACCTTTGGAATGGAAGATTCAAAACCGGTTGGTACACCTATGGTTACAGGATAAAAATTAACAAAGGATGATCAATCAACCAAGGTAAATCAAACATTATATAGATCAATGATTGGTAAGTTGATGTATGTTGTGCATAGTAGACCGAGCATTGCACATGCAGTTGGGATTGTTGCAAGATTTTCTGCTAATCCAAAAGAATCACATATGACTTTTGTTAAAAGGATCTTGATATACTTGAAAAACACTGAGAACTATGGTTTATGGTACAAGAAAGAGGGCAATTTTGAACTATAAGTTTACATCGATGCAGATTGGGGAAACATTGATGACCGAAAGAGCACTACCAGTGCAACATTCTTTTTGGGAGAAAGATTAGTGACTTAGATAAGCAAGAAACATGCATGCATTTCTCTGTTCATTGCCAAAGCAGAATATGTAGCTGCTGCTGCTAATTGTTCAAACATTGCATGGATAAAATAACTCTTGCAAGGGATGAATGAGGAGATCACTGACCCAGTGATAATATATTGTGATAATACCAATGCTATAAACATTTCTAAGAATCCAGTGATGCATGCAAAGACAAAACATATATCTATAAAGTATCACTATTTGAGGGAACAAGTACAATAGAAGCAAGTGAAATTGGAATTTTTGAAATCAAAAGAAAAAATTGCAGATATATTTACTAAACCCTTACCTAAGGATACATTTGAGTACTTGAGGACTAGACTAGGGGTCCATCCCCTGTCTGTCGGTCACTAAGGTGATCAAAATATTACATCAACCTGTACTTTATCAAAATATCAAATGATGTTGATGCATATTTCTCACACTTTAGGTTTCCTAAGGTTGTGAATGCTAGGATGGAGAACAAAAGAACACTACATATCGGTACATGAAGGTACTTAATCTAAACTGAACACTAAGAGATAATATTTTGGCTATTGCAGCTTTTGGCATTGTTGACAAAGGGAGAGAGATTAAATGAAATATTATAAGGGAGAGAGAGTCTAAGAGAAAGAGAATCAACAAAAGAAGAAGATCAAATCTGCAGGGAGAGTCTGCATGATAATGTTGTGTAGTGATTAAACATATTAAATGTACAAGCTAGGGAGAGCTTACCAAGATACAACATTTGTTTATATAGTTGTAGAACATATGTTTGGTATTATAAGGCATATTTCATATTGTGTCTCCATTAATGCCAAAGGGAGAGATTGATAACCTACAACTGATTGAATATCTTGATGGAATGAATGGACAAGTGAAAGACAATGATTGATGGTCACCGAGCTACTAAAGTGATATGTAAGACAATTAAATTAGTCAATATATTTTCAGTGATGTCAACTAGTCTTGATTGTACTTATCATGATGGTTACAAATATCTAAAGAAGGTAAATAGTAAAGGAATGAGATATCTACATGAAGGTGAGATGGATATGAAAGATATAAATATGGTATACATTGGGTAACTTATTGATGATTCCATGGCATCATGTTGTTGACTTGATTGTATTATATGACTTTGTTATGTATTGAAGATCATAACTGAACAAGTTTATGTGGTCAGTAAATGAAGATTTTTGTATACATCAAGCTAGTGTAGTGTATACCGAGTATAGTATTAACTAAGAAGGTAATCACCGACACATTTTGTATTGATCGAGTGAAAGAAAGAAATAAAGATTATAACAACCGACTGAATTGATGAGCTAGATAATTGCTTATGATTATGAGGTAGAAGATAAAGTTTGTTATGATGATCCAATGACTGACAAAATTCAAGATTGATTGGATGAAGAAGATTGAAACATGTTATTGACACAACTACCGAGGAAGGTTAAAGAGAAAAAATGAATGATGGAGATTAAGAGGAAAAATCTAATGGATGAAAATAAATTTTTTATTTTTATTTTTATTTAAAGAGACATGAGATTCATTATTGAGTCTGGAATTACTGATAATGTAGGAGAATTCACGTGAAAGGACTATTTTCATGCACCATTGATCAAACTAGTTGAAGACAGAACTGAGTTGAACTGCAAACATTACCGAGCATCAAAGAAGCATACATCGAGTGGAATGAAGTTGGAGGATATGAAAGATTTAATTGTTTATTGATCAGAGGAGGTAATTTGATCTTAGCTTAGATCTGAAAATCTAAAAATATTAGTTGTATTTGAATCAGATCATTACTATATCAGTTTAACCATTGTTACAACAAAATCTCTTAACTGAGTGGGACTTCACAGTCTTTTTGTATTTCAATATGACACTCAATGAATGTTGATTATTTTCTTATTGACCCCATAGTGAATGCTGGTCAAGGGAGAACTGTTAGTGATAAATCCTCTAACCAGGTCACACCTTACAATGTGTTTTGTAACCTTTAACAGGGTTGGATCCTAACTGAGCTCACTTCAGAAGAGTGAATTATTTTGGGTTACCATTCCTAGGTGGTTTTTCCCCTAACAGGGTTTCCACGTTAAAAATCTATGTGTTATGTGTGAATGATGTGTTGAATTATTATTTTTCTTTACACATTTCATAATCAGATAGATTGGTAAATATAATAGTTAATTTACTGGTAATCGGTAGATGAAGAGAAAGCTATTGTTGATAGCTTACCAAGTTAATTATTTGATTGAAAAGTTTGAATATATACATATGAGAGATTTGGGACTGAAGGATAACTGTACTTAACTGATTCACCCCCCTCTCAGTTATCTAACAAGTTCAGACTTGATAATCTCTTAAGAGAATCTTCCTGTAGAGAATTAATTATTTTACCAGAATATTCCATCATCCAGACCTTCAAAACTTGAACTTGAACTTGAATTTAGCAAGGTTCAAGGTTCAAGGTTCAAGGTTCAAGTTCGACTTTCATATTTGACTTAACCAAAAGACCGATGATTTAAAGACTGGAATCTACTTGTAATTTTTGAAAGTAGTTGAACTTGAACTTGAACTCGGAAAGGTTCAAGTTCAAGTTCAACTAAGACTTTTACTTGGACAACACAATTGACCGTGAGAGCAAAGAAAAAGATGAGTGTAACAAGTATGATGGTTAAAATTAATGCTAGTATCACCTCGTGCTTGGTAATGACACTGAATGTTGTACATGTTTGTAACATATTATCCAAGACCATATAGATAGTGGTGTCATCTAGGTCAAGGAGAAAAATAAAAATTATAATAACTCATTGGATAAAATGAACAGTGATCTCCAAATTTACACTAATCCTTTCCAACAACATTTAGAAAACTTCATCTTTGCATCATCTTCCCCTACATCAAGTGATATTCTATTAATGAACATGGTCACTATCACTCCAATCTGACCTCCTAACCAAATGACAATAAATGTGGATTTAACATTCACACCTCTAGATGCACCCTACTATGGAGATCCTTCTCTATACATCCTTATCAAGATAAATGGAAATGTCGTCAGAAGCATTATGGTCGATCTTGCATGTAGAGTTTATGTCATCATAGAGGAGGTCCTCTTCGTGAATGGGCTACACCAGACAAGGTACAAAAAGTGTAAAGCTAACATCTGTATGCACAATGGAATATCTATTCCCCCTAGTGAGATTCACCACCTTGATGGTCCTTGTGGGACACAAGGTAGCATAAACTACATTTATTGTCATCCCCGATTCAAGCCTCTTCTGTGTGAAGCTAGGTATCCCATGACCAACCCTTATGGGGGTTATTCCCTAGGTAGTGCATAAATGTTTGAATTTTTCCCATGATGGTTTTGTGGATACAACCTAAGACACTGGATATCAACGCTTGGTACCTTGTGGGGGCTTCCTGATTGATCATTTATAGGCTACTCTAGTAGGGCCCTTTCTACCTTGAGAGGATATATTATTTTAAGCTTATAATAAGACCAAGGAGATATCATTTAAATTTCTTCAATTTGTACCAACTTTGGCCCCTCCTGCTTTCATTCCTGCATCTCAACCCACCCTTTCATTGTGGAATACTTGCTTTTTTTCCCTCCTTGTCGAGGGCTAAGTGTTATATCCTCCTTCATGAACATTTAATATAAATTTTTAAATTGCATAATTAGTGATATGTTGTTTCTCTTTGAAATATTTTTTATACATCTATTGGTGGATTAGTGGAATTTATGATAAAAAAGTAAGCTAATAGTGTTTTATTATATTGATACTTGGTATAGTAAGGAAATTAGTCTAACTATCTTTGTGTGTCTAAGAGGATGTAGGAGGTTGGATGACCCTCAAAAAGGGAGGGAGAGTACTGTCACGGAGAGTGACGTAGTCATGAGGAAATCTCAAAGTTAACCCTTGGATAGTTTGGTTACCCTACAACCATAGAGTCAAGTTGTGGTTGCAAGTTTTCAGTCATCTAGTTGGTTTGATTAAGGTGACCCTTCTCTTGTTTAATTTTATTAATTAATAGAATTGAATCAAACATTAAAGAAAACTTTTAATTAAATATATAAAGAATTGGATGTATAATAAGAAGAATTCAATTATTTCAATCAATCTTATAATGATAAATTTATGGTTCTATAAATGTATATAGATATATACATAATCATATAAGTGTGTTATCATTATTGTTAAGGTTTTAAGATCATTGCAAATGTAATAGCACTATCTAATTTTATGTATTTTCCAAATGCATCAATCTCTTGTATATATACAAGGAAAAGACAAGAAGAGACATGTCCCTTTATGGGACATATCTATTCATTAATATAATTTATTAGTTAACTATATAGTTATTATAAGAATAAATATAGATTAGCTATATATATACACATATTAATATGTAAAATAAAATTATTATGTATATTAATATATATATGTATATGTAATAAACCATTTCTAATAATAATCATATAATTAGTTTCATTTATCTGACCGATGCTACATACATCAACACTCCCTCTTAGCTAGGGAGGATAAATCAATCCAATGTCAACACTTATGACACCTGATAGAATCAACCCTAAGATGTAAGCAATAGAAGCATCATCCTCATGATGTAATCAATAGAAACATAGTCTCAAGATGTGGATTTCCTCCATCAACAATTATATCCATAAGCTCTTGCATGGATTGCCTCCATCAATGATTCTATCCACAAGCTCTCAGGTGGATTGCCTCCATCAGCGATTCTATCCACAAGCTCTCATCTGGATTGGCTCCATTGGAGATTCTATCCACAAGCTCTTAGGTGGATTGCCTCCATCGATGATTCTATCCACAAGCTCTCATGTGGATTGCCTCCATCAATGATTCTATCCAAAAACTCATGAGCTTTAATGTGGATTGCCTCTATCAATGATTCTATCCACAAGTTCCTTAGTGGATTGCCTCAATCGACAATTCTATCCACAAGCTCTCGTGTGGATTGCCTCCATCGGCAATTCTATCCACAAACTCATGAGATTTAGTGTGGATTTCCTTTATCGACGATTCTATCCACAAGTTCCCAGGTGGATTGCCTCAATTGACGATTCTATCCACAAGCTCTCATGTGGATTGCATCCATCGGCAATTCTATCCACAAACTCACGAGCTTTAGTGTGGATTTCCTCTATCGGTGATTCTATCCACAATCTCTCATGTGGATTACCTCCATCAACGATTTTATCCAGAAACTCACCAGGTTTAGTGTGGATCGCCTCTATCGGTGATTCTATCTACAAGTTCTCAAGATTTAATGTGGATTTCCTCAATCAGTGATCCTATCCTCAAGCTCTATCTATTATGATCGGTTTCGGCCATCACAAGATGTCTATCACAATAGAAGGTCAAGTTATTGTAAGATCGTCACCTTATAATAAATTTTACAAATACAAGTGATAATCATTTGGAAGTCATCACTTCCTCATGATTTATATAGGGGGAAGGCCCATCAAAAATATTCATGATTCATTAGTATAATAATCAATTATATCAAGTTTACCTCATAAATGTTTCACCTTCAATAGTGAACTCCCTCTCAATCAATATGATCAAGATTATCACAAGTTGACTGAACCATCTACTCCCTCTGAAGCTCAAGTTTATCAACTTATTGACCTATTTTGAAATATCATACTCCCTTTTCATCTAGTCTCAATCATCAATTTTTTTGAAAGCATCAAGTTCTTTCTCCCTTGAATGCAATTTTCACATGCTTCTGTCTTGAAGGTATGTCAGAGAGAGATTACAAATATCTCACTAAACTATCTTGACCATAAATACCAATGATAGAAGCATACAATACTTTACCAACCAATAGTACAACATGAATTACAAACTCAAAAATTATGTACATTAATAAAACATGAAATACTTATCTTTTATAAATTTCAAGTATTTCATTCTGTAAGGTGAGCCCGTATAGAAAATATCATGCAAATTCACAAAATGATGTCTTCGTTCTCGAACATTACTAGAATTATTCACATGACTTGTCTTGAATATCCAAAGGTTCTATACACTATGAAAACCTTCAATTTGATTGGATCTCCCTTCAAGTGGTTAGGCTTTTAAAGAAGGAACCTCACTCTTTTACAGATTTTTTCTTTGCATAGATCCGTACAACATTGGTCATAACTTTTGAATATGAAATTTTCTCTCCAATCTCTCTAGTGAGATTCTTCTAAATTTGTTTATCACCAACATATACAAAATTCAAAAAAATCCATTGGTGCATTTGTGAGAGATGGTCCTTGTACTGAGATTGTATTTTATGTGACAGTCACACATTCACCATCAACAAACTACTCTCTTACATTTGAAACTTGGCTCTGATACCATGTTAAGATGTTAAGATCATTGAAAATGTAATAGCACTATCTGATTGTATGTGTTTTCTAAATGCATCAATCTCTTGTATATATACAAGGCAAAGACAAGAAGAGACATGTCGCTTCATGGGACATGTCTATTCATTAATCTAATTTATTAATTAACTATATAGTTATTATAAGAATAAATATAGATTAACAATATAAATATATGCATATTAATATATAAAATAATATCAATTATTATGTAATGCATCGTAAATGATGAGTAATGCACATAGCCCATAGGATGCTATCTCAACTGCCTTAAGGTTTGAATATGCAAAATTTTCATACGATGTCTTTGATGAAAGACATTCTTCCAGTTGATTCTCTACATTGTTTATCTTCATTGTTAGATGCTCTTTGAGTAGAGAGAATCTCTTCAATTTTCTTTATTTTTCATTCTCAAAAAGTCTTATCTCATCATAGATTTTTCTTATTTTCTTCTCAATATCTGCAATCTTTATACTAGTATTCTGCAAATCATTCACTGTGGCTTGCAACTCTACTTCTTTGTTCCTTATCTTCTCTGAAATTTCTGATATGTGGTTGTGTGATAATGTACATTGGTTGTACAATGCTCTTCCTCTCTCTAAGCATTTCCTTAAATCTTTTATACATATATCTAAATTATCCAAGTCATTCCTAATATTCTGACAAGTGACTTGAAATAACTGTGCATCATGAGCTGTTTGAGCTTTTACTGATGCAATATCAGATAGATTAGTAAATTCACTGTTAAAAACTCTCACTACCTCTTTTTCTTTGGCTTGGGGATCAACCTCACTAACTTGAGTTGATATAACTCCTTTAATTTTGCTGGTTACTTCAAGTAACGCTCCTTCCAACATTTTCACTTTCTTGTTCTTTCCAATAATTTTATTTAGAGATGAGATCAACTCTATTTGATCATCATCATCAACTTCAGCTCTCAAGTTTGCTAAAACTGATTCCATAGATAGATTTGTTGTCATGCTCTTCTGTGGTGAAACTAATTTAATCTGCTCTTATTGTACTGCTTGCTTTTATTCTGTAATCTTAACCTATAATTATTTTTTCTTCTCTTCTTCTCTTGTCTCTACTACTTCATCTTGTTCACTTGCTGCTTCGTCCTTCTATTCAATAGCTTCTTGCAAATTTCCAACATCTACTCTATGGTCATCAAATGGGTTCTCTTCTCTGTCTATGGTGGTGTTTGTGCCTTCAATATTCATAGACTCATCATTAATGTGGATGGAGGGTGATGGAATTGGTGTTTTTTGTGTCTGTGGTTCTTCTTCTGTTGTTGGTTCAGATTCATTGAATATCTCTTCTAGTCCAGAGGTCATTACCTTTACAACTGCTTCATTAGTTTCCTTGTTGATCTCTTCATAGTTTCCTCCCATTATCAGAACTATCCTTCTTTTCCTTCTCAGATGTGTGCTAGTGTTTTTCATTAATTATTTGAAGCGGTCTTCATCTTTTATCTCACAAATCTTTCTCTTATACCTTTATCTTCTTTTATTGCTCTCTTTTTCCTGCTAACCAATTTCTCATAAAGATTATCTAGAATCTTGTCTTTTATGTCCTCAAACTTCTTGTTAGCACGAATCATGTGTCTGACAACTACATTCTCAAGATTCAAATTCTCAAATTTTTTATACAACTCATAATACTTATTCAACTTGGTTAAATCTCCTTCATTAATGATTAAGGGGTTCACTTTATCAATCTTAGGCTTCCACAATTTATTTTTACTGTTGCTTGTCTCTTCATCTGCTTGTGGATTTACTTCTAGAGTCCTTATCCTTTCTATTGGAGAAAATATAGTCTTATGTCTCTTACCTGGTCCACTTGCCATCTCTTTAACTCTCTTAGTTGGTGTAGAAGTGCATCTAGTAGATTTCCTTACTGCTGGCACATCCAACTCTACAATATCTTCATCAACATTCTGAATATCCTCAATAGGGGTTGTATGGGATGTCAAGGGTGGTACAAACAATACTTATTTATGTCCTATATCTCTAATAGTTTTTGTTTTCTGCTTCGTAATGTTGAATTCATGCTCAGTCATACCTGTATCCTTTAAGATCTTTTTTATTGTGTTGTCTACTCTTTTCTTTGCCAATTTATGCACTTGTGACTATTGTGTTGTACTGAATTTCTCTTCAAATGTTCCAAATCTAGGACTCTTAGAATCCAAACTAATTTTAAGTATTCTACATACATATCCTTCAACTTCTTCTTTAGATATCTCATACTCAAGAGGATCTACAAATCATATCCTTGGTTCTACTACTTCAATGTAGGTGAAATTAGTGTCCACTAAGAAACATATTTCACTTTTGTATTTCTCAACAATAGATGGTGAAATTATTGATCTTATTTTCATTTCATTCTGAAAGGTCTTAATGACAAGGGTGGCACTCTCATTTACTTTGTCAATGGGATATCTAAGATATACATTATTAATCACGTCCATTGAATTTTTGTCATCATTCCAATCAGATCCTATAGTGTAAGGGAATCTTCTCAAAAGATGGAAAAACATATAGGTGATCAGGGATGAAAATCTAAATTGGGAATTCTTAGTCTTCTTGATCTTCTCAATATTTTCAATCAGCTGAATTCTCAGAATCTCACACATATCTACTTCAACTCTATCAATACACATAAGATAGGTTGCTTGTACCATACCTGCTACTATGTCATCTTCCCTAGAACTTGCACAAAATTTTGTAGTTAAAATATTACATACATATCTCACATCATCTTGTTCAATCTTGCTAATAACTATGCCTCTTCCATTATATGAAGACTTGGTGTTAACCAACACTTTTTTCTTAACATTCTTTTCATTTAAAGGAATTTCTCCTGTCTTAGACAATCCTATAACCTCATGTATAAGATCAACTGTAATATCTATAACTCTATCATTCAACCAAAACTTTCCATTATGGATTATGCTCAAAATGATTTTAGTCCATTCGTCATTCTGAAATTCATAGCGAAATGTATACTTAATAATGTCCATTTGACCTAAATGTTCAAATCCTTCTTTTTAGGTCATGTCTTGTTTGTATATATTATTGTGCTCCATGGTTAAACTACCATCTCATACTATTTCAAAATTGTACTTCAAATACTCTTTTACATCTTCCAAATGTAAAACTCCATCTGGAATGGTTGATAAAGCCAAACTAGGGTCTTCCTCTAAGGGTTCTACCGATTCCTTCTTCATCTTAGATCTAGTTGTGTCTCTGATGTTGTGAACTAGTGATGCATCCATGATTCCACTAAAAATTAACTGCTTTAATAATGAATTCTTAGTAAAATACCTTGGAATCATGATTTACGGCTTTGCGTAGATCGAGCAAAGAATTTGTCTCTAAATCTTGCAAATTGCTTTCAATCTCCACTGGCTAGCTCTCTATATCTCTTGTAAACACTTGAATGATCAAATGAAGTCAATCATCCACTTTTATCCTTCAAATCTTTCAAGACATTGTCATCACATTAATTTCTTAAGTGCATTCATGCCAAAAGCTATTTCTTGTTACCTGCAAAACTTCTTTCTTTTCGTGTAATCGCATACATGTTCATAAATTCATGTGCTCTTAACCACAGCTTCCTTATATCATATTCTAGGTCATTTTAACTTCGCAAGGCTTAATTTAACTTACTCTAAACTCCATACTATTTTGATGCTTATTCTAATACATAATTCATGAAATTTGATGCTTAATTATTTTGAGATGAATTTGGAAATGATTCATACTTACTCTCAAATACTTCACCTGTATGATTTCTTGATATACTGAGTGCGCTCGCTTGATTTGTAGCTTTGACAAACTCAACTTCTTTCAAGTTGCTGCAATTTTCTTTTTGACTGTTGTTGGTGTTCTCATTTCTCCTAGTATAGTTTACATTTCTTCTAGGATTAGCATTTCTCATGTTGTTCATTCTGCAATACCTTGCTATGTGGCCCATGTTACTGCATATCTGACAAACTATACCATTGTTTCCATATCTCAGTCCTAACTGACTGATTTATGATCTGCAATTTCTAGCAATATGTCCAAATTTGTTGCATCTATAACACACAACTCCATTTCTTGTTTTGTTCATTTCTCCATTAGATCTCTTATCTGCAAGGTTAGTATTTCTAAACATTCTACTATTACCATTATCTTTAGATCTAGATTTCTTACAATCAATAGCTCTATGTCCAAAACCAAGACAATTATAACAATAACTAGAGATAGGTTTGAATTGCTTACCTGTACAATCTCTTTTCTTGTGTCCAAAAGAATTGCATGAAAAACATTTACCTTTGAATTCTCTTCGCATCTCTTTAGGTGGTTCATCTTGCTTAGGTGGATTAGGTATATTTTTAGATTTGTTAGACTCATCTAGTTTCTTTTCTTCTTTATTCTCAGACTGTTCTAGATCTGGTTCTTTGCATTCTCCAATATTCTTTGGAAATTTATCTTCAAAGTATCCAAGACCAGTTTTATCATAAGAGGGTTTATGATTAGAAATTTGTTGATCAATATTTTCACTACTGAAATATAGTTTCTCAAGATGTTGTTTAGACTGAGTTAGTTCTCCTTTCACAATTGTGTTGTATTTCACAAGTTTGGCATACTGCAATTTTGTAGTCTCAAGTTCAGATGTCACTTTGTTAAGTTTAGATCTCAGATCTTCATTTTTAGATTTTAGATTTGATTCATCTTTGTTGTTATCATCTTTCAAGCTTAACTTTAGGTCTACAATCTTTAGTTCATGTTTAAGAATCTCATTTTCTTTCTTTAGTTTTGAAACTTCATCACAGTCCTTGACTTGATTGGTAGGTTCTTTCTTTGATTTCAGATCTTCTATATTTTCTTTAAGTTTCTCAATGTAATCTTTCACATTATCATATTTGTCCTTTAGTGTATCTCTTTCTCCAATAAGAATATCAATCTATTCAAGAGCTTCATCAAGATTTTTCTGCAGTTGATCCATATCCATAGAGATCTTACTCAAGCTATTAGGCGTTCTTTGAATAAATTTGTTTTGAGTAACTAAGCTTTGATACCAATTGTTAGAAATAGGAAATACTGAGGGGGGGGGGGGGGGGAGGGTTGAATCAGTATTTCACAAAATTTTACTTTTGCCCAATTATGGATATATGAAATTAACTTGTAGCTTACATAAGAAACTAAACTAAATAAATTGAAAAATAAGCATAACAATAAAATGGATGAACTCATAACACCATGATTGTTCTTGAGGAAACCCTGTCCAAGGGAAAACCCTAGTGGGGATGATACCCACAACTGATCCACTAATCAAAAGTATCTGGTTAATGATATTGACCCTGTTAGGAGTCTATTACATCTGTATAGTGTCTTTGTCCTGGTTAAAGGACTTTAGGCCTTGTTAGAAGCCTCAAACCTATTAGGAGTTTCTATTGAAAAACATATATGTATGCAAGATGAGCTCACTGCCCAAACATGCAATATACAATGATAACTTCATATACAAAAGGTAGAATACAAAAACCTTTTACTGCTGTTGAATACCTTTAATATTCTGATCTAGCTTTGTAGGCTCTTTGCACTGATATACAATACTTTCTTCTTTTATTTCTTACAACTTACAATTTCGCAGCATATATTATCATATGTCAACAACATATCTTCTCTTTTACATTTACTTACTTCTATACAAGTTATTACAAAATAACTTTCCTGTCGATTAATACTCTTCTCAAAACATAAAGTCATTTCATGCTTCCTTAGGGTTAACATCTAGGATGTCATCCCTAATTAATTAAGTCATTATTTTGATAAAAAAAATAATCCTTTAACTTAGTGTAATCAAATTTTGATCACTGCTCTGTTCTGGTCGTCTCAACACTGTCTCTGTAAAACATCGATATCTCTTTCCATACATGTCATACAGACTTTCTCTCTTAGATGTACCTTCAATATACTTGCAGTGATCTATGTTCAAGTGCGCATGAACTAAACATTCTTCTATGAATGTCGCTAATCAAAATGGTCTTTGTGTAGACAGATAAACACTGTTATACTTAGATAATTTTCATGTGTTCTCATACAGAACTTCTTCCTCTAATCATGTTGTCTCAATGCTGAATATATGTTGCCATAATGACAACATTGTGATATCCTACTCAGCCAAATTTCCAAAAGTTACTTAACTGACTCCCTACCCCTTGGGAAATCCTATAAATAGGATGCATAATTAGAGTAAAGGATCACATATTCAATTCAAGCATCATAGTTATAGTCAATCTGCATTTGTTATCTTTGGAGGAAAATTTGTTTAATGCATTTAGTAACACCATAACGACAAAGTATCATGAGGTTTTAGGAGGATTTGAGCATGGAGATCAACTTACTTTTCATCAATTAGCTTAGCTTTCTATCAATCAATCAACTTAGATCTAAATTACATATCATATCATGTTAATTCTCATTCTAGGAGTTTTCATTTGAGGATACTTTGCTATTGAGATAACTCTTCAGATCCTTTTAGTTAGAGATCCATGAAATAATCTCATTCTTCTCAATTTGAATAGTTAATTAATATAGATATCTATCTTTCAATTTGATATTTGATTGAACTAATGTTTCATGCAGGTTTGTAATTACAAATTTTACACACAAACAAATTGTGCCCACCGTGGGGCCCATGCCTCATTGGTCTAAATTTTTTTGGTTGAGATTTTACCTTTTGCATGTTTGGAGTACAAAGAATAATGCCTAAGTTACCATAAATTTCAACACCTGTGAACTAAATTTCAATGCCTACATAGAAAATTTCAGCGCCTTTAAAGAAAAGTTCAACGCTTGTCAACAAAAGTTCATGCCTACAAAGAAAAGTTTGGCACCTACAGACAAGGAGTTGCAATTTATAATTTATTTTAGCACCTATGCATATTCTTTCATCTCCTATTTACTGTCTCATAGTGCCTATAAGTAAAATTATGTCGCTTACTAGTTTAGCGCTTATACTTTAAATTTCAATGCCCGTACTTTAAAGTTTAGTGTCTGCAAGTTAAATTTCAATGCCCGCAACTTAAATTTAAATGCCTATGAATATTAAAATAACACCTATAAATTTAAACATTAAGGTTTTAAAACTTCAAATCTATTTTGTTTTAAATTTTTTACAGATGGTGAAATTGAGGAAAGTTTGAAAGCCAACATTCATAATTCCACATTATTACAAGGAGAGAGAGGCAAAGAGATCAAATAAACGTGCAAAAGAGATGTATTAGGAAAACAAGGATGAAAGTCTTGGTGAGGAAGGTAAAGCATTTAATAGATATTTGATGATTACTAGTATGTATCAAGGTTTCCATCAAATACCTATGATTAACATAGATGCTTATTCTCTTTAAATTCCTATAAATTTGTCAATTCTTTTGGATTTCCTTCACTTTTCTCTCTTTATGTTCGACTAACGTGTATGGAAGGGGATACTTAGGAGCTGGAACGATTACTGAGGTAACATATAATGAAAATAAAAAACCTCAAAAATGCACATAACTTTGAATAAGGTACACACAATAAGATCTTAATATTTCATGTACCTTCATCTTACTTTTGAAAAATTTCAAAGTTCAAATACAATTTAATTAAGAAGGCCTCATTTGTTTATGAACAAATCTAGTAGGCCTATGCTCTCACCTTTTTAAGGTGATCAAAATGCCAAACCTAGTAGAGTTCCATTAGTTATAGGTCTAAAAATGAATATCATGTCTATCAAATTTAGAGAATAAAGGTAGTAGGGATATGCTCTCACCTTTCTAAAGGTAATAAAAATACCAAATGTACTTTTATCTATATTTTATTTGAATTAGTGAGTTTTCATTTTCAGGCTATAGTGGGCTCACCTCCTGAGACTTTTCTTAACGAGGCCAGTGAGAGGGATAACCCAAAGTGGGATACAAAACCACTTTAACCACGGTTATCCAATCCTTTATAAAATAAATGCCTTCATCCTTAATGGGGTGAAGGAAGAAGAGAAATTGTATAATAGCGTTCCTCAATTAGTCCTCACAGATTGCACAAAAACTCTCTGACGTTGGTGGGAAGCTCCTGTAAAGAGAGGTAACAATAAAAGCTCTTTGAATAGAATCCTTATTAAATCTAGTTTATGTAGTAAGCCTACCTCTTCAAGCCGTGTAAATCCAAATTTGACCATAGGAAGATATATTGAAGTGTTTTATTTGTGAAAAGCCCTGTGAAAATCATTGAGAACATACACCTTTTTGGGTAAATTAGATATTAAAGACAAGTGTTCATGTGCTTTCTAAGTTTTATGGTCTCAAAATTCAGAAGGAAAAATCCATTTGAAGATAAAAAAATCAAACAAAAACTCTAAGAATTCAAGGATCAAGAAAAGGTTGGTCAACAAAGTGCTTGTACACAAAATTTTCAACGCCTATAATTATTCAAATAATGCATGTGATCATTAAAACAAAACCTATAAATTGTCAAATCAAAATAGTGAGCATTTGCATAATTTTTGAGCTAAAATCGGAAGCATTTTCGGATACCCTTTTTGGGAGTTTGTTCCATTTCAGTGAAAACAAAGTTAAAAATCACCATTCTTGGGACTATCAAGAAAATTAAACCATTTACATTGGAGTTCAAAAACACTAAAACATTGTAGAAAGGTAAAATTATCATTGGTTTTGAGTCCCTAAATACCTTCTACATAGGTCAAAATCACATTAAAATTCCCCAACATCTCAATTGCTTGGAGAACTTTAACTTGAGATTCAAACTTAACAAACTCAATTGAAAGGATCTTTGTTTGGGAAGAGTCAAAAGGTTATGCTGGTGAGAGGGCTTGTAGATACAAGTATAACCTTGATGGAATATTGAATAGGGAAGAAATAAATCCTCAAATAAAGACTCAACCTCAATCACCTCCACATCAAGTTCATCAAGTTGAGCCTAACCAACAAGAAAAACAAATCCAAATCAATAAACCAAACATGTTAGATCAATCAGGAGTTGTGAATCCTTGGGCTGAATCTCATGGACATACTAGAGATAAGGACAACAATACCAAAAATAACAATGAATTAGAAAATGAAGAAATAGTTGAAGAAAAGATCCAAGAAGCACAACAAAATACTCTTTTCTTGAAAGTAATGAAAAAAAGTGTTAGAAAAGAATAATGAAATTTACTTTTTCACGTTGGCTAAACTAGGGGTGAAAATTCCACATGATTATGATATTTATCAACTAAAACAAGATGATGATGAATTCAACCATCTAGGGGTCCTAAACAAACACATTTAATCACTTCAAACCCAATTAGACAACCTTAAAAAGGAAGATTCTCCAAAGAAATATACCATAGAATCTATTTGTCCTTTTCCACTTGATAAAAACTTGGTCATGATGCCTTTCCCACCTAATGTGGTATTCCCAAAATATGACAAATATATGGGTATAACTGACCTTGAAGACCACATTCGGGAATTTTGTACATTAAGCATGGAGTTCATCCATGAACCAACATACCTCATGATATTATTTACAAGAATTTTAGGTGGACAAGCTATGGAATGGTTCTCCAAATTATCACCCAGAATTCAAACCTTTAAAGAACAAATTTCAAAATTTGTTAACCAATATTCATATAACATTAAAGATGAGATAACCATGTTGGACTTGTGAAACACAAATAAAAGGTATGGGGAATCATTTTTTAATTTCCTACAATTTTGGAGAAGAATATTTGCAAAATACCCAAGAAGTGTACCAGAAAAGGAAAAGAGGGACATCTTCACCAGTAATTTAAACAATGAAATGAATTTTCGGTTACAACTTTAATGTCCCTCAACCTTTGATAAAATAATTGATAATGAAATTAAAATAGAAAATGGTTTATTAAGTAAAGGTGAACTAAAGATTTTAAAGAATAATACAGGGTCTTCCAACAACAAAAACACATATACCAACAATTCATCAACCAACAATACCAATGATAAACCTAAATTTTGGTTGAAAAATAATAATAAGAACCTAGTTAATGATGGAGTGGTAGAAGAAAAAAATTTCAAACCAAAACCATTCCATCTTTCTAGTGGTTCTAACAATCAAACAAACAACATCAACCCACCCAAAAATAACTCTTTCAACAAAAAAAATAACAATGACAATCAAAGAAACACCAAACCAAAGTCACAATTTATGTCCAAATTCACTTCTCCACCAAGAAGGAAATTCACTCCATTGGGAGAATCTCTTGAGGAAGTCCTAAAGAATCTAATTTCAAATAAAATCATTAATGGTGTAAGAGGACCTCATCAAAGTAATGAACCAAGGATTTTGAAACAAAAAGTGTGTCAGAAGGAAGAGAAGAAGACAATTAGATTAGGTGTTCATTTTGTGTTTTGTTTGTAAGCAAATAAGTCCACAATGTAAGGCCATTGAATTGTTTGGTGAGATAAACCAAAAAGGTCAAATATGGTCAAAGGGAGGGTAGCTGTTAGGAGAATTAACAATTTAGGTATTTACATAGGTTTGTGTCCATTTAGGATCATATAATAAATATTGAGTCATGTATGGACTCATTTGTAAGATTAGAGCAAAACTTGAAAAGTCGCTTTTGCAACATTTTGTAAAAGTTGTCAAAGCTAGCTAAATGGTTCCAACCCACCTCCCCAACAGTCACAAACCTTTAAATTAAGTTGTAAGAGGTTGATAACATATAAATATGTCTATTTCCATTGTTGGGAGAGATATTTTATGTTTTTGGGAAATTAAAGCAATAACAAGTTCAAATTTTCCTGCTAGTTTCTCTATTTCCTATGCATATAAATTGAATGGTGTATTTGAATTGATATATTTGGGATTATAATTGATGGTGATGAGAGTATATAACCATTATGTGATAATAGGTTACATTTTGGTAGAGTTTCGAGAGTGTACAAGTTAGATTTTCCAAGACTGGTTCTAAACCCTCATTCTGCTAGAGTTTCAAGATAGATTGTCTCTTTTCTTGCAATCCCACCATGGGAATCTAATGGTCACTTGGGGGATGAAAGAAGAGAGGATGTATTGTATTTTTCCATAAGATAGACCCTAGGAAGATCTAGCACATGAGAGAACATTTGAGCCCTATTCGGGCATCCTATATGTGACCGACTTAATTTTGATGCAAAGTGTGAAACAGTCACAAGAAAGGAGTGGATTGGTCAAATAAAATGGTTGAAATGATGTATGTGAAGTTCATTTAATATGCTTGTGGTGTTATATTTTTTAAACCAGACATCCGAAGGGTAGTTCCTTTGTAAAAGTTCCCAATTAGGCCTATTAGGCCTAGGAGAGCTATTGGTGGGTTAGGTCATCATATGGAGGAGTTAGGAATCAATTCTATGGAATCTTAATTTTTTTCAAAAAGAGTGCTTAGAAAAATAAAAATTTTTCCAAGTCCTTTGGGGTTTTATAAAATTATGCCCAAAATTCTCACTAGGAAGACCTAGTAGAGAATTAGGCTTGTTTGGAGCAATATGATCCCATCAACCTTAAAGTCTCAATAAACTCATAGGTTTGAGTTGGAAGGTGTTTGTTTAGACAATAGAAGCCTCTTTGATCCAATCCTAAACAAGAAGAGCCATTATTGTGTGGGGTAAGGTGTTGAAGTCCATTTGAGGACATCCTAGACAATGATCTCATAGATCTTGTCACACATATGATTGTGAACATTTTCTTATGAATCTTGTCTCAAAAAGGAAGGGATCGTTAGAATGAATGTTGTTACCAGGGAAGTTTGGATGTTGATTAGAGATGATTTAGTTCTTATATATTACATTCATGACTGGGTTTGTCATTGATGTCAACATATATGCTTTCTGGACAGAGTTAATCGAGTTACATGCATAGATTTGTTTGGTGAGGTTTTATGATGATGAATTGAGGTTTGTAAAGATTTATTAGAATTCAAGAACATGTTCTAATGATGTGGTTGCAAGCGCAAAAAAATTTATGTAGATATGTTCGAGTTATTCAAAGTTTACTGAAGACTATTCACATTGAGAGTTTCCAGGAACTAGTGACAGTTATTCAAGATTTTTTATTTCGATGAGGTTGCAGCTAGTTTAGCGAGGTTGATATGTTGTTGAAAACATGTTTATAATTCTTGAATAAACATAGTAAAATCTACTTTTCATTCTGCGAAGACTTGTGGACGATGTGAAGCATGTTAATTCTTTAAGAGATGACTACAAATTAATAATTATATGGAAGTGTTTAGATGTATTGAAACATGTATTGTAAATTCTTATTGATGTCCTATATTATTAATTGTAAATTGAGAAAGCCTTTTGTCCGACTCAATAATCATTAGGACTTGGTATAAAGGGAAGGAAGTTTATTTGATAAATAAATATCATGCGATCACGAGATGTTATGAGAGCTTTGAATGTGAAATATTGATGATTAGAGCAGAAGATGATGTTGTTGGTTTGTTGAGGACTTCAAAGGAACTGTATAAGAAAAGAGAGTTGTTGTTTTAGTCATTTCACCCTTGGATGTGTTATCCTGAAGATTGTTTAGTGAAGACAATCTTGAAGCAATTTGAATAGTGGGTTCAGTTGTCTTCATTGTGGTTCTCATCAACTCCTGACAAGGTTGGGATATTTTAGCAGGGATCTAAAGTCTCCTAATAGGGACTCATATATACTGATTGCATTGTAACAAAATTCCAACAAGGTCTATCCTTTCACAAGGAACTTTTATATTAGTACATCATTTTGTGGGCATCATTCCCATCAGGGTTTTCCCTCTAATCAAGGGTTTCCCTAGTTAACAAATATGGTGTTATTGTGTATGTTTATTATCTTGTGGTTATTGTTGTTATTGATTACAAGATTAATATTTGACAGAGTTGAATTTAAGTTGATTAATCTCACAAATTATTCACCCCCCCTCTCAGTTGTGTTGGTGGACTTTTGTAACGTCCCTTCCAGGATCCGGAACTAATTTCTACAACTTTTCTTGTAATATACTTCTTCCCACTCGAATTTGTGCTCAATTTCCTAATTTGAAAATGTGTATGGTGTCAATACTCTTAGTTTTCTAAATCTAACAAGTGGAGAAATTGATCAATGTAGATAACTATTGCCTTTCTATTAATGAAAACTGATTTGTACATGTGCTCTCTCATTTAGTATTGTAGATACTTCAACTTTCTTAATCTGCAAACGTCCTTTGTATATAGATGTTGTAAAGTCCTCTAGAAACTAGTGGTTTTACAACCAGTGATTTATCTCTGACCTATTCTACCATTTATTAATTTATATATATATAACTATATGTTTATCATCTCTTCACATTACCTCATATTGTATTCTAAAATCTTTATATTTATCCTTTCGATGCTTACTGAAGTAGGATTGAATCACTTCTTATATCCTACCACTGGAAATGATATGATGCATATAAAAGACACATCTAATAACGAGTCCCAACTGTCTCCTTACCTCTCATCATATTAGTCAATATCGACTTAGTATATGGACACTCCTTGACGTAGTATATGGACGCTCCTAAGGCCCGATAAACATATCAGCTTTCCAATTGCCGTGAAAGGCCTTTGATGTTGAGACTCTACACTGTTGTTTCGATAAACTCCCGTGAATTGATTAGCTTGTATATATTGGCTAACTCGACATAACCAACCATGATTGGCTTCCCCTTCTTGATGATCCATACTAAATCCCCCTCATTCCCTACTCTTGACCGTCTGTATATATTCTTGAACGATGCAATCTTTGGATTCCTCCTCGTTGGCAACTCTTCGTTTTTGTTTAATGGCCAAATAAAATGTTGTTTTAATATTCCAATCGATTGATAGTTAATATACATATTTCATTGGTGTTAATATATATTATTAATAATAAATTATAATGTTATTTATCTATCTATTTACTTATATTAGATTATTTATCTATTTTTATATTTTATTATTATTAGTTATTAAATTCTCAATCTTTATAATTTATAATGTTATATTAATCGTATATTTATATTATCTTTTAAATATATTATTATATCATTTATCTATATGAATAATATATATTTTGTATTAATAATATATTATTATATTAATAATATATTTTTATTTAATGTATTATATTTTTTCATTATTATATAATTTATTATTTTATTCATTTATTATTATATAAATAATTTATAATATATTATTTATTTAATATATTTTTATTTATTTTCATTAGGTATTTGTTGAATTTGATCTCTGAGATAGGGGATATCATAACTTTTTTTTTCTAACAATTGGTATCAAAGCCTCGGGTCCTTGAAGGAAAAGTTTAACAGCAAGGAGATCCACGGCTACTACATTTTTCAGGAAAGAAAATTCAAAGTTTGATGGAGTAAATTTTGACAATTGGAAGGAAAGAATGAAGACACACTTGCTATGCATGGGAATTGACTACTGGCTGACTATCAAGATGAAGAAGAGAGTTGTAGAAGAAGACAAACTTGATTCATGTACAGATGAGGAAAAGAACCAATACATGTACAATATGCTTGCTAGAGAGGCTATTTTATCAGCTCTTCCGGATATAGAATATACTGAGGTAAAAGGTCTAAGACTTGCTATTGATATTTGGACTAAATTAGAAAATATTTTTGAAGGAGATGAAACTTTGAAGAAAGCTAAATTGCAAAATTATATTAGTATGTTTGAAAGTGCTAAGATGCAAGAAGATGAAACTATAAGAGGTTACTTTAGCAGGATTACTGAGATTGTTGTAGGAATTAAGAGTTGTGGTGGAAGGAAATCAGATAATGAAGTCATATGGAAGATAGTGAAATCTCTACCATTAGGCTATGAATACAAATCACATAGCATTGAAGAAATGATTACACCTGAATTTAAAAAAGAATTGCTACTTGAAAAGTTGCAGGCACATGGACAATGGCTGAAATAGAAGGAAGGATCACCTAGAGTAAAAACATATTTTAGCGTACAAGAGGACAGACCTATGTTGATAAGAAGTGCAAGTACCAGTGGAGATTATGCTAGGGATTGGGCAACTAAGCAATAAGAATAAAGGAGGTTCGATGATGCAATGACACTGATTGCAAGGAGAGAACCTAAAGGTAGGAAAGCTTTTTCTTGTTGGACATGCAAATAATTTGGTCATTTTTCATCTAAATGTCCTAAGAGAGAAAAGAAGATGAGATATAGAAAAATTTATAAACCTAAGATTGAAAATTGTTGTTATGTTGATGAAGAAGGAGAAATTGCATTTAAAGATGTAAACTTTTTCGAAAGTGATCATGAAAATGAAGATGAAATAGGATTTGTTGTTATTAAAGATGAAAATTCTGATGAAGAAGAGGTAAGAGAAGTAAAAGCTTTAGTTTCGCATGTAGAAGAGAAAAATTTTGATTGAATTATTGATAGTGGATGTTCTCATCATATGATTGGAGATGTGGATAAATTTTTTGAACTTGATAGATATTATGGAGGAATAGATAGAGTTAGAAATAATGCACCATGTCAAATTAAGGGAAAAGGATCTATTATACTTGATGGAAAGAATAACACTAAATACGTCTACTTTGTTGATGGATTGAAACATAATATTTTGAGTGTTGGATAGCTTATGGAAAAAGGATACAAGTTATATTTCATGGAGAATACTTGTGTTATTAAAGACAGTAATGGAAAACTAATTGGAACATGTATAAAGACAAAAGGTAATGTATTTTAGTTGTCTCCTACTGAAATGACATGTTGATTGTTAAAGTGGATGACAGTTGGCTATGGCATAAGATATTTTTTCATATCAACTTTTATAATATTGTGAAGATCAACTCATATAATGTAGTTACACACTTTCCTAAGATTGTGAAGCCTACTAACATGGTTTGCAAGGAATGTGTTATGGCTAAATAGAGAAAGAATTCATTTCCAAGAAAAATGTTTACTTGACATCAGTCAAGTTGGGGATTGTGCACACAGACTTGTGTGGACTTGTTGGAGATTTGCCAGCAAGCCAGTGTTGACTGTATGTTTGTCATTGATGACAACATATGGTAAGTAGCATGTGTGGATGACTTATGTAGTAAGATTTGAGTATAAGTAGCATAGACATGTTATCAACATGATATCATGGACGCAAAGGTTAATTATTAGTACATACAGTTATATCGCAGCTTGTGTCAATAGTGTTCCTAACAGAGTTACAGGTAGCATTCTGTGAGTAATTGTTTGTACAGTTATCATGGAGCCTTGTGCCCTTGGATATGTGATGGAGACATGTTAGTGATGTTCCATTCATGGATGCAGAGTCTGATGTGTAGCAGAAAGGAATTTATGCAGTCACTATTCACCAGTTGCAGTTTCCTATGTTTATCCAGAAGAGCCGACAGAGATTATATTGGTACAGGAGTTGTGCCCATCATTTCATTATGCGTGCTTGGATTAGTAATCAGAAGGTTTTTATAAGAGCACATGATGTAATTCAGCTTGAGGAGAAAGCTTCAGTTAATTTGGTAGCGCCAGCAGTATGTAGCGTGCGTCTACAATTATTAATATTGGACAGGTCTCAGATTGTGTTGCATGCTTAGTAGAGCTGACATAAATGTTATTGGAGAGTGTTATTATTTCTCTATTATGATTTCAAGGTGGTTCTAATAGGTTGACTTGATTATATCATTTAGAGAATAGATATTTATAGGAAATCATTTGTCATTGCTAAGTTATGGTTTAGAGTTGAATATGAAGAGTAGAGCAAAGTGTGTGAAGTGTTGATCCATCAATAGAAGGTCTATGTGACCAAGTAAAGAATATATGCTATTCATTAGAACTGATCTAGATAGCAGGTCTAAGCGCAGCTCACCAAGATCCAAATATAGTGTGTATATATCATTCAAAAGGATGTAACTGTTATACACTAAGTTTGCACCCTTGTCTCAAGCTCTCGTAGTCTTGATAACCTAGTATAACATGGGAATCAGCTCCAAGTTGTGGGACCTATGCTAACTAAGATGAGACCTCCAGGTTCTAGGCTGGTTCCTCTTGGATAATCACCTTAATTTGCTTCTAGACATGAAAGTAAAAATTTTGAGGGAAAGGGATAGGAGGAGTGCTTGGAAAGGGAAATGACTTGAAAGCAAACTACCTACTAGGTGATGCACCGAAATTAGGGTTTGGATCTCAGTATAGAGGAATGTAACCAATGAAAGGCTTAGGTCTAGTAGGTCACAACTTACTGAATAGGCTTGCATAAGTGTTTCATAAGAGGGCCTGAACATAAGATACAATTTATGACCTACAAGTGGACATTCACTTCTGCAACTCGGTATAGGATTGAGACAAGCTTGTTAGGGGGTTGAAGTATACCCACAAAAACATCTAAATCAGATCAAACACAATAACTCACAAAATTGTAGAAAGTAAGAGGGATCAAGAACCCTAAGTTATCATTGAAAATGTACACATACTTTGATTCAATAAGAGAAGACTCAAACAAGGAAGCATAGGGACATGAAGAATTGTCACAAAATACCTCTGCAATATCTGAATAATCAATGGGATAAATACAACTGTAGAAGCCAGAGGGCAAAAAAGATGCCATAGATAACTCTCAAGAAGGGTGAATTTCTCTTTTACAATTGTCCAACTCTGATCTCAAAAGCTTCAAAAAAGAACTATATACCAACTCCACTGCACGCAGGCAAGAGTCAAAAACCTAACTAGGGTTTCATGGATTTTACATTAGAATAATATTAAAACCCTAACTGCCATCAAATCTGATCATAAATGCATTTTTGTAATACTATGGCCGGTCAACTATTATGTGTCCATCTTTGTACTGCATCAACTCGCGGACAAGCAACTTGGATTCATCTACCCTCCTGCACAAAGTCTTGCCATGAATGCTCAAGCTGGTACTTTTCTAAGACAAGAATTGACCCATGATGGCCGCCTAGACTTCCTCATCATCTTCTTTCAACTGCAAATGTCCTGGAGACATAAATTCTTTGAGCTACCTCGCCGCTTGCGGCCTACAAATCAAATACTGGCAAAAAACCCTCTTAGACACATTTGAATTTGAAAATTTAATGGCTAGCCAATCATTTAAAACGTGACCGTTGATATTCCTTTGTTTCCTGGTAGATGAATGGCCCAGATTATCCTGACAACAGTTATAAAACCCTTTGAAAATTCTTGGCCCACCTTAGCACACTGCAGCCAATAGGAATTGAGCATGTCAGCACCTCTGTCATTTTTTGGACCCACCTTGAGCCTTTTCTTTTTTAAGTCTTTCAGTGACTATGCGACTGAAGAATTCTAAGTCACGAGATCTCTTGGCTTACCCTGGTCTGGTCAAGTGATTCAGTGAACAAGGCTATCGCTGAGTCTTTAAGTCTTCCCGCTAACCCTAGTTATATCCTGCGAATAAGAGAAATCCTTCATTCACCGATTCACAAAATACTCCCTTAACCACCCATGAGAATTCTAGCTTACATTTGGTGAACTAGCAACCAAAGACAATCGCCAGATTGCTTGAGAATTTTAGGGCCTTACTAACTTATCCTACGATTCAGTGAATACACACATTCGTGCACTCGCCAGATCATTTGGAGAACTGCTATTTTATCACATGAATACACAACCAAAAGGAACTTATCGGAGCTACCAAAAACTTTGCTAACCCTGGGCCCATCTCCACATGTCAATCTTCTATTTGTTCTTAACCACCCCATCAATAGAAACCTCGGCAAGCCTGACATTGGACCCACTGCAAATAAGATTCTGATCCAACGGTGGGCGCATGATCTTATAGCCCTAGAATATTCTTTGTGCTTTTATGCTAGCCGCCGATCTCTTTAAGCCAGAACCCCCTCTGACAAACGGACCCACCTGGAAATCTTCATCAGCACTTGGTAACCAATTACATTTGAGCAAGTCAGCACACCTAATAGACTCGGACCCATGACCTGCAGAAAGAGCATCGGACGGTTGTCGCTAAACCACTGACTTAAATAGCATGCATCTTATCTTAGCGGCATAGCAACAACCACAAGATCTTGATGTACTTTAACCTCTTGAAAAGATCAAGACCCACTAACATGTTCTAGCTCATCTCTATGTGGACCAATTGAATGTGAGCACGTCAAAAAGAAAGGACCCACCGAATGAAGCTCTGACAACAAATCAAGATCGACAGTCGGCGCATGATCTTATGCTCTACACAAACCCTTGAGATCATATGCCAACCGTAGGATCTTTTGAACACAGTCTGCTAGGCCCACTCTAAAAATAGGACAAGTCACCACCTCTTGACCAATGAAATACCTCCACATAGGATGATGTGGCAATGAACCCATGACGGCATGAAGCACTGAGAAAAGGGAAGATCGATGGTTGTCGTAAGATCGCAAGCCTTTGACACATGCTATGAGATCTTACGAAAACCATTGATCTCATCAACTGGGACCCCACTTAAATTTAACTCTGAAAGCCTTAGCGAATGTGCGACCAAAGGGAGAATTGCTTAGTCACTGAATGTTTAGAAGCACCGCCATTTTATCTTGCGACTAAGAAAAACACTGCAGTCGCCAATTCGCCAAGAGGAAAAGGTAACCGTTGGAAAACTTAGAGAACTGGTGACTGAGGAAAGGCAAACCATTCGTAGAGTCGTGAGATGTTAAGAACTTAATCGGCTGGATTAAGAGATTATGTGAACCACTGCAGTCGTGTAGTTGGGGAATGAAAGGTCCAACCCGCTGGGGATTAGGAGAACTTGCGACTGAAAGGAAAGAATTACGCACATGGGTTTTGGGGACTTAAGTGGCCGAGATAAAGTAACATGGAAATAGAACATGGTCTAGGGTCTCTTAGGGTTTTTTTAACACCAACGGCTAGTTTATGGATTTTTTGACCTGCAGACCAGAGAGTTAAAAGATTGCAGAGGCTAGGAAACAAGAGATAAATTCATGAAAATTTCAAGGATGCTTGGCAAGGTGAAAACAGAGACTTGGGGATAGGTTTTAGCCAAATTTACATGTACATGGAAATTAGGGTAACATTTTGGTGATTTCTACTAGATGTCAACCTGCTAGACATGGATCAGTGGCCTTGACATATCCATTGGGCATGGGGGCATCAAAACTCAAAAAATTCTCACAGGGAGATAGAACTAGAACTGGAAAGACAAACTTGTGCACAGGCACTTCTTGAAAAGTAGGAAACTAACCTAGAAAATAGGGAAAGAAAATAGGGAAACTTATTTACAAAAATTTACAGAGAGGGGTTAACCTCAAAATAGGGCTTCAAGTGGAAACCATTTACCGATATTGGTGTTGCCCAAAATTTCCCTATCATTCATTTTTGGCCACGGTTCCTATTTTCCAAGAAGAAATGCTCAAGTGTCGAAAACTCTCTATGTTTTCTGCCTTTTAATGTCAAGAGTCCAGTGTGTTTTCTACTCAAATGTTGAAAACCCAGTGTGTTTTCAACCTCCTCTTATAGGCTCGGGATGTTTCTTCCCTTTTGGTCCAAAAATTTGGTGTGTTTTTTACCTTCACTCAAAAACCCTCTATGTTTTCGACACCTATGTTTTTGGCCCTAAGCGCGCAACTCCAGCGGGTGGGTCCCAGTGCCTAAGGCTGTACCAGTGCAGAAGATCTGACGGCTGTCGCATGATCGCATGGGATCTTTTGATCCCATGAGATCATGTGACAACTGTTGATGCGGTGTCAGGGATTGGCAGTCAAGCCAAGCACCAGCGGTTATCAAGTAGCATCTTCTGGTTAGTCGCATGATCGCATGGGCTCTTTCGAGCCCATGCACCCATATGACTAACCGCCTATGGTTACGGTGGTTACAAGCTGGCGGTGGTCTACAAGGTTCGGTTTGTAGTTAGCGGCTAATGTTTTACTATTGGTTGGATGATTGCATGGGCTCTTCCGAGCCCATGCGACCATGTGACAAACCATCAGTGGTTAGCATGCTTGCGAGCGGTGCCGCTATGGGTCTGTGCCGAGGTGCTTAGATTTGCTGATGTGGCAGCCAAAATGAATAGGGGAGTGACACTTGGTGGTTAACAGGGCTTCAGTGTGCTTGTGGTTTGGTGATGTGTCTATTTCTTAGTGGTTGGCAGAGGTTGTTGCGGGTCCCGAGTGCTTATGTGGCGGTAGGGAAAGTTTTCAAAAGGGTTGTCGCATGATCGCATGAGGACTTTTTTAGCTCATGCGATCATGCAACCAATGTTATTTTAAAGAAGTGTGGGCCCAGTAGGTTTGCAGGTGCGTGGTTAAAGGATTTCTCACAGTTGCCAGATAGGCCCGAGGTTAAGAGAAGATTAAACAACTTGGGGACTAAGGGAGAAGGTGAACCTGAGGTGAAGGCCGAGTTAGAGGTTGCAGTCAAAATGAGCCCGAGGTGTCTTGCATGACCGGGTGGTAGTTTCTAAAGGGGTTGTTGCATGATCACATGAGGCTTTTTTTAGCTCATGCAATCATGCGACCAGTGACTTTTTCAAGCAATGCAACTATTTTTCATGGGGATTTCTTCCAAAGTGAACATTTGCAAGTGCGGGTAGTTGAAGAAATTGATGATTTTTGGAGGTGGTTGCAGTTAAGAATTTACAGAGATCTTTTAGGCAGCTATTTCTCGATCTTTTCCAGTATCTGATCGAATTTGAGCATTCATGGCAATGTGGGCTTGTAGAGTAGATGGATTGAGGTCTTTTGTCAGCAGGCATGATCAGTACAAGCATGGGCACGCAAAGAAGATATGTCTGATCTGTTGAGATATTTGCAAGGTTCATTTATGATCAGACACGACTGCTAGGGTTGATTATTTCATGCATATTTCTGTAACCCTGGTTAACTTTTGACTCCTACCTGCGTGTAGTTGAGTTTGTATATATTGTTTTTTGGAGCTTGTAGAGCTTAGAATTGGCAATTGTAAAAGGAGATTTTTTTTCTCAGCAAAGTAATTTGTGGCAATTTTCCTGCCCTTTGGCTTTCTGCAATTGTAATTTTCATTGGTTGTTCAGACAATGCAAAGTATTATGTGACATTCTTGCTATCCTCATGCTTTCTTGTCTAGATTATCTCTTATTGGATCAAAGTGTATGCATGTTTTCAATGATATCTTAGTTTCCCTGATTCCTCTTATTTCCTGTAACTATGTGTGTTATTGTGTTTGATCTGATTTAGATGCTCTGTGGGTATATTTCAGCCCCTAACAATCTTGTCTCAATCCTACACCGAGTTATAGGAGAGAATGTTTGCTTGCAGGTCATAATTTGTGTCTAATTTTTGGCCCTCCCATGAAATACTCATGCAAGCCTATTCAATAAGTTGTAATCTCTTGGACCTGATTCTTTCATTGGCTTCATCCCTCTATACTGAGATCCAAACTCAAGTTCAGTGCATCACCTAGTAGGTAGATTTGCTTTCAGTAATTTCCTTTCATGTACTCCTTCTATCCCTTTCCCTCAAAAGTTTTACTTTCCTGTCTAAGAGCAAATCAGGGTGATTATCCAAGAGGAACCAGCCTAGAATTTAGAGGTCTCATCTCGGTTAGCAAAAGGTCCCACAACCTTGAGATGATTCCCATGTTATACTAGATTATCAAGACTACGAGAGCTTGAGATCAGAGGCGCAAATTCAGTGTATAACAATTGGAAAGGGGACTCCTTCAAGATCTGATAGCTAGAAAGCATTAGATCCCTTGCACTCTGTTATAACAAATGGTCCACCCCAAAATGAGTCAAATTTTGTATGTCTGCCAGGTCTGGATTTGAATTCATCCCATTTGAGAACTACATCTCCAACCTTGAAATTTTTGACCCTGGCTCTTTTGTCAAAACTCCTCTTTGTTTGAATCTGATGGAATTCCATGTCCTGCATTGATTTGTCTCTGATTTCTTCCAATTCCATCAACTAAGCATATCTGATCTGTAAAGTATCTCCTTCTTCAAATAGAGCATACTGAGTGACTAGGTCCAGGGCTGGCAATTCAACTGAGATAAACAACTTGGCCTCTCTGCCATACACTAACACATAAGGAGAATTACCAATGATTTTCTTTGGGGTAATTTTGTCTAACCAAAAGGTAGACTTGAGCTTAGTATGCCAATCTCTCTGATTTTCTTGAAGAGTCTTCTTGATTATCCTAATCAAGTTCTTATTGGTGGATTTTGCCAGGCCATTACCTTGGGGGTAGTAATTGGAACTGGTATTCAGATAGATGTCATTCTTGACTACCCACTCTAAGACTTTGAGGCCTATGAATGCCAATGCATTATCTAAAATTATGGAATCAGGAGTGCCAAACCTATGAACTATATCATCATAAAAGCTTAGGACAACACTCTCATTTGATTCTTTCAAAGCAATTGCTTCTGTCCATCTAGTGAAATAATCTGTTGTAGTAATTATCCTTCTGTGGCCTGCACTAAATGGAGGGTTGATCATACCAATGAAGTCTATAACCCACTTCATGAAGGGTTGCTTTGTTCTGATTAGTTGTAGGGGCAAGGCTACAAGCCTCTCTTTTCCTACAAACATGGCACACTTGATGCATTTTCTCACATAATCATGGCTTTCCTTAAAGATAGATGGCCAATAGTATCCAGCCCTCATGATCTTAAAAGCAGTAGTCCTAGGAGAAAAATGACCTCCAAAAGGTCCATCATGAAACTCAAATAAGATGTTTGCTACCTTCTCTGAATCTATGCATCTTAAAAGGACACCACTATGATCCTTTCTGAAAAGAATATCATTTATCAGCACAAAAGGAATAGATTGTAACCTATAATACCTTCTTTTTGCTGAGTCCAAACCTGCAGGACATTGCCCTATCTTCAAATAATTGATCATATTAGGCAACCAGCTTGTTGCCTTTGCTTGTTCTTCCGTAGAATGCACCACCAAAGATGCATCCACTTGTTCTAATTTCTTTGAACTCTCATCTGATGCCAAATGTTCACAAAGGCCTCTTCCTCTAACCAGCTTGGTAGTCTAAATATCTATGTCATATTCCATCACCTTGGTGATCCAACCAGCTCTTTTCTCATTTAGGTCCTTGGAAAGCAAAAATTCTTTGACACTTGGATGAGTAACCTTTAAATGTACCCTGCTATGGGTCAATAGATATCTGAACTTTTTAAGGCTCTTTACCATAACAAGTACATGTTTTTCCACAAAAGAGTATCTCTATTCATACTCTTCCAAACCTTTGCTAAAGAAAGCAATAGGCTACTCCAATCCATCTAAATTTTCTTGGGTCAACATTGCAGATATAGCATCATGACCTCCATAAGCATAAAGGATGAAATCCTTATTGAAATTTGGGTTTAAGAGGGCACCAGCTTCTATTAGGGCTTCTTTGATAGCCTAGAAATTGGCTTTCCCTTCCTTAGTCCAACTAAAAGCTGAACTCTTTTTTAACATGGCTGTCAAAGGCTTGAGTAAATCTGCAATGTTAGGCAAGAACCTCCTAACAAAATTAATCTTTCCTATGAAAGATTGGAGACTTTTCTTTTTATGTGGTAGGGGTAGCTCTAGGATAGTTGCAATTCTCTTAGGATCTACTGTGATCCCTTCTTTGGATACTACATATCCCAATAATTTTCCTTCATGAACTATAAACACACATTTCTTGGGATTAAGAGATATCCCAAATTCTCTACACCTTTCAAAAATCTTCCTCAAATGTTTGATGTGATCTACTGCATGTTTAGAATAGATAGTTATGTCATCCAAGTAGACCAGCACAAACTTGTACATGAGGCTTTTAAAGGCCATATCGATTGCCTTTTGAAATGTAGCACCTGCATTTGACAAACCAAAGGGAATCTTTTGATAAGCCATGGTTCCCCACTTGGTTGTAAATGCAGTCTTGTATTGATCCTCTTCATTTACTAAGATTTGATTGTATCTTGAATAGCCATCCAATAATGAAAATCTCTCAGATCCAGAGACACATTGTAAGATTTGTTCCATAGAGGGTAATGGATGGTGATCTTTTAATGAGGCCCTGTTAAGATCCCTGAAGTCAACACATAACCTCAGCTCCCCATTCTTCTTCCTAATAGGAACAAGGTTGGAAACCCAACTAGTATGCTTGATGGGGTAGATGATACCACTTTCTATTAATTTGAGTACTTCTTTATGCATAAGTGGCTTGAGCTTAGGATTAAAAGGCCTTTACTTTTGTCTTACTGGTTTGGCATTAGGTTCTAACTCAATGGTGTGCTGAGCAAAGGATGGATCAAAACCTTTGAGGTCTTCATATTTCCATGCAAATCCATCACTAAATTCTTTGAATAACTGAGTGTAAGCTTTCTTTTCCAATTCATTGTTTATCTTTCCAAATTGTAGACTCTTACTTGGTTCCAACTCTAGTTCAACACAATGTTCTTGTTGGACTACCAAGCCAGCTTTGTTCTTCTTAACTTCATCATCCTTGTTGAAGATAGTCTCTAATGTAACAAGACCTCTAGGAATCTTATTGGACTTCAGTTGTATCACTTGATCACCATAATTTCATGATAGCCTATCTTGATTATGCCTTGAAAAAACATCTTCTTCAAACAAGAACTGCAAAATTTGTTCATCATTGTCAAACACCTGCTAATTAACATCATTATCAAGAATAGAGGGTCTAAAAATCACTTTGATATGTTGTTGATCCCTTTCTTTTGAAATGTTATTTGGGATGTCATATTGGGATCCAATAGTAGCTAACCTATCTGCATTTTGGTTTAATTTCCTAGGGATAGCAACAATATTGAAAGCACAAAAATCTTCAATTGCATCCCAAACTCTATGCATGTATGCTTTCAAAGTATCATTTTTTGTTGCACTTATCCCTCTTACTTGGTTGACAACTAACTCACTGTCACCATAAAATTTTAAGGCCTTAAGCCCTCTTTTTCTAGCCCACTCTAGTCCATTGACTAGGCTTTCATACTCTGCAGTATTGCTAGTGCAAGAGAAACTGAATCTAAAGGCAGTGTAATACCTTTCTCCTTTTGGGGACACTAACATAGCACCACAACCAGAACCATGTCTACTTCTAGCTCCATCAAAAAATAGTTCCCAAACCTGATTGCTCTGATCCTTTGAATCAATATCCTCTTTGAGAAGGCTTGGTTCTATGGCTCCACTCTCTTGTATCAGATAATTTCCCAAACAAAAATCTCAAATAAGATTTTCTTGGGCCTCTGAAGCTCTTTCATCTAGAAAAATATCAGGGATACTCTCTATCTTTGTGCTTGCTTCACTAATGGTTTGGAAGTCATTGTCATCAAATACAGGGCAATTTACATTGATGGTATTAGACACATAAGGTTCTATATGGTGTGCCGCTAATGGTTCTAACTTAATGGTGACCTTGGTACCATACCTTGTATGAAATAGCATGTGAGACTAGTCAGAAGATAGATAGCCTCCTATCTTGTCTGTAAACTCCCTTGAAAGACATATAGCAAATAATGTAGGGAGATCTATAATATATATATCAAGGAGGATGGAAAAATTGGGACTAGCATGAAGGATTAGACTGGTATCCTTAGCCACACCTATAGTATTGACTGAGGATCCATCAAGTTGGGTAACCTTCTTTTGGAAGGGCTCATATTTTAGTCCTAATTGGTCAGCTACTTTCTTGGGCATTACAGTGCTGGTAGCTCCACTATCTACCATACAGTTATGTACTAAAGATTTTCCAATAATTAGAGATACATAAAAGGAAGGTGGTTTTGAATTCCTACCTTGTGTGGTATTTCCTTTGGAGTTGCTACTTGGAGCCTCCTTCTCTTGATCAATGTTAACCAACACTGGCTTTGCAGCTTCTTTTGTAGGTTGAGGAGTTGCTACCTTTGTCATGGCCTTCTTCAAAATTTCAAGTTGTCCTGGAAGAGCCAAAGAGTCCCACATAGACATGGTGACATTCACCTTCATGTTGTCTACAATATTAAAAGGTGTCATAGTGTGTACCTTCTATTGTGCTTTCACCATGATGGGCTCCACTTCTTTAGAATGTTGGCCTTCTTTGCTTGTGATGGCAAGAGTCTCCTTAGGTGTGAAGGAAGTAGCTTGCTACAGTGGCTCTGCAGATGTAGTGGCTTTAGCATTGGAATCCGCTCTCTCCATGTCTTGGGCTCTCCTTTTTTCTCTTGTATAGGCAACAAAAGGAACCTCATTATTGACTCCATCGAAGTTTGGTTGCTCCTAATTAAAGAGAGTAGTATCTTTCTCTTGTGATTCTTGTTGAGGCACTGACTCACTAAATGAAGCCTCTGATTGAGCTTGTGAAGCATTTTGAACCATTAGAGCTTAGTTCATCCACCCATTTGAACATGTAGCCTGATTGTGAGGCTGATTACAAGGAAAGCACCATTCATTATCCATAGCCATATTATTTTGACTAGGAACCATATCCCTCACTGGGTTTGTAGAATTTAGAGGTGCAGGGTTATATGGTTGGAATGGTCTCTAATTGAAACTTTGTCTTTGTCCTTGGTAGCCTCCTTGGTATGGTGGCCTATTTTGCTGATAAAGCTGTCCTTGATTTTGATATTGTTGATTAGGACCTTGGCCTTGTGACTGAAATGGTGGTCTGATTCCTTGACCTTATTTCTTTAGATTTGTTACTTCTTTCATCAAGGTCTACAACAAATTTTTCATCTCTTGCTAATTGCTTTGTTGGCTGTTCTTTATCTCTTGCAGCTCTTGAGAGAAACTGGCTCTCAGCTCCTGACCACTGGAACTAGCTTGAGGTGCTAATATGGTGGGAATAGAGGTAAATGGGGGTACTTGTATAGGTGCAATGGGTTGAAGGCTAGGAAAAATGGGCATTGGAGGCCTTCTAGCAATCATGCCTGCTTGAACTAAACAATTTTCAGCCTTGACAACTATGTCAAAAGCCTGGGGTAAAGAAGTACCACCCATAGACTGGATCATGATAGAGATTTGACCATTCAAACTTTGTAAGTAGTAAAGGAAAGCATGGTTAGCTGATGGTCTTACTAATACTAGAATTCTATTCCATGTTTTGACGAATCTACTATTGTAGTCTATCATTTGTTCTTGAGGGTCTCTCTTAATAGTAGTTAATTGCTCAACTAGAGACAAGTTATCTGATTTATCCTCAAAATGTTTACTTAATGCATCCCCTAACTCATCCCATGAAGTAATAGACCCAACAGTTAGAGTTCTAAACCATTCAAGAGCCTTACCTTTTAGAGAGGCTGCTAATAATTTGGTGGCCACATCCTCTTGAGTTATGTTGTGTATGCTGCAGATGCTGGTCACATCTCTTATGTGCTCAAAAGCAATTGTCTGCCTTCACTTGTGAAATCAGGTATACTCTTAAGTGCCACCAAGGGCACATCATGATGTTGAGAATAACTCAATGGACTACCCTAATTAAAGGGTGCAAATGCAAATGGTCTAGCCATTGTAGGAGTTGGAATATGAAGATTAACAACTATGTGAGTTGTATTTGATGCTAGATTTGAATTTTCTTCTAGATCTTTGGTTAGAGATCTACCTCTTCTTTTGGAATGAAAGGGAAAAGGTCTCCTTTCTGAGGTATTAGGAGGTGTTGATTGAACTCTCCTTGCAGGGGATGTTCTTTGAGTTGACCTGCCTTTGTGACTTCTTTTTGAGGGCAACTATAAAAATTTAGTGGGCCTTGAGCTTCTAGTCTCAATCTTTCTCATAAACCTTGAACAAGGTTGTCTTGAATCCTTCCACCAATGGAGCTGCCAAATATACTTCATAGAACACTTCTTAAAAGTTGGTATTATGCAATTTGTATATTAGAGATAACATAATCTTGAACAATGAACTTCTTGCGTAGTCCCACCAGGCATGCCAAAATTGTTATACACTAAGTTTGCACGCTTGTCTCAAGCTCTCGTAGTCTTGATAACCTAGTATAACATGGGAATCATCTCCAGGTTGTGGGACCTATGCTAACTGAGATGAGACCTCTAGGTTCTAGGCTGGTTCCTCTTAGATAATCACCTTAATTTTCTTCTAGACATGAAAGTAAAACTTTTGAGGGAAAGGGATAGGAGGAGTGCTTGGAAAGGGAAATGACTTGAAAGCAAACTACCTACTAGGTGATGCACTGAAATTAGGGTTTGGATCTTAGTATAGAGGAATGTAACCAATGAAAGGCTTAGGTCTAGTAGGTCACAACTTACTAAATAGGCTTGCATAAGTGTTTCATAAGAGGGCCTGAACATAAGACACAATTTATGACCTGCAAGCAGATATTCACTTATGCAACTCCGTATAGGATTGAGACAAGCATGTTAGGGGGTTGAAGTATACCCACAAAAACATCTAAATCAGATCAAACACAATAACACACAAAATTGTAGAAAGTAAGAGGGATCAAGAACCCTAAGTTGTCATTGAAAACGTACATATACTTTGATTCAATAAGAGAAGACTGAAACAAGGAAGCATAGGGACATGAAGAATTGTCACAAAATACCTCTGCAATATCTGAATAATCAATGGGATAAATACAACTGTAGAAGCCAGAGGGTAGAAAAGATGCCATAGATAACTTTCAAGAAAGGTGAATTTCTCTTTTACAATTGTCCAACTCTGAGCTCAAAAGCTCCAAAAAATAACTATATACCAACTCCACTGCACGCAGGCAGGAGTCAAAAACCTAACTAGGGTTTCATGGATTTTACATTAGAATAATATTAAAACCCTAACTGCCATCAAATCTGATCATAAATGCATCTTTGTAATACTATGGCTGATCAAATATTATGTGTCCATCTCTGTATTGCATCAACTCGTGGAAAAGCAACCTGGATTCATCTACCCTCCTGCACAAAGTCTCACCATGAATGCTCAAGCTTGTACTTTTTTGAGACAAGAATCAACCCATGACGGCTGCCCAAACTTCCTCATCATCTTCTTTCAACAACAAATGTCCTGGAGACAAATTCTTTGAGCTACCTCGCTGCTTGCAGCCTACAAATCAAATACTGGCAAAAAACCCTCTTAGACACATTTGAATTTGAAAATTTAATGGCTAGCCGGTCATTTAAAATGTGACCATTGATATTCCTTTATTTCCTAGCAGATGAATGGCCCAGATTATCTCGACAATAGTTATAAAACCCTTTGAAAAGTCTTGGCCCACCTCAGCACACTGCAGCCAATAGGAATTGAGCATGTCAACACCTCTGTCATTTTTTGGACCCACCTCGAGCCTTTTCTCTTTTAAGTCTTTCAGCGACTATGCGACTGAAGAATTATAATTCATGAGATCCCTTGGCTTACCCTGGTTTGGTCAAGCAATTCAGTGAACAAGGCTGTCGCTGAGTCTCTAAGTCTTCCGGCTAACCCTAGTTATATCCTATGAATAAGAGAAAATCTTCATTCATCGATTCACAAAATACTCCCTTAACCACTGATGAGAATTCTAGCTTACATTTGGCGAACTGGCGACCAAAGACAATCACCAGATCGCTTGAGAATTTTAGGGCCTTACTAACTTATCATGCGATTCAATGAATACACACATTCACGCACTCGCCAGATCATTTGGAGCACTGCTATTTTATCACATGAATACGTGACCAAAAGGAATTTATCAGAGCCACCAAAAACTTTGTTAACCCTAGGCCCATCTCCACATGCCAATCTTCTATTTGTTCTTGACCACCCCATCAGCAAACACCTCTGCAAGCCTGACATCGGACCCACTACAAATAAGATTCTGATCCAACGGTGGGCACATGATCTTATAGCCCCATAATATTCTTTGCACTTTTACACCAGCCGCTGATCTCTTTAAGCCAGAACCCCCTCTGACAAATGGACCCACCTAGAAATCTTCGTCAGCACTTGGTAACCAATTACATTTGAGCAAGTCAGCACACTTGACAAACTTGGACCCACAACCTATAGAAAGAGCATCAGATGGTTGTCGCTAAACTGCTGACTTAAATAGTGTGCATCTTATTCCAATGGCGTAGTGACAACCACAAGATCTTGTTGTACTTTAACCTCCTGAAAAGATCAGGACCCACTGACATGTTCTAGCTCATCACTCTGTGGACCAATCAAATGTGAGCATGTCAAAAAGAAAGGACACACCGAATGAAGCTTTCACAACAAATCAAGATCAATAGTTAGCACATTATCTTATGCTCTAACACAAACCATTGAGATCATACGCCAACCATAGGATCTTCTGAACATAGTCTCTCGGGCCCACTCTGAAAATAGGACAAGTCATCACCTCTTGACCAATGAAATACCTCCACATAGGATGACATGGTAATGGACCCATGAAGGCATGAAGTGCTAAGAAAAGGGAAGATCGATGATTGTCGTAAGATCACAAGCCTCTGACACATGCTATGAGATCTTACGACAACTGTTGATCTCATCAACTGGGACCCCACTTAAATTTAACTCTGGAAGCCTTAGTGAATGCATGACCAAAGGGAGAATCACTTAGTCACTGAAAGTTTAGAAGCACCACCATTTTATCTTGCGACTAAGAAAAACATTGCAGTCACCAGTTCATCGAGAGGAAAAGGTAACCGTCAGAAAACTTAGAGAACTGGCGATTGAGGAAAGGCAAACCATTCGCAGAGTCGTGGGATGTTAAGAACTTAACCACCTAGATTAAGAGATTACACGAACCACTACAGTCACGTAGTTAGGGAATGAAAGGTCCAACTCGTCGAGGATTAGGAGAACTTGCGACTGAAAGGAAAGAATTATGCACATGGGTTTTGGGGACTTAAGTGGCCGAGATAAAGTAACATGGAAACAGAACATGGTCTAGGGTCTCTTAGGGTTTTTTTAACACCAACGGCTAGTTTATGGATTTTTCAACCTACAGACCAGAGAGTTAAAAGATTGCAGAGGCCAGGAAATAAGAGATAAATTCATGAAAATTTCAGGGATGCCTGGCAAGGTGAAAATAGAGACTTGGGGATAGGTTTTAGCCAAATTTACATGTACATGGAAATTAGGGTAACAGTAACCTTTACCCCTTTGAGCAGTGAACTCTCAGATAGTGCGTCCTTACTGCTAATATGGTTAATTGTAAAAGACTCCTAATAGGTTCCGACCCTTGACTAGGTCACTGTACTAAATGCATTGTAAAGACAACTCGTAACAAGGTCGAAGATCTTCTAACAAGGATCATAAAACACTAGTGCAAATTATTAGTGGGTGTCAATTCCCACCAGGGTTTTTACCTATTTGGGTTTCCTCGTAACCAAAATATTGGTGTTGTGTTCAAGTGTTCTTTCATTGTGTTTTTGTTTAATGTTTAATTATACTTAATTGGATAAAGAATTGAAACTTGTAGATAACTGATTCACCCCCCCCCCCCAAGTTATCTCTTGGGACTATTCCTAACAATTGGTATCAGAGCCAAGTGCCTCAAAGAGAAAGTTTAACATCTTGAGGTTGATTAGATGGTATTCTTTAGAAAAGACAGTCCTATGTTTGATAGAGAGAACTATCCTGATTGGAAGAACAAAATGGTGACACATTTGCAGTGCATTGCTTTTGAATTTTTTGAAGTGTCTATCAAAGATATTAAGACCCCCTCCTTAGAAGATCTTGCAAAGGATGATGGTACTAGAAAACAAAAGGATTTGTTCCATCAGAATGCAATAGCCAAAGAAGCACTTATCAGCATCTTATCTAATAGTGAGTTCTCAGAGTTAAAGAAAGTAGACACAACCTACACCATATGGAAGCACCTAGAAGACATGTTTGAAGGAGATACACAAGAAAATAATGTGTGTAGAAAGACATGGAAGAAAAGATACAATACATTAGAGATGCTACCTAAAGAAAACATTAGAGCTTACAACCATAGGATTAATGAAGCAGTTGCTGGAATCAGGAACAATGGTGGAGAGATCTCGGAGGAAGACATTATGGATAAGTTGATAATTACTCTTACAAAAAAGTATGAAAACAAGATCAACATCCTTGATGAGACCATGCAGCTTACAAAAAATTTCAAGAGAGAGACCTTGATCAGCAAAATTTGAGCTTTCGAGATTTCAAGATTGAAGACAGAGCCTAAAAGTGAGACAGCCTTCAAAGCATCAGTCCATGGTAAGAAATCTTCAAACACTTATGGTAATTTTGATGATGAAGATGAAGACAAAGAGATAGATGATATTACTGCTATGATTGCTAAGAAAGAAAGAAAAAGAAAAGGAAAGTATGAAGGTCAGTTACCTTTCAAATGTTTCTCATGTAATAAGATTGGTCATTTTTCATCCAAGTGTCCTACAAGAGTGAAGAAATTCAAAACTAACTACAAGCCTAAGTATATAAAATAATGTTACTATGTTGGTGATGGAGTTTCTGATGATGATTCAGTTAAAGAAGAAATTGGATTCATTGCCATTATGGATCATGAAGATAAGAAAAAGGAACAAGAGCTAGCATTGATTTCACAAGCATACATAAGGACAGATTGGATTATAGATAGCGGTTGTTCACATCACATGATAGGTGATAAAGAAAAATTTGTTCATCTGGACAAATACAATGGTGGTATGGTTAGATTTGGAGACAACACTCCTAAACCTATCATTGGTAGAGGAATTATTACATTGGATGGAAAGAACAATACTGATGATGTTCTTTATGTAGATGGTTTGCAACATAACCTTCTTCATTTTGGATAGTTGCTTGAAAAAGGTTATAGATTGGAGTTCAAAGATAAAAAATGCATCATTAACAACAAGGATGGTGTAATGATTGCATCAGGTTCATAGACTAAAGGTAATTTTTTTCAACTTAATTCTGAAGCAAGTTGTTTTGTTGCTAAAGTAGATGACAATTGGTTATGGCATAAAAGACTATGTCATATCAATTTTGATAACATAGTAAAGATAAGCAATGTAAAGGTAGTAAGAGATCTACCTAGCATAGAAAAGCTAGTTGATACTATTTGTAGGGAATGTGTGATGGGAAAACATGTGAGGAATTCATTTAGAAGAAAGAATAATTCAGCAAAGAACAAGTTGGATCTGATTCATATAGACCTATGTGGACCAACTCAAACAAGATCATACTATGGTGAAAGGTATTTCATTTTTTTTGTTGATGATTATTCTAGAATGATGTGGGTTGCGTTCTTGAAAGATAAATCAGAAGCATTTGAGAAGTTTAAAATATTCAAAGCTAAGGTTGAGAATGAATTTGGACTAAAAATAAAGTGTTTAAGATCGAATAGAGGAGGATAATTTGCCTCTAACAAATTCTATGAGTATTGTGAAGAACATGGCATAAAGAGACAATTAAGTGCACCTAGAACCCATCAACAGAATGGGATTGCAGAGAGAAGCAATAGGATCATCCTTGATACAACGTGCACCATCATGATTGAAGGAAATGTTGCACACACCTTTTGGAGAGATGTGGTCAATACAACAGTCTATACCATCAATAGAATACAATTGAGGCCTGATGCGGACAAGACACCATATGAGCTATGGTTTGGTAATGTTCCCACAGTGAAATACTTCAAAATCTTTGGAAGCAAGTGCTACATCAAGAGAGATGAAGCAATAGGCAAGTTTGATGCAAGAAGTGATGAAGGTATTTTTCTTGGTTACTCTACTAAAAGTAAAGCTTATAGATGTTTTAACTTGAGATTGAAGAAGATCATTGAAAGTGCTCATGTTAAGATTGATGAAAAGTTTATGGTTCAAGAAAGATATCATGATTATGCACCTATTATTGAAGAAGAATCCATTCCTTCCACTAGTGAGACAATTGTTGAAGAGATGTTTGACAGTATTAATGTAATGTTCAATGACCCTGAAACAAGTGAAGAAGAAACTCAGAAGGAAGATGAGTCAGTATCACCTAAAGTTCCAAAGTATACATCTAGATATCACTCTAAGGATGACATCATTAGAGATCATAGTGGAAAAGTCACACCAAGATCAAAATAAAAGAGTTCAAAAAGCAATGAAGTGGTATGTTTACTATCTCAGATGGAACCTTTAAGTGTTGAAGATGCATGTAGTGATTCAGATTGGTGTGATGCTATGAAAGAAGAACTAGATCAGATTATCAAGAATGATACTTGGGAACTGGTCCCAAGACCTAGTGATAAGAATGTGATTGGAACAAAGTGGATATTTAGAAACAAGATGAATGAAGATGGTACAATAGTAAGGAATAAAGAAAGGTTAGTATGTAAGGGATATGTGCAAAGAGAAGTTATTTATTATTCAGACACATTTGAACCTATGAGCATATTAGAAGCTATCAAGTTGTTTCTAGCTTATGCAACATTCAAAAAATTCAAAGTTTATCAGATGGATGTTAAGTCAACATTCTTGAATGGAGAGTTAAAGGAAGAAGTATACATTGAATAGCCAGAAGGATTCACCTTATCAGACAAACTTAATATGGTATGCATATTGAAGAAAGCCCTCTATGGACTTAAGCAAGCCCCCTGAGCTTGGTATGAGAGACTTGATGGATATCTAACAAAAATTGGATTCAAAAAGGGAGCAACAGATTGTAATTTGTTTATTAGTGAGACATCTGAAGGTTTACTACTTGTAGCTATATTTGTTGATGACATTATCTTTGGGGGTAATGACAAACTTAGTGTAGAATTTTCTAAGGAAATGCAGAGTGAGTTCAAGATGAGCATGATTGGACCTATCAAATACTTTTTGGGATTGAATGTGCAGCAAACAGACAAAGGTATATTCATAAATCAGAATAAATATGTGAAAGAGATCTTGAAGACATTCAAGATGGATGATTGCAAGCCAGTGGGTACACCTATGATAATAGGATGCAAGCTTACAAAAGAAGATTATTCTCTAGCGGTAGATACAACATTGTGCAAGTCTATGATTGGCAAACTCATATATCTTACTCAAACTAGACCTAATATTTCTAATGCAGTTGGCATAGTTGGAAGATTTGTAGTAGAGCCTAAACAAAGTCACCTCATGGTAGTAAAGAGAATATACAGATACTTGCAAGTGTTAATATGATTTAGAAAAATAGAGAGGGGAGGTGAATCAGTTGTTCTCAAGTCTAGATGTATAAAATAAACTTTCAAACTCTTCAACAAATCAGATCTAACAACCAATAGCTACTCGGTCATTACTGAATACATAACTAAAACATATAATAGTGCAGTCCACTATCCAATAGTATTTAACTTGAAAAACATAGAAATGTTCAAACCAAAACATTCACACAAGCACTAGCACCATGATTTATAGTGGAAACCCAATTTGGTAAAAACCAATTTGTAACATGTTACTGATATTTTCACTCTACTGAAGTGAGCTCTGTAAAAAGCCAAGCTTGTCAAAGGTTACAAACACACTGTCAGGTGTGACCCGGTTAAAGGATTTCAACCACTCTGTTAGAAGTGCGCCTTGTTATAGGACTTACATACATTCCATTAGAATGAAACCTTTTTCAAAGGATTTATACATATGACTATTAGGTCAACCTTCATTAAAGGATTTCAAACTGATACAATGGTTACAAAGTAATAGCAGTGTTTGATTTGAAAACATACAACTCACTTTGCAAATAACAGATCCAATTCCATACACATATACTGGCTTATTGATTGTGATCCATTTCCATCTCCATCACTGATCTGCTTGGAAATCCCTTCAAGCAATCACAAATCCTTCTCCTTCAGCCTTTTCTTCTTATACAGTCGATAACAACAACTCCAGCATCCTCTCTATTTAACCTCATGCTTAGGTTTCTTTAATACCTCTTCATTTAGGTTGATCCAACTTTTGCCACTTAATCTCCTCCATAGATCTTAGGGTTAGGTTAGATTCATTGAATCCTTCCAACTTTATGTTCTTCATCCATCCTTCTAGAAACATCTCAAATCTCTTTATGGAATCATAATAAAATGGTTTACAGTGCATTAAATGCTTCCATACAATCAATAAATAAAGTCAACACATTTTACATAATCCAATAATTTAACTATGTCGGCTAGGAATCTGAAATCTTCCTCAAATGTAAATTACTGATGCTCGGTCAATACTATGTTCAACTCCTCGGTCTTCACTAGGTAGCCCAGTCACCACTGAAACTATTTCCTCAGCTAATACTATCTTCCTCAGCAATTAACTAATGTTTGGTCAACACTGAATTTACTTGGCATATACTAGCTCAATCGACACTAACATCACTCGGCTTAAACTAACTTTCTTCACTTTTACTCAGTTAAGCCTACTTGTTTAGTCTTACTTCTTACTTAGATAAGCAATACATTATCTTATCATTGTGCCAAATAATCAAGTACCCATTGAAGTATCAAGATAACTCAACCTTTCCTTAGGTGCTATTGTTATCAACCTTGCCCTAATCCTTCTCAAAAATCAAATAGATATAGTACCTTCATAGATAGCAATAGTCTTATTAGTTAAGGTTTGACATCAATGACAATACAACAATTGCTTCAATTGCAGTTTCCAACAATCTCCCTCTTTGGCATTGATGGAAACACCATATGAATAACACATGAATCACCAACCAATCCAAAACTTTATCTATCCATCAGAAATATAACTAATATCCTTAGCTTCATTCTGATTCAGAATCAATTAACCTTGCTTACATGACCATCCACACAGTAACATCCACTTGAGCTCTTCTTAGTTCCTTTCCTCTGAATTTCTCCCTCTTACTTGATCTTCCACGAAATCTCACCATGTGTTTTCATCTTATTCATCTCCCTCTTTGACAATAATGCCAAAGAAGAAACTAAAACATACATCCTTCAGATGTAGATGTCATCTTGTAAGTTCAGTAACAATATTTCTCCCTCTGTCATCTTTTCTTATGACTGATTATCAACTTTACTGTACTTTTCAAAACTCTAGGCTGCTCCTAAAGTGTGACCTTTCTCTGCATTAATTTGTCAAATACACTTTGCAGCCCATTTGATGCAGTACTCCTAGCTTGACAAGGCAGCCTCAATCAGGGGAAGAACTCCTAATTGTCCTCTCAGATATTCATGAGCTTCTTTAGGTAAAGCTTTAGTGAATATGTTTGCTAGTTGTTCCTTTGTATTTACATATTCCATTCTGACCTCTTTATCCTATACCAATTCCCTCAAGTAATGATACTTGATGGTGATGTGTTTGGTATTTGTGTGCATCATTGGATTCTTATATATGTTGATAGCACTTGTGTTGTCATAGTAGATGACAACTGGTTCAGTGATCTCTTCTTTCATGCCTACCAACAATTGCTTTATCCATACCAAGTTTGAACAGTTCACTACTACAGCCACATACTCAGCTTTAGTTTTAGATTGGGACATGCAATTTTGTTTCTTGCTTGTCTAGGAAACTAATCTCTATCCAAGAAAGAAAGCTCCACCACTAGTACTCTTTCTATCATCCACATTTCCTGCCCAATCAACATCAGTATACACTCTTAGTTCAAATCTTTCATGCTTCTTGTAGTACAATCCATAATCTGTAGTCCCTTTCAAATATCTCATTATCCTTTTGACAACCATCATGTGAGTTTCCTTAGGATTGGCAGAGAATCTTGCCACAATCCCAACTGCTAGAGCAATATCTAGTCAGCTGTGAACAACATACTATAGTTTTCCAATCATGGACCTATACAAAGTCCGGTTTACTTCAACATCATCATCATTTTTAGACATTTTTTGTCCAATAGCCATGGGAGTACTTACTAGCCTTGAATCCTCCATACCAAAGTTTTTTAGTATCTCATGAACATATTTAGACTAGGTGATGAAAATACCTTTCTCCATCTGATATACTTGTAAACCAACAAAGAATTTGATCTCCCCAAACATAATCATTTAAAATTCAGTTTGCATTTCATTTGAAAATTTCTTACACAGGGCATCTTGTCCACCAAATATAATATCATCTACAAAAATATTAGCCAACAAGATTCCTTTACCTTCTTCATCTTTCATGTACAGATTGTTGTAGTCATTTGTCCTTGAGAATCCAATCTATATCAGGTAGTTGTGAAGCCTCTCATACCATGCTCTGGGGGCTTTCTTTAGTCCATACAATGCCTTATTCAATTTTCAAGCCATGTGTCTCTTGTTTGGATCAACAAATCCTTAAGGTTGTTCAATGTACACTTCTTATTCTAATATACCATTTAAAAATGTAGACTTGACATCCATTTGGTATACCTTGAAATCTTTGTAGGCAGCATATGCAAGTAAAGTTCTTACTCCTTCCAATCTTGCTACAGGGGCAAATGTCTCCCCATAATCTATTCCTTCTTCTTGTGCGTAGCCTTTGCATACCAGTCTTGCTTTGTTCCTTGTGATTTGTCCATGTTCATTCAACTTATTTCTGAACACCCATTTTAATCCAATGACATTTTTGTTTTCTAGTCTCGGCACAAGAGTCTAGGTATCATTCTTCTCTATTTGGTCTATCCTCTCATTCATGACTAGGATCTAGTCTTCATTTTCGAGTGCCTCCCTTGTTGTCTTAGGCTCGAATTCACATAGTAAACATGTAGGATCTCTTAACTTGCTTCTGGTCAGAACTCCAGTTTCTTTTTCTCCAATGATTTGTTCAAGTTTGTGATGTCTCCTTACATATTGTTCCAAAATAGGTTCTACTCTCCTTTCTTCTTACTCTTTAGGTTCACCAACAAGATTGTTAGATTCAGCTTCTGAATGCTCGACAACCTCTTCCTAATACTTGGCAACATCCTCCTATCGCTCGACATGTTCTTCTTGTCGCTCGGCATTGTTTCCCTGATGCTCGACATTGCTTACCCAAGACTCTATCATTGCAAAATAGATTGAACTCATTGGATATGAATTTTCCACCTCGGTCAGATCTTAGACACTTCAGGTTCCTACCTATCTCCTTTTCAACCTTAGCCAAATACCACTTAAAATTTTGAAAAGCATTAGATTTTTCTTTTAAGAACATTAAAATCATTATTCTAGTGTAATCATCAACAAACATAATAAAATATCTAGCACCACAATAGCTTTGTACACCCATAGTCCACAAAGTTCAGTATGAACCAAATCTAAAGCATTTTCAGAAGTAAAAGTCTTGCTCTTGAAACTAGACTTTGTCATCTTACCCAACTGACATTGTTTGCACATTACATTCTCAGGTTTCTTCAATCTCGATGGTCCTCTTACTTTCTTCTTTTTACTAATTTCTACCATATTATCAAAGTTAACATGACATAGCCGCTTATGCCATAACCATATATCATCAATTTGTGCAATCATACAGGTCTCTTCAAATAGGTCTAGATAGAACAAATTACCTCTTGTCTGTTCTCCACTTCCAATCAGTTCACCAGTGGCATCAAATATCTTAGCCTTCTTGTGATGAAATTCCATTCAGTAGATAGTGCTATTAAGTTGTGCAACACTTAGCAGATTATAGTTAAGACCCTCAACCCAATAAGAATTTTCACAAGTGATCTTATTAGTCAGCTTAATCAATCCTTTACCCCTAACAGGACATGGTGCATCATTACCAAATTTAGCACTTCTACCTTTGTAATGATCTAAGGTATCAAACTTACTTTTGTCACAATCACATGGTGTGAGCAACCACTATCAATAATCCACTTATCATTTTTGTTCACATAGGATACTAGTGCAGTTTTCTCATCCTCATCAGACTCATCTTTCATAGCAACATAGACTACGTCAATTTCAAAATCATCACTATCAGTGTCAGTTTCTTCTTCAGCAATATAGCAGGATTTCTTACCTTTTCCCTTGTAGTCCTTGTACCTTCTGTAACCTCTATCTTCTCTTTTTTCTTTGTGCTTGCTATCTCTTTCCACATCCTTGTCATCCCTATTAAGACATCTTGTAGCTATATGACCAACTTTATTACATGAGAAACATATGATAGGGAGTTTACCTTTATACTTTCCTTTTCCCCTTTTTAATCTTCTGGCCATAAGAGCTTCAAGATCCTCTAGTTCTTCATCAGATGTGTCACTTTCACTATCACTCTCACTAATGCATCTTTATTTTTCTTTCTTTGACTTATTCATAACCATTTGTGACTTAAATGCAGATTCAACATTAACAATAGTGAAGTTATCAAAATTAGAAAGCTCAAAAGCAGTAAGCTTACCAACAAGACTTTCCAAAGTAAGAGTATTATTAGGGTTACATCTAGATTGTTGAATTTCTAAAATTTTGATGGCATAAATGGGACACAAAGTTCTCAAAACTGTTCCAATAACAATCTCATTGTCAATAGTTCTATTAGCTCCTCTAATAGCATTTACAACTTCTTTTATTCTACCACAATATTGAGAAATATTCTCACCTTCTTGCATTTTCATTTCATCAAATTTATCTCTTAGGATTTCAACTTTTGCCCTTAGTACATTTATGTCACCACCATAGATGTTTGCAAGAGTGTCCCACATTTTCTTTGCATTAGTGTAGTCTTTGATGTCTTCAAATTTTGGATAGCTTAAGGCAGATGCAATCTCCAACATTGCTTGATTGTGATCTTCTTTAGCTCTCATCTCCTCGATACTCAGAGGTGCAATAGGTGTAACATAGCCATGCTCAATGTAATAGTTTGTTGAATCACTAATACCGGCTAGATGTAGTTTCATTAGACTCTACCATGTAGGGAAGTTCTCCTTATTTAGCTTTGGTACCTCCTTATACATCCTGATCATTTACTTCAAGTACCTTTAAACTTGTTCTCTATAAGCACCAACAGCTCTAATACCAATTTTTAATATGATTTAGAACAACAAAGAGGGGGGGTGGGGGTGAATCAATTGTTCTCAGGTCCAGATGTATAAAATAAACTTTCAAACTCTTCAACAAATCAGATCTAACAACCAACAGCTACTTGGTCATTACTGAATACATAACAGAAACATATAACAGTGCGGTCCACTATCCAATAGTATTTAACTTGAAAAACATAGAAATTTTCAAACCAAAACATTCACACAAGCATTAACACTAGGATTTATAGTGGAAACCCAATTTGGTAAAAACCACTTTGTAACATGTTACTGATATTTTTACTCTTCTGAAGTGAGCTCTATGAAAAGCCAAGCCCATCAAAGGTTACAAACACACTGTCAGGTGTGACCCGGTTAAAGGATTTCAACCACTCTGTTAGAAGTGCACCTTGTTATAGGACTTACATACATTCCATTAGAATGCAACCTTGCTCAAAGGATTTATACATATGACTGTTAGGTCAACCTTGATTAAAGGATTTCAAATTGATACAATGGTTAGAAAGTAACAACAGTGTTTGATCTGAAAACATACAACTCACTTTGAAAATAATAGATCCAATTCTGTACACATATGTTGGCTTACTGACTATGATCCATTTCCATCTCCATCACTGATCTGCTCAGAAATCCCTTCAAGAAATCACAACTCCTTCTCCTTCAGCCTTTTCTACTTATATAGTCAAAAATAACAACTCCAATATCCTCTCTATTCAACCTCATGCTTAGGTTTCTTTAATACCTCTTTGTTTAGGTTGATCCAACTTTTGCCGCTTAATCTCCTCCATAGATCTTAGGGTTAGGTCAGATTCATTGAATCCTTCCAACTTTATGTTCTTCATCCATCCTTCTAGAAACATCTCAAATCTCTTTATGGAATCAAAATAAAATGGTTTACAGTGCATTAAATGCTTCCATACAATTAATAAATAAAGTCAAAATGTTTTACATAATCCAAGAATTCAACTATGTCAGCTAGGATTTTGAATTCTTACTCAAATGTAAATTACTGACGCTCGGTCAATACTATGTTCAACTCCTCGGTCTTCACTGGGTAGTCTGATCACCACTAAGACTGTTTCCTCGGCTAATATTGTCTTCCTCGACAATTAACTAATGTTCGGTCAACACTGAATTTACTCGGCATATACTGGCTCGGTCGACACTAACATCACTTGGCTTAAACTAACTTTCTCCACTTTTTCTCGGTTAAGCCTACTTGTTTAGTCTTACTTCTTACTTAGATAAGCAATACATTATCTTATCATTGTGCCACATAATCAAGTACCCATTGAAGTATCAAGATAACTCAACCTTTCCTTAGGTGTTATTGTTATCAACCTTTCCCTAATCCTTCTCAACAATCAAATAGATATAGTACCTTCTTAGATAGCAACAATCTTACCAGTTAAGGTTTGACATCAATGACAATACAACAATTGCTTCAATTGTAGTTTCCAACACCAAGGCACTATAGATTATGGTCTATGGTATCCTAACTCAGAGAATGTTGAGCTTCATGTATATATAGATGTAGATTGGGTAAGATGCATTGATGACAGAAAGAGTACATCTGGTGGAGTAGTGTTTCTTGGTGACAGACTTGTCACTTGGACAAGCAAAAAGTAGAATTGTATCTCTTAGTCAACAGCAGAAATAGAGTATGTTGCAATAGCTTTGAATTGTTCCACAATTGTTTGGATCAAATAGATGATAAAGGACTTTGGTATTCAGATTAATTATCCTATTGCTATTCATTTTGATAACACTAGCACTATCAATATGTCAAAAAATCTTATGATGCATGCAAAGACAAAACACATAGAGATCAAGTATCACTTCCCTAGAGAGAAAGTGGCAAAGAAAGAATTCAAATAGGATTATGTAAGTACAAAGGAACATCTAGTAGATATATTCACAAAGCCTTTAGAAAAGCATACTTTTGAGTATCTCAGGGAGAAGCTAGGATTAATTCCCTTCCCTGAGTCTACTTAGAGAAAGAAGAAAAAGCATCAGTCCTTAGTGACTGATGGAAGGTTGACTACTCTACTTCAGGAGTAGTACTGGAGCTAAAATGTTTTGGTGCCCTTTTCCATTGATGTCAAAGGGGGACTAGTATATAGTCATGAAAAATAGTATCAACAAGGGAGCACACACACAAGCAAGGAGTAGTATTTAGTTATGGAAGCAATTTAGTTGAGAAATGGAGAATGTTGAAGAATATTGCAGTAGATGGAGGATTCATCCTTGGGGGAGTTTTGATGAGAAAATGGAGAATGTTATAAAAGAATTGCTCATTTGGATTGGTGGTGTTTTTCATTCCATATGTTGCCACCAATGCCAAAGGGGGAGAGTGTTGGAGATTTGTCAGCAAGCCAGTGCTAACTGTATGTTTGTCATTGATGACAATATATGGTAAGTAGCATGCATGGAGGACTTATGTAGTAAGCTTTGAGTCTAAGTAGCACAGATATGTTATCAGCATGATATCATGGATACAGAGGTTAATTGTTAGTACAGACAGTTATATAGCGGCTTGTGTCAGCAATGTTCTTGACAGAGTTACAGACAGTGTTCTGTGAGTAATTTTCCTTACAGTTATCATGGAGCTTTGATCCTTTGGATATGTGATGGAGACATGTTAGTGATGTTCCATTCATGGATGTAGAGTATGATATGCAATAGAAATGAAGTTATGCAATCGCTATTCACCAATTGTAGTTTCCTATGTTTATCCAGAAGAGTCGACAGAGATTATATTGGTACAGGAGTTGCACCTATCATTTCAGTATGCGCGCTTGGATTAGTAATCAAAGAAGAGTCAAGAAGGTTTGGCTAAGAGTGCATGATGTAATTCAGCTTGAGGAGAAAGGTTCAGTTAATTTGGTAGAGCTGATAGTATGTAGCGTGCGTCTACATTTATTAATATTGGACATGTCCCAGATTGTGTTGCGTGCTTATTAGAGTTGACAAAAATATTATTGGAGAGTGTTATTTTTTCTCTATTATGATTTCAAGGTGGTTCTAATAGGCTAACTTGGTTATATCATTTAGAGAGAAGATATTTATAGGTAGTCATTTGTGATTGCTAAGTTATGGTTTATAGTTGAATGTGAAGAGCAGAGCAGAGTGTACAAAGTGTTGACCCATCAGCCAAAGTTCTATGTGACCAAGTAAAGAGTATATGCTATTCATTGGAACTGATCTAGACAATAGCTCTAAATGAAATTTACCAAGATCCAAATATAGTGTGTATCTATCATTCAGAAGGTTGTAGCCTTCACCCCTTTGAGTAGTGAGCTCTCAGATAGTGTGTCCTCACCCCTAATAGGGTTAATTGTAAAAGACTCCTAACAAGGTCTGACCCTTGACCAAGTCACTGTACTAAATGCATTCTAAAGACAAATCCTAACAGGGTTGAAGATCTTCTAACAAGGATCATAAAACACTAGTGCAGATTATTAGTGGGTGTCAATTCCCACTAGGGTTTTTACCTATTTGGGTTTCCCCGTAACCAAAATATTGGTGTTGTGTTCAAGTGTTCTTTCATTATGTTTTTATTTAATGTTTAAGTATACTTAATTGGGTAAAGAATTGAAACTTGTAGATAACTGATTCACCCCCCCCCCCCCCCTCTCAGTTATCTCTTGGGACTATTCCTAATAGGACCTACAAGGACAAAAGGATTCTATGATGAAAGGTACTTCATGCTTTTTATTGATGATTTTACAAGAATGATATGGGTAGCATTTCTTAAAGAAAAATCTTAAGCATTTGAGAAGTTTAAGTTATTGAATAATAGAGTTGAGAATGAATCTAGCTTAAATATTAAATGATTGAGATCTGACAGAGGAGGAGAGTTTATTTCAAATGAGTTTAATAATTTTTTTGAAGACAATGGAATTAAGAGACAAATTTTAGCACCTAGGACATCGTAGCAGAATGGTATAGAAAAAAGAAGAAACATATCAGTTAATGAGGTAGCTAGAGATATGATGCTTGAAGGTAATGTATCACATATCTTTTGGAGAGAAGCAGTAAACACTGCATTTTAGACAATGAATAGAGTTCAGATTAGACAAGGTACTGGTAAGACATCTTATCAACTTCAGTTTGGACATACACCTACTGTGAAATATTTTAGAATCTTTGGAAGTAAATGTTGTATCAAAAGAGATGATGATATTGGAAAGTTTGATGCTATAAGTGATGAAAGAATTTTTCTTGGTTATTCATTGAAAAGTGAAGCATACAGATGTTTTAATTAAATATTGAGGACTATTGTTGAGAGTACTAATGTGAAGGTTGATGAAAAGTTTAGAATTCAAGAGAGAATTCCTTATTATAATTTTGATGAAGATAAAAGAAAAAGGACTAACATTAATTAGAATGATGAAAAAGAATTATTTTATGAAACTGGCAATGATTTGAAGATTGAAGAGATTAGATTGGAATTGAGATTTGAACTTGAATAAACACCTAGAGAAGAAGTCAGAGGTGGATCAGGAACACTAAATATTTTGCAAGATCTCACCCTACAAATCAAATCATTGGAAGCACAAACAAAGGAGTTATGATAAGGAATAAGGTAAATGAAGAACTATGTGTAATATTTCAAGTTGAAACAAAGACTGCAAATGAAGCATGTAAAGATGAACATTGGATGAAAGAAATGAAAGAACTTGAATAGATTGAAAATAACAATACTTGGGAATTGATCCTTAGACCTAAAGAAAAGAATTTTATTGGCACAAAATGGGTTTTTAGAAACAAGATGAATGAGCAAGGTGAAGTGGTAAGAAACAAAGCAAGATTGGTATGTAAAGGATACTAGCAGAAAGAATGTATTGATTTTGAAGAAACCTTTTTACCTGTGGCTAGACTTGAGGCATTGAGAATGTTTTTGGCATATGCTTGTAGTAAAAACTTCAAGGTATATCAAATGGATGTAAAATCAGATTTTCTTAATGGATAACTTGAGGAGGAAGTCTACATTGAACAAACTGGTGGTATTTCTTTAACAAAAGACAAGGATATGGTTTGGAAATTGAAGAAGGCATCGTATGGATTGAAGCAGGCTCCTAGAGCTTGGTATGCAAGGTTAGACAAACACTTGATCAGTTTGGGATTCAAAAAAGGTAATGCCGATAGTAATATGTACTTAAGAAAAAATAATGATGGATTACTAATTGTTGAAGTATTTTTTGATGATATTATCTTTGGAGGCAATGATGAAGCAAGTAAGAAATGTTTAGATGAAATGAAATATGAATTTGAAATGAGCATGATTGGTGAGAAGAAATAATTTTTGGGATTGCAAATAAAAAAAAACAAGGATGGAATTTTCATATCACAAACAAAATATCTTAAGAACTTGTTGATAAAATTTGGAATGGAGAATTGTAAACCAGTTGGAACCCCTATGGTAACTGGATGTAAATTATCAAGAAAGGATGAATCACTGAATTCAGCACATACAAGATATAGATCTATGATTGGAGGACTACAATACTTAACTCACCAAAGACTTGATATAGCTAATGCAATTGGGATTGTAGCTAGATTTCAAGCAGAACCTAAAGAGACACATGTTGCAACAGTGAAAATGATTTTTAGGTACTTGAAGGGTACATCAGAATATGGGCTATGCTATGATAGATTACATGATTTTACACTATATGAATACACTGATGTAAATTAGGGAGGAAATGTTGATGAAAAAAAGAGTACAAGTGGTGGAGCATTCTTCTTGGGAGGAAGATTGGTCTCTTGGTTCAATAAGAAACAAAATTGTATATCATAGAGTACAAAAAAAAGAAAAATATGTTACAGCAAAAAATAATTGTAATCAAATCACTTGGATGGTGTAGATGTTGATGGATATTGGCATTGAATTCACTAAGCCTATTATCATATATTATGATAATACAAGTACAGTTAGCATGTTAGAGAATCTAGTATTACATTCAAAGACCAAACATATTTCAATAAAGTATCATGTTGTGAGAGAGAAGGTTGCAGAAAAAGAAATCAGATTGGAGTATATTAGTACAAAGGAGAAAATAGGAGATATATTCACAAAACCTTTGGCAAAGGATACTTTTGAGTATTTGAGAGGTATGCTTGGGGTTATACCCCAACCCTCTTCAAAGTAATGGCTGCAGCAATGAATCAGTCCAGCATGATCAAAGAACTAAACCTATATGGACTAGATGCTTGATGCTTCTCCTATGGGGGAGTATCTTTACTTGCGTTGAGTCATTAAGGATGCTTAGATGTGAGTTTTATATAGTATCTCTTGATACATACTCGAGCACTTTTTCATATTGTACTGGAGATGATTGAGCTTTGAGAATTGATGTATTGACACCTTTGTCATTAATGTCAATGGGGGAGATATACTTTAAAAATCTTTAAAAGAAGAGTGAATATGAGTATGAGAGTAAGAAATATATTGATAGGAGAGATTACTAATCTATAATGACAGGATGGGACTAGATGGTTTTTCATCTATGTTGCCATCAATGTCAAAGGGGGAGATTGATAGCATGAATATTAATGAATATTGTTAGCAAGGAAGTTTGGATATTGATTAGAGATGATTGAGTTCTTATATGTTACAATCATGACTGGGTTTGTCATTGATGTCAACATATATTTTGGACAAAGTTAACAGAGTTACACGCACAAATTTATTTGCGAGATTTTTTGCTGATGAATTGAGTTTTGAGAAGATTTATTAGAGTTTAGGAACATGTTATGATGATGTGGTTGCAAGTGCAAAAAATTTTATGCAGATATGTTCGAGCTATGTGAAGTTTACTAAAGACTGTTCAGACTGAGAGTTTCTAGGAACTAGTGACAGTTATTCAAGATTTATTATTTTGGTGAGGTTGAAGCTAGTTCAGAAAGGTTGATATGTTGTTGAAGACATGTTCAGAATGCTTGAATAAACATGGCAAAATCTACTTTACATTCTACGAAGACTTGTGGACGATGTGAAGCGTGTTACTTCTTTGAGAGTCGACTATAGATTAATAATTATGTGGAAGTGTTTAGATGTATTGAAATGTGTATTGTAAATTATTATTGATGTCCTATATTATTAATTGTAAATAGAGAAAGCCTTTTGGAAGACTCAATAATCATTAGGAATTGGTATAAAGGGAAGGAAGTTTATTTGATAAAGAAATATCATGCGGTTAGGAGATGTTATGAGAGCTTTGAATGTGAAATCTTGATGATCAGAGTAGAAGATGATGTTGTTAGTTTTTTGGGGACTTCAAAGGAACTATACAAGAAAAGAGAGTTATTTTTTTAGTCAGTTCACCCTTGGATGTGTTATCCTAAAGATTGTTTAGTGAAGATAGTCTTGAAGCAATTTGGACATTGGGTTCAATTATCTTTATTGTGGTTCTCATCAACTCCTCATAGGGTTGGGATATTTTATCAAGGATAAAAAGTCTCCTAACAGGGACGCATATTTATTGATTTCATTGTACAAAACTTCTAACAATGTCTATCCTTTCACAAGAAACTTTTATATTAGTACATCATTTTGTGGGCATCATTCCCATCAGGGTTTTCCCTCTGATCAAGGGTTTCCCTAGTTAATAAATCTGGTGTTATTGTGTATTTTTATTATATTTTGGTTATTGTTATTATTGATTAAAAGCTTAAGATTTAATAGAGCTGAATTTAAGTTGATGAAGATCACAACTTATTCACCCCCCCTCTTAGTTGTGTTGGTGGACTTTGATTTCTAACAGGGATATTGAGGTGGAGAAGTCAAGTGGAAAATAGGTTGAAGGTATAATTCTAATGAGTCATATATTGATGAGTAAGGAGTTGTTGAGTTAGAGGTAAGGGAAATAAGCCTACTAACCCACTCTGCATCAGAATTGGTATCAGAGTGGAGGTGAATCTTTTGGGAGAAGAATTAAGTACATGTTGGTAGAAGAATCTAAGGGAGAGGCTTAGATAATTCCTCCTAAGATGAACAATGTAGAACTTTCCAAGAGAGTGCAAGAAAATGAGGAACAAAACCATTTGTTGAAGGTAGAGTTAGAGAAGTTGAAGGGAAAGATGAGAAAGGAATTAGATGATTCCTATGATAGAGAAGAAGGAGAAGGGGGTGATGAGGAGACCCCTAGGAAGGAAGAAGAAGAAGTTCCTACAAATAAAAGGTACATCTTAGATGCTCTCAAGTCCATGAGAGGAAGAGCCATGGATAGTAAATTAGAGATCCCTATCTTTTGTGGAAAGATGGATGCTGATAGTCTCATGGACTGGATAGAGTCCTTATATAATTAATTTGAATGTGAAGAAATTCCAGAGAATCAAAAGATCAATATATCCAAGTCCAAGTTGAAGGGAGCAACCCTCACTTGGTAGAACATTTTTCATGGAGAAAGGGTAAAAAAGGGAAGAAGTGTGATTACTTCTTGGAATAGAATGGTCTCTAAAGTCAAGGAGACTTATGTACTAGAGGACTATGAAGTCCAATTGCATAAGAGAAGATAGAATCTTAGAAAAAAAAGAGATGGATGTCAATACTTATATAGAATAATTCCAAAAATTAAGCATAAAATCTAGGCATAGTGAAAGTGAAAGTGAGAAGGTAGCAAGATATTTAAATGGACTTAGGATGAACATACAAGACAAGTTGAACCTATTGTGCCCATATACTATCCATAAATGCTATCAATTTTCACTAAAGGTGAAGGAAAAAATAAGGAGGCAAGTGAAGAATAATAAGGGTAGAGGATGGAACCATAGAGAACGAGGGAACTACCAAGGAAGAGGACAAAACTTCAAATCACAGGGAGAATTAGAACAAAATAATTCTTATGGAGAGGGAAGTTCAAGAGGCAATTATAGGGGAAGAAGACCAAATAATAGAGGGAGATTTGGGGGAAGGAATTCAAGACCCCCTAAGTGTTTCATTTGAAACCAAAAATGCCACATTGCACCAAACTGTTTAGAGAGAGAAAGATCAAGTTCCCATGAAAACAGAAGAACACATATGGTACAAGACATGGATTTCCAAAGTGTAAAATCTCTTGATTCTTATGGGCTACCAGAGAAAGGGGAATTATTGATGATGAGGAGAACCTTATTGATTTTTCCTACTAATGATGAACCACCACAAAGGAAAACCATCTTTAGGACCACATGTAAGTTAGGAGGTAAACTATGTAAGGTTATAATAGATTCAGGTTCTACTGAGAACTTGGTTTCTTTAGAAATGGTAGAAAAGTTAAAGCTTATAAGTATTCATCAACCCTTTCTATATAAGTTTTCATGGTTGACTAAAGGGAAGAAGACATTTGTGGAAGAACAATCATGGGTAGAATTTTAGATTGGTTTCTATAAAAACACAATATTGTGTGATATTTTTAATATGGATGCATGCCACCTTTTGGAAGGCCTTGGCAATATGATTTGAAAAATCACCATGATGGACATAGGAACACATATTCTATACCAAGGATGGAAAATTAATAGAGTAGGTACCAATGCCTAATGAAAGTGAAGGACAAAAGGAGAAGGAAGAAAAAACCATGATCATGAAAGCCTCAAGACGATGCATGGAGAGAAGAGGGCATGTTTTGAAATCATACCAAATCAAAGTAAAGAACCTATTGTGAATGTGAAAATAGAGAAGAAGAAGGTGATTGTACCTAATGAATTGTAATAGATCCTTGAAAGATACAAAGGTAGAGGTGCAGAAGGAATGTCAAAAACATTACCACCTACAAGGGAAATCAATCATTACATTTATTTTATCCCAGGGGCTACACTACCAAAAAATCTTGCTTAAAAATTGACCCCACAACATAATGAAGAAGTTACAAGGAAGCTACAAGAACTTCTTGATGTAGGTATGATAGGAAAGAGTCTGATCCCTTGTGCAATCCTGACTGTTGTGGCACCCAAGAAGGAAGGGACATGGAGATCATGCACAAACTCAAGAGCCATAAAAAAAATAACAATCGGGTATAGATTTCCCATGCCTAGAATAGAAGATCTACTTGTTTGTTTGTGAGGACAAAAATATTTTTCAAAAATTGATCTTAAAAGTGGTTATCACCAAATAAGGATTAGGGTGGGTGATGAGTGGAAAATTGCCTTTTTTTGTATGAGTGGAAGGTGATGCCCTTTGGGTCGGAAAATTCCCCTAGTACATTCATTAGGCTCATGAATGGGGTGTTTAAATACTTTATTGGAAGTTTTGTAATATTTTATTTGGATGAAATCTTGATATTTAACAACAACAAAAAGAAGAGCATTTGAAACATTTAGACATGGTTTTGAGAAAACTAAATAAAGAGCAGCTAACGATAAATATGGACAAGTGTGTCTTCATACAGGAGGAGTTAATATATCTTGGATTTTTAATCTCCAAGGGAAACTTGAAATGGATCCTGATAAGGTGAGTGCAATTCTTTCATGGCCAACTCCTAGGAAAATTGGAGATGCTAGGATTTTTCATGGCCCAACCACATTCTATAGAAAGTTTAACCAAAACTTCAGTTAGATTTTTTCTCCTATGTTATAAACCATCAGAGGTGGTAAAAAATGTAAGTTCTCATGGACGCAAGCATAAGATGAATCTTTTGAGATACTCAAGAAAAAGGTATCCCAACAACCAGTCCTTGCATTGCTCAATTTTAATAATATTTTTCAAATTGAATGTGATGCAAGTCATGTATCCATAGGTGCAATACACAACCAAGAGGGGAAAATTCTTGCATTCTTTAGTAAAAAATTAAATGATGCTAAAAGAAAATACTCATCCTATGATCTATAAATGTATGCATTAGTGCAAGCATTGAATAAATGTAATCACTATTTGATCCCCAAGGAATTTTTTGTTTACACTGATAATCAGACCCTAAGCTACTTAAACAGTCAAGATAAAATAAATCATAGACACATGAAATGAGTAGAGTCCTTATAGGCCTACACATTCACTATTAAACACAAAACAAGTGTCTCAAATAAGTTTTTAGATGCTCTTAGCAAAAAAACTTAAAATATATCAGAGGTTTAGTTCGAAAATATTGGTATTGATGCACTAAAGAACATGTTTGTTGAGGATGAAGATTTCAAAGAAATCTATAAAGTATGTTCAGAATTTGATGACAAATATCATTTAGAATTCTCTAATTTTATGATTCAGGAAGGCCTTCTCTTCTAATGCGGATAATTTTGCATTCCCAAATGCTCTATGAGGAGAAACATTAGAAAATAAAAAAACACTGGTTGTATGGGAGGACATTTTGGTTTAGACAAAAGACTTGAACTTGTGAGAAGGAATTACTATTGGCCCAAGTTTCAAATGGATGTTAGGAAGTTTGTAGATTCTTGTATGGTTTTCCAAAAGGCTAAAGGGACAACAAAAAATGCAATCCTTTACCATCCTTTACCTAGTCCTTCAAGATCTCAGGAGAGTGTAATCATGGATTTTGTCATGGGCTTACCTAGGACACAAAGAGGGTTTGACAATGTATTTGTAGTTATGGACAGGTTTAGAAAGATGCACACGTCTTTCCATATAAATCAACAAGTGATGCTTCCTATGTGGTAGATCTTTTCTTCAAAGAGACAATGAGGATACATTGAGTCCCATTGAATATTATTTTTTATAGGGATGTGAAGTTTGTTAGTCACTTTTGGAGAACCTTGTGGAGAAATCTAGGATCAAATTTGTCATTTTCCTCAGCATTCAACCCACAAATAGATGGCCAAACTGAAGTTGTCAATAGAACATTGGAAAACTTACTAAGGTGCCTTACAAATAAACATGGAGAGAAGTGGGATTCCATCATACCAGAAGTTGAATTTGCCTACAATGACTCTATTAATAGAAGCAAAGATAGATCTCATTTTTAGATTGTATATGAGATGAATCCAAGAGGGGTGTTGGAGTTGAGAGACTCACCTTCCAATGAACATATTAGTGCACATGGTCAATAATTTTCTACAAGAATATAAGAGGTACATGATCAGGTCAGACTGTAACTAAAAAAGACCATAGAAAAGTACAAACAATAGGTATATAAGAAAAGAAGGGATGTGAAATTTGATGTAGGTGACTTAGTGTGGAAAAATTTTTAAAAAGAAAGGCTCCCAAAAGGAAAGCATACCAAACTAATGATGAGAAAACTTGGTCCCTGCCAAATCACTAAGAACTTAGCCAACAATGCATATGAATTGCAACTACCTCCTAACATTGGCATATCCCCTATATTTAATGTAGCATATATAACACCATTTAAAGGTGAATTAAATGCATGTGATCCATTGTAGGTGCAATTAGATGAAGGAAGTCTAAAAAATTTCCCAAAAAAAGAGCCACCAACACTTGAGAGAATCCTAGACACAAAAGTTGTAAAAAAGACAAGGAAGAGAGTCTAAAAACAATACTTGGTCAAATGGAAAGGACTCCCTGAATCTGATGTTATTTGTATGGATGAGGAAAATATGAAGAAGCATGGAGCCTCACTACAAGATCTAATCTCAAGTGGGCTTGAGATTCAAACACCAAGGGAGTATGGTGCAAGAGCACCCCATAAAATAAATGAAGACAAGGAGTTTGAAACACAAAGTGTGTCAGAAGGAAGAGAAGAAGAGAATTACATTAGGTGTTCATTTTGTGTTTTGTTTGTAATCAAATAAGCCCACAATAAGGCTATTGACTTGTTTGGCGATATAAACCAAAAAGGTCAAATATGGTAAAAGGGATGGTAGATGGTAGGAGAATGAATAATTTAGGTATTTAAAAAGGTTTGTGTATTTAACCTAGGTATTTGCAAGATTAGAGCAAAACTTGAAAAGTTGCTTTTGCAACATTTTGTAAAAGTTGTCAAAGATGGCTAAATGGTGCCAAACCACCCCCCCAATGGTCAAAACCCTTCAAATTAGGTTGGAAGATGTGGATAACATATAAATATGTTGAATTCCATTGTTGGGAAAGAGATGTTATGTTTTTGGTAAATTGAAGCAATAACAAGTTTAGATTTTCTTGCTGGTTTCTCTATTTCCCGCACATATAAATTGAATGTTGTATTTGAATTGATATATTTGGGATTATAAGTGATGTTTATGAGAGTATATAACCCTTCTATTTTTATATTTTACATTTTAGTAGAGTTTGGAGAGTGCACAAGTCATATTTTCCAAGACTGGTTCTAAACCCTCAGTCTGCCAGGGTTTCAAGATAAACTGTCTCTTTTCTTGCAATCCCGCCATGTGAATATTAAAAAAATGTGGGGGATGCAAGGAGAGATTATTTATTTTATGTTTCCATATGATCGATCCTGGCAAGATCTTTCACGTGGGAGAATATTTGAGCCCTGGCCGCGCATCCTATATGTGACTCACTTAATTTTAAAGCAAAGTGTGAAACAATCACAAGAAAGGAGTGGGTCAATCAAATAAAATGGTTGAAAGGATGTATGAGAAATCCACTTAATATTATTGTGGTATTGGAGTTTTCAAACCATACATCTTAGGGGTAGTTTCTTTGTAAAAGTGCCCAATTAGGCCTAGGAGACCTATTGGTGGGTTAGGTCATCATATGGAGAATTTGGTAATTAATTCTCTAGAATATTAATTTTTTTCAAAAAGGATTCTTAGAAAACTCATTGGTTTTCCAATTCCTTTGGTTTTTATAAACTTATGCCGAAAATCCTCACTAGGAATACCTAGTAGAGAATTAGGCCTATTTGGAGCAGTTTGATCCCATTAACCTTAAAGTCTTAATAAACTCATTGGTTTGAGTTGGAAGGTGTTTTTAAGACCATAGAAGGCTCTCAAATCCACTCCTAAACAAGAAGATCCATTTTTGTGTGGGGTAAGGTGTTGAAACCCATTTGAGGACATCCTAGACAATGATCTCATGGATCTTGTCATACAAATATGATTGTGAACATTTTATTATGAATCTTGTCACACAAAGAAAGGGATATTAAGGTGGAGAATTCAAGTGGACAAGAGGTTGAAGATACAAGTCTAAGGAGTCAAATATTAAGGAGTAGGGAGTTGTAGAGTTAGAGTTTAGGGAAATAAGGCTACTAACCCACTCTTCATCAATTACACTACCCAAGTCAAGAGGGTATTAACCTGAAGTTAAACCTTCATGGTGGAATGACTCACACCATTGTGAGTACCATAGAAAAAAGGGACATAAGACAAATAATTTTATGAGATTAAAACATGTGTTTCGATACCTTATTGATGATGGAACTATTTAAGTAGATGGACCTACAAATAATGAAGATCACTCAGCTTTCAGAACCCCTTGCTTAAACCATGATAAGGGTAAATATTCCAATGCTAATCAAAATAAAAAGAAGGGAAATAACAAAGTTAATTTTTCCTACACTTATGACAATACTATAAAGTATAAACTCTCTATCCAGTTTTGATAATACAATTAATGTCATAGTAGAGAAAGATATAAACAAGGCAAAGAACCTTCCAATGTTGTAACTAGGGGTCAAGCATTAAAAGTAACCTTGCAAGGGGCATCCAAAAAGACCAACTCAGACAACTTTGTCTCAAACCCCTCAAAAAAATACCGCTTGATAGAACAACTCCTAAAAACTCCAACCCAAATATCTATCTTGGAGTTGTTAAAAACATCCCCTTCACACAAATAAATATTGGAAAAATCCTTAGTAGATACGACGGTTCCTAATAATTTGGATGTGGACCAATTTTAAACTATGGTTGGTTATCTTATTGCACCCCATTTCCTATCATTCTCTAAATAAGATGACATGTCCTTGAATCATCCCCAAAATTTTCCCTTGCACATTGAAGTCCTAATCCACAAGAATAGGGTCAAAAGAGTCTTGATAGATGGATGTGATGGCTTAAATATATGTACTTTGAAACTTGTTAAAGCATTGGGTTACTCTGAAAATGCCATGGATCCTAAGAGGAAAATAACAATTAAATCTTATGATGATGAGGAAAGATATTCCAAAGGCATGGTCATTCTACCAATTTGAGTGGGACCTATTGAAAAGGAGATAATTTTCCAAGACCTCAAGTTGACCTACAACATATTGTTTGGTAGGACATGTATTCATGAAATGCAAGCCATGCCTTCTACTTATCATAAATGTGTAAAGTTTCCTTACCTAGGACAAGAAATAATAATTAGTCATGACCTTAACCCTTTCCAATATTGTAATAATATCAAACCGATCTCGGATTCCTTTGTAACACATAATAGTGAGGCTTCCACATCAAATTAATCCCAAGAACAAGATAAATAAGAAACTCCTAGTACAAGCTCACCATCCAAAGAGAAGGAAAATTATAAGGAAAAAGATGATCCTACTAGTTCAAATAGTGAAAATGATAGTCCATCCACATCAAACAAGGGTAAAGAGAGAGTTGATCTCTTACATTCAAAAGAGGGAAATTATAAATCCTCTAGTTCAAAGGTTTCCAATCAAGGAGAAAAAGAATCAAAAGATATAAAGATAGAAAAAAAGAAAAGAAAAGGAAACACACTATCAAAATATGGATACAATAATGAAATATTTTGAGAATAAATACAAGCTTCATCACAAAGGGGTAGGATAATAATCCCTATCTATGGTAAAATTACCCAGTTCTCCCAAGTGTCATGGAAAACCATCTACCTCAAGTCCTCAAAGGTACAATGACAATTTTGTAAGAGCTAGTACATCAATGGAGATAGAAGAATATGCTAATGAAATTTTAGATTAGTTATACAAAGATGAGGAAGAGTCAAATTAAAGGTTTTAACATATTATCATTCCCACACATCAATATGGGAAAGGATTTTAAATAATGTAAAAAATGGGTTACCAAGGAAAAGGTCATCTTAGTAGAAGAAATGAAGGATTGTTAGAACCCATACAAACCACTTGGAGGTCTAGCAAAGAGAAAACTAGATTGGGGTACCATGAAAAAGGACCTAATGAAAATAAACTCTCTCACATGTATGAGAAAATCGCAAAGGTAGAATCCTATAGTGATGATGATTCAATAGAATGGGAAAGTGATTCCTTATCTGAAGAGTCATACCATGACAAGGAAATTTATGTAATCCATTATTACGCACCTAAATCAAAAGAAGCACCAAGTTAAAGTTATAAATGGGCAGGAGATCCATACATACCTCATTATTAGAGGGACACAGATCTAAGTTTACCTTACAAGAGTTAGATCCACAATGCATTCAAGATTACTCTAGTAAGGAATAAATAGATCCAAACTCTATGGACCGTCTTGAAAAATCTCACGTCATATTTCTTGATGATACAATATAAGAACCAAGTTATAATGAAGTTAGGATATTATCTCCCATAGACTTAAACCCAACCAATGATTCTGTACCCCTTATTCATCCTGAACTTATTGATTAGGATCAAATTGAGCCAAATGAAATAGAAACCTTTCCAAATTACCATTCTATTTCCATGTAACTAAATGTGGTTGGGACATATTCCATCCAAGAATAATATCAAGAGGAATAAAAGGGGGAAATTTTCAAGTTTATTAGTCACAAGAATAAAGGAAATAAAAGAAAAAATTCAAAGATCTAGTAGTGAAACCATCATGTGGTAGTGCTAGACCAAGAAAAAGTAAAAATAAAAGACATATTTGAAGGTGAAAACCAAAATGAGGTACCTAAGGATGAGAAGCTTGACACTTTACCCAAACACTATGAAGAGATGTCATCTATATTAATTTAGCCAACAAATAAAGTAAATATTGGAACTGAAGAAGAGTCTAAGATCATCCATCTAGCAACATCTTTGTACAAAGACAAAAGGAAACAATTTATAGAATTTTTCAAGGAAAGACAAGTCAATTTTTTGTGGTCATATGCTAATATGCTAGAGCTAGATCCAAATTTTATAATGCACCATTTGAGTATAGCTCCAATATTTAAGCTCATTAAGAAGAAATTGAGAAATATGCATCATAACATAGTCTTGTTGGTTAAAGAATAATTAGAGAAATTCTTGGACACCGTATTTATAAGACCCATTGCCTATGTAGAATGGACTTCAAATATAGTACCTATTTAAAAACCTGATAAGAGCATAAGATTTTTCGTAGATTTTTGAGTTTTGAATAAGACATATCCAAAAGATGACATTCATCTTCCAAACATTGATATAATAGTAGACGTTACAACATGACATTCTATGTTTTCAATAATGGATGGATTTTTTAGATATAATCAAACAAAGATAGCACCTGAGGACCAAGATAAAATTTCTTTAAAATGTGAATGGGGTACATTTTTGTGTAATGTAATGTAATGCCTTTTGGTCTCAAAAATTATGTAGCTTCTTACCAAAGAGCTATGACAACCATTTTCTATGATATGATGCACACATTCATGTAAGATTACGTAGATGAAATTTTGGCCAAAACTTTGATAAGAGGTGAACATCTACCAATTATAGAAAAAATCCTCACAAGTTTGGAAAAATTTAAAGATTAAATCCAAAAAAGTGTGCATTTGGAGTCCAATTAGGAAAATTGCTAGGATATATTGTTTCATAAAAAGGAATAGAGGTAGATATGGAAAAATTTTAAGCCATCATGGAGATGTGAGCACCAAGAAACATTAGCCAATTAAAGTCTTTGAATGGAAAGTTACAATCCATAAGGAGGTTCATATCACAATTTGCATAAAAATGTTATTCTTTTACCCAATTTCTACATAAGGATATTCTATTCAAGTGGGACAACAAATGTGAGGAAGCCTTTTATCTTTTGAAGAAATGTTGGATGAATCCTCCTATTTTAGTGGCTCCAATACCAGGAAAACCTTTGACACTCTATATTTTAGAAACAAAAAGCTCATTGGGATCTTTATTAGCACAAGAAGATGAGAAGGGAAAAGAGAAATCTATCTACTACATTAATATAACCTTGGTTAAGTATGAGCTCAATTATACCTTTATAGAGAGATCATGTCTAGCGGTGCTTTTTGCTTCTCAAAAAATAAGACATTATATGCTATCACATAAAATCAATTTAATTGCTGAGATAGATCCATTAAAATATATTATTAGTAAATCAGATATAATAGGAAGGTTACCCAAATGGGTCATGGTGCTAAGTTAATTTGACATTGAGTATGTAGACCAAAGATCCATTTGTTAGAAAGTAAAGTCCACCAAGATAATTGAGAGGAGGGGTGAATCAGTTATCAGATAATTATAACTTTTATCAACTTCAATAGCATTAAACCATATAAGTAGTATAATTACCAACTACATAAAGATATTCATACACAATAACACAATGACACAAGATATGTTGACTAGGGAACCTCTTTGTTTAAAGAGTAAACCCCAGTGGGAATGATGCCCACAAAAGATGCACTAATATGAATATTTCTTGTGAAAGGATGGACTCTATTACGAGTCTTATGAAATACATTTAGTACATATGAATCCCTGTTAGGAGATTTTGAATCCCTGTTAAAAGATTCTAACCCTGTTAAGAGTTATGGAAGACAGAAGGACCCACTGCCAAACAACTTCAGGGTAAGATCACTGAACACACTGTCCAAATAATCTTTACATTACTCAATAGAATAATATGTTACCTCTTCTCTAACTGTGCCAAACCGCACTCATTGTTACACCAGATTTCAATTTTAGATCTATGTACCTCTCATGTCTTCCTTCACATATTCGCTTTCACACCTAGCTCTTTTCTTCACTTCATGCATACAAAATTACACCCAACCACCACACAAAAAGGAAATACATTCCTTCCTTTATACCACACTCAAGTAATTACAAATGAGTCAGCATATAATTACAACATAAAAGTTTCCACATGCTACATCAAAATTACACAAAACTGTCAGCTTCCAACTACAATAATTCTTCACTCGTGTAACCTCAAAGTTTTCACTATCATCCACATCACTATCAATGTGTCTTCAACTTCCCTTTAACTGTGCAAAACCAGATTCCATCCTGATTAGGAGATATCATCCGATTTCCAGAAACCACTACTTAGGAACACTACCTGAATACTGCTTCCACCAAAATGCTCATAACTTCCATGAATAAATTAATTATTGTCTGTGCTCTTAACCATAAACATATGACATATGAAATAATATATCCTCAACATCACATAGCTCCAACTGTAATAACCCACGTGTGCTAATCCTAACTCTATCTGCTTCTCTGCAAGTCTCATAAATCATTGTGTTGACATCAATGACAATCATAGTCATGAATGCAACAAAAACTACTAAAGAATGGCTACCAAACATTTAGCATTCATTCCTAACAATCTCCCCCATTGGCATTGATGGCAACATAGATGAAAAAACATCCAATGTTCCAAAAATCCAATACTGCAACACTGCTGCTCCAAATCCTCTTCATCAATCAAATCTTGCTTCATTTTCCTATTCAGTTCTCTCCAATAGATGTTTCAAATGGTTTTTCATGTATACTTCTCCCCCATTGACATCAATGACAAAAATTTCATCATTATGTCAACAACAACTCTAATGTCAAAAGACACTATTTAGAAAATACATTCACTAGAGTCCTCATGACTCAGCTTAGATACACATACTCCCCCATAGAGGAATTAACAACATCCAGTCCATAAGAAAGATAAGGCTCATATACTACTGGACAGATGCAACCAACTGCATCACTTTTCAAAAGTAGGTTGGGGCATAACCCCAAGCATACCTCGTAGATACTCAAATGTATCCTTAGGCAAAGGCTTTGTGACTATATCTGCTATCTGCTCATTTGTACTTATGTACTCAAGTCTGACTTCTTTCTCAGCAACTTTCTCTCTTACAACATGATAGTTAATCTCTATATGCTTTGTCTTAGAATGTAATACAGGATTCTTAGACATACTAACTATGCTGGTGTTGTCACAATGTATGACAATAGGTTCAACAAACTTTATTCCAATATCCTTCAGCATTTGTTTCATCCAAATTATCTGGTTACAATTGTTTGTTGTTGCTACATATTATGCTTCTGTTGTGCTTTGTGAGATACAATTCTACTTCTTGCTTAGCTAAGAAACCAACCTTCCTCCAAGGAAAAATGCTCCACCGCTGGTGCTTCTCTTATCATCAACATTGCCTCCCCAATCAGCATTTGTATATGCACATAGGGTAAAATCATCAGATTTTTCATACCATAATCCATTATCTGTTGTGCCTCTTAAATATCTCAGTATCCTCTTTACTGCTTCATAATGTGATTCTCTAGGTTCAGCTTGAAATCTTGCTACAATTCCAACTGAATGTGCTATATCAGGTCTTGTATGAGTCAAATACTGCAATCCTCCAATCATAGATCTGCATTTATTCTATTCCACTGCAGGAGTCTCATCTGTGCTAGATAACTTATATCCAGTCACCATGGGTATTCCAACTGGTTTAAAATTCTCCATTCCAAATCTTTTCAACAAGTCATTCAGGTACTTTGTCTGACTTAAAAAGATACCATCTATCTGTAATCCCAAAAAGTATTTCATTTCACCAATCATACTCATTTCAAATTCAGTCTTCATTTCATCAACGAATTGTCACTAGCTTCATCTTCTCCTCCAAAGATAATGTCATCAACAAAAATAACTATAACCAACAAACCATTTTCAATTTCTTTTGTGTACAGATTGCTATCAGTTGTTCCTTTTGTAAATCCCAATTTTAACAGATACTTATCCAATCTTGCATACCAAGTTCTAGGTGCTTGTTTAAGTCCATATAAAGCTTTCTTTAGTTTACATACCATGTATCCTTCTTGAGTCAAAGGAAAACCTTCAAGCTACTCAATGTAGACTTCTTCTTCCAATTCTCCATTTAGAAATGCTGACTTCACATCCATCTAATATACTTTGAATTTCTTGTAGGTTGCATAAGCCAAAAACATTCTTACTGCTTCAATTCTTGCAACAGGTGCAAAGGTTTCTTCATAGTCAATTCCTTCTTGCTATGAGTAACCCTTACATACCAATCTTTCTTTGTTTCTTACTACTTCTCCTTGTTCATTCATCTTGTTTCTAAATACCCATTTAGTTCCAATAACATTTTTGTCTTTAGGTCTAGGGACCAATTCCCATGTCTTGTTCTTTTCAATCTGATCTAGTTCTTCTTTCATAGCATTAGTTCAACTTTCATCTTCACAAGCTTCACTAGTAGTCATAGGTTCAATTTGAGAAATCAAACATAATTGTTCTTGTACCTTATTTCAAGTTAGAACTCCTCTTTTGATGCTTCCAATAATTTGTCCAGTAGGATGATTTCTTAACAAACTCTTGCTAGGTGTCACTGTCTCAAATCTCACTTCGAATGTAGGCTCTTCAATGACTTCACTATGGCTTTCATTCAACAAATCATTGTCAATCTCATAAAATAACTCAGTAAATCTAGTGTTAGGTTTAGGATGAGCTTCTTCATCTAATTCATAATCAAACATTCTTTCTTGAATTTTGAACTTTTCATCAACTTTAACATTTTCACTTTCAACAATAGTCTTAGTTCTTTTATTGTAACATCCATAGGCTTTTCTTTTCAAAGAATATCCAAGAAATATACCTTCATCACTTCTAGAATCAAACTTTCCAATATCATCATCTCTCTTTATATAACATTTGCTTCCAAAAATTCTAAAATACTTAACTGAGGGTGCATGTCCAAACCATAATTCATAAGGTGTCTTGTCTGTGTCTGCTCTTATTTGTACTATGTTCATTGTATACATTGTTGTGTTCACTGCTTCTCTCTAGAATATCTCCACCATATCATTCTCAAATAACATAGCTCTTGTTGCTTCAGTCACTGATCTGTTTCTTCTTTCTGCAATGCCATTTTGTTCAGGTGTTCTAGGGGCAGAATACTGTCTCTTAATGCCATTTTCTTCACAAAAGGTGTTAAACTCTCTAGAAGTAAATTCTCCACCTCTATCAGATCTCAAAAATTTAATCTTCATTCCAGATTCATTCTCAACTTTATTCTTAACAATCTTAAACTTATCAAATGCTTTATAGTTTTCTTTAAGAAATGCAATCCACATCATTCTTGTCAAATCATCAACAAGAATCATAAAATACCTCTCCATAGAATCCTCTAGTCCTAGTAGGACCGCTCAAATCTGTATGAACAATCTCCAGCTTTTTTGAAGATGTAAACTTCTTACTAGGAAAAGAACTTCTCTTCTATTTAGCCATTACACATTCTTTGCAAATCATGTTAGTAGGCTTCATAATTTTAGGCAAATCTCTTACTGCAAGTGTAGTACTTACTTTCACAATGTTGTCAAAGTTTATATGAAAAAACCTTCTATGCCATAACCAACTTTCATCAATCTTAGTAATCAAACATGTCATCTCAGTAGGATTCAACTAAAATACATTACCTCTGGTTCTAGATCCAGTTCCAATCAGATTTCCATCTTTATCCTTTATCACACAAGTTTTCTCAGTAAACCAAACTTGATATCCCTTATCAACTAACTATCCGACACTCAAAAGATTATGTTTCAATCCATCCACAAAATAAACATCATCAGTATTAGTCTTTCCATCAAGAGTAATAGATCCTATACCTTTAATCAAACAAGGTGCATTGTTTCCAACTCTAACAACTCCTCCATCATATTCATTAAACTTTATGAACTTTTTCATGTCTCCAGTCATATGATGTGAACAACCACTGTCTATAATCCAATTAGCTTTCTTTTCAACTTGAGAAACTAAGGCTTTTTCTTCCTTAATATCAGTTTCAAGATTCTCTTCTTTAATTGCTACAAATCCTATGTCATCATTATTCTCAGTATCACTTTCACTTAAAGTTCTTTCTATACTAGCTTCAAAATCTTCATCATTAGCATAATAACATTTCGTAGATCTTCTAGGTTTGAAATTGTTTATGTACTTTTTAACTCTCATAGGACATTTAGATGCAAAATGACCATATTCTTGACAAGTCCAACATTTAAATATTTTCTTACCGTCTGGTTATGTTTTCACAAGCAAGGAAATACCTTCTTCAATCTTCTTTTCTTCTTCATTTCTAGATCTGTTGTTGCCAGCATAATCTCTGCTCACACTGATGCTTCTTGACAAAGTAGGGTGAATACTAAGAGCACTAAATGTTGTCTCCATTCTAGGTAAGTCTCCTGATAATCTCAGGTTCATCTCTGTTGCTTCCAATCTTCCAAGAAGAGTCTCTCTTGTAAAGTTTATAGTACAAGGTATAACTTGTTCAATCATCTGTGTTGTTTGCTTAAATATAGGGGTCAATGTCCTCAGAATTTTCCATATCACTTCATTCTCTATCTTTGTTCCTCCATAAGATTTTATACCTATAATAATTTCTGACATTCTACCAATATAGCTTCTAATAGATTCATCTTCCAACATTCTTATATCTTCAAATGCACATATCCAATTATGTAATCTAACTCTTTTTGCATGTTCATCACCTCAAAAGTAGAGTGCAAAGCATTCCATATTTCATGAGATTTTTTTAAACATTTTACCTGACTGTACTCATTCTCTGGAAGGGCTGTCAAAAGTGTTTCTCTTGCAAGTATGTTACACATGAATAGATCTCTCTCATTAGCAGTACATGTTTCAAGATTGTCCTCTTCAATGATAGTCTTATCATTCTTTGTAATCAACCAATAACCTGGTCCTAAACACAGTAGGTGTGTCTTCATCTTTTCTTTCCAGCTGTCAAAATTTACTCCATCAAACTTAGGGCTTTCTTTCCTAAAATTCGCTATGGATCTCCTTAAGTTGTTAAACTTCTTTTTCAAGGACCTGTCACTCTGATACCAATTGTTAGAAAGTAAAGTCCACCAAGATAACTGAGAGGGGGGGTGAATTATTTATCAGATAATTATAACTTTTATCAACTTCAACAACATTAAACCATATAAGCAGTATAATTACCAACCACAGAAAGATATTCATACACAATAACACAATGACACAAGATATGTTGACTAGGGAACCTCTTTGTTTAAAGAGTAAACCCCAGTGGGAATGATGCCCACAAAAGATGCACTAATATGAATATTCCTTGTGAAAGGATGGACTCTATTACGAGTCTTATGAAATACATTTAGTACATATGAATCCCTGTTAGGAGATTTTGAATCCCTGTTAAAAGATTCTAACCCTGTTAAGAGTTATGGAAGACAGAAGGACCCACTGCCAAACAACTTCAGGGTAAGATCACTGAACACACTGTCCAAATAATCTTTACATTACTCAATAGAATAATATGTTACCTCTTCTCTAACTGTGCCAAACCGCACTCATTGTTACACCAGATCTCAATTTTAGATCTATGTACCTCTCATGTCTTCCTTCACATATTCGCTTTCACACCTAGCTCTTTTCTTCACTTCATGCATACAAAATTACACCCAACCACCACACAAAAAGGAAATACATTCCTTCCTTTATACCACACTCAAGTAATTACAAATGAGTCGGCATACAATTACAACATAAAATTTTCCACACGCTACATCAAAATTACATAAAACTGTCAACTTCCAACTACAATAATTCTTCACTCGTGTGACCTCAAAGTTTGCACTATCATCCACGTCACTATCAATGTGTCTTCAACTTCCCTTTAACTACATAAAACTAGATTCCATCCCTATTAGGAGATATCATCTTATTTCCACAAACCGCTACTCAGGAACACTGCTTGAATACTACTTCCACCAAAATGCTCATAACTTCCATGAATAAATTAATTACTATCTATGATCTTAACCATAGACATGACATATGAAATAATATATCCTCAACATTGCATAGCTCCAACTGTAATAACCCATGTGTGCTAATCCAAACTCTGTCTGCTTCTCTGCAAGTCTGGTAAATCACTGTGTTGACATCAATGACAATAATAGTCATGAATGCAACAACAACTACTACAGATTGGATGCCAAACATTTAGCATTCATTCCTAACACCATTAAAGGCCAAGTCATATAAGATCAACTAGTAGAGGCACCAATATCGTCAAGTGAAGAACCTATACAAGTAGAATTTGTAGATGCACATATTCTTACACTTGTACCTCAAACATGGAAGCTTTACTTTGATGGGTCATATACTCAACATGGCTTGAGGGTAAGAATTTTTTGTTTTACATATCAAGGCTTCACAATACCAAAATCCTACAAGGTTTTGTTCCCATGCACCAATAATATAGAAGAATATGAAACACCTATGTTTGGAATCAAGATGTCTTTGGAATGGAGAATAATAGAATTACAAATATATGGTGACTCTCAATTGATCATTAATCAAATAAATGATGAGTATCAAACTAAAGATGAAAAATTGATGCCTTACAAAAGGATGGTAGATGATCTTAAGAAATATTTTGTGATGATCACCTTTGAAAAAATACCAAGAGGTGAAAATAAAGAAATAGATGCCATGCCAATATTACCTTCACTTCTATAAGTACCTGATCAAAATTAAAGATATGAATTCTTGGTGAAAGAATTGGTAAACCCAACATATGACCAACCCGATTCCCAATTTATATGTCTACGTGTTGGTCCCAAATATTGATAGTATGGTCCTATCTATCCATACTTAAAAGACAATATCCTACCCTTGAATGAATCCTGTAATAAAAAAAGTAACTTTATATGCCAAACCTCCCATTATGTCCTTATATTAGACACATTGTATTAGAAATGTCTTGGCAGGACATTGCTTAGATGTCTAGAGAGTGAAGAGTCTAGGAAAACCTTATAAGAGGTTCACAAAGGTATTTGTGGGTCTCACTCAAGTGGGTTTACCTTAGCCAATAAACTCAATAGGATGGGATACTATTGTCCAATGATGGAGAAAGATTCATGTTAGTTTGTATAAATTTTCTAAAAGTGCCAATTCAATGGGAACCTAATATATGTATCAGTTGAAGAGTTCCATCCAATAACCACGCCTTGGCCCTTTTATCAATGGGGATTTTGTTGGCATATGATGAAGGTCATATGTTTTTTGGTCACATGAGTGTGTTGTGGTGTTGTCATTTCTAGAAACATGTTTTTTTTATGACAAGAAAATAGATTTACCGATGGTACTAAAGGATTGTATTGAAGAATTAACTTTCTTCAATAAAACTGGTGATAGTGCAGAAAGAAAGCAACAATAAATTATTTCTAGAGAAGATGATCAATTTAAGGTGCAAGATCATTGATTTAACATCTACAATGGTATATCTATATATTTCTATGATCACATCATTTATCTTGAAGTATTCTAATAGTTATTGAATATTGAAGTGAAACTAGCAGTTAGAATAGTGAACCAGTGGACACAGTTCGTTAGATCGATATTGCAATTAAATGTTTATGTCGAGATGAAATTTTTTCAGGTTTTAATGTTTTAGGATGACATAAAGGATATTTAATTTTTTATTTTGGCATGCTCACTCATAATGATAAGTTGGATTTGAGGGCCGAATTATAAAACATTGTAGGGTTCTAACACCGACCTAGACCAAGTATATAAATGGTTAATAAATTAATGTTGTAGAGATTTGTGATGATATGAGATGATTTTTGGAGATAGTATAGATATAGTAAAGTATTCAGAGAAGCATAATTGATCCAGAATTCATTGGATCTATCATGCATTGAGTGAAAATATCAGTTCATTCTTTACTTTTTGATTCAAACATATTGGAAAGAAAAATCCTTTATCAAGGTCACTCCTAACAAGGTGAGAAGGATCCTAACAGATCTAAAGTGAAAATCCTCTAACAAGGTATTTCTTTAGCTAGGGTTCTTAAATCCCTTAGCAAGATAGTCTTTAATAGGACTGTTGTAGTTCATAAACAGACTATAATTACTCTTAACTAGGTACATACCTCAAAAAATTTATTGTAATTGATCCTAACATGGCTGATTTCCAAGTGCTCTAGTGAAATCTTGTGGGCATCATCCCCACACATGGTTTTATCCCTCTAACAAGGGTTTCCATAGAGATTTTTTTGGTGTTATGTGTTTAAATGTGTGAATGTTTTATGTGTTGTATTGTTACTTAATATTTACATTTGCATGTTAGTTAAGTGGAAAGCTAATTAGTAAAAGTTTTAGATTTTTGATTACATGGAGTCACCCCCCTCTTAATGAATTATAATTATAATATTTGGTATCAAAGCCTTGTACCCTTGAAGAAGCCTAATAGATTGGATAGATCCTTAAAGGAAAACATGAAGGGTTTGAGATACATAAGACAACTTGATTAAGCTGAAAGGGGGATCAATGAACTAAAATATCAATTGAAGCATTCATTGGCTAAGAGAAGAGATCTTGTTGAAAAAATCAATGAGACTCAAGACTAGATTGAGAAATTATCTGAACAAAGTGGATCTGAGGAATCTGAAGTAGCCAATGAAACCTTGTCTCAAGAGAATGAACAAATGCACAAGGACAAGAATAATATCAAGAGGGAGTTAGAAGCATTAGCTATCAATATGGGTCAAGATATGGAAGAAAGGAAGACCGCTAAAGATTCCCTAAAATATTAGGATCAGGCCTTAAAGGATAAGAAACATGAACTTTTCAAGTCAGAACAAGAGGTAGATACCTTGCATGCACATCTTCATGATACTAAAGAGGAACTAGAATATTTGAGAAGAGAACTCAATAACCTGATGATGAGTAATGAGAATTTGGGAAGAGAGAATGATAAATTGAAAGGAGAACTGAAGAATGCTAGTGGCAAGCTAAAAAAATTACATGAGAGTTCTTAGAAACTTGATGAGAAGTTGAGAAGTGAAAGAAGAAGAAAGGATACAACTGGTCTAGGATAAACTGACTAGACTACCTTTGAGATTGGTGAATCCTCTTGACCTAAGGATGAAAATACATCAGAAGAAAAGTCTCCACCGAAGGTAAATCCAAGGAGTCATAGTAAGAAACCCTACAAGCTTGTATGTTTCAATTGTCCTAAAGTGGGTCACACTGCTAATGTTTGTAGAAACAATTTTCTTAATAGACCTAACACTTTTGATGGGTATTTCTATACTAACAATAAGTATGGACACACTACATATTATTGTAGATCTAGATCTAGTAGTAGATCTAGTGGCTTTGATGGATATTTTTATAAATGCAAAAAATATGGCCACAAAGCTAATGAATGTAGGTCAAGATTAAATAATCTAAGGGCCACCTATGAATCGGGAAAGCCCTTACCAAAGGGAAAGACAATTCAATGTCACATGCTCAATTTGTGGGAATTATGGACATATGGCTATGAACTGCAGAATAAGGACAAATAGAGGTAATGTTGAACCATGGAGGTCAACTGGTATGACATGTTTTCACTTTCACAAGATTGGTTATCTAGCAAGGAATTGTATAATGAGAAACTAATCGACAAGTCGGTCAACAAATCAAAAGAGAAAATAAATTGTTAATGTGGAAGAGACTAGAAAAGAGATGAGAAATATTTGGAAAAAGAAGGATGACAACAAGACATCAGAGGGATCCACATCATCATCGGGTGTGGATGGTTCTTCATAAAAATAAGTCACCTTTGACTTAGGGGGAGGAATAATTAAAGAATCTATTTATGAACCCCCACTACAAGTGTGTGGTAAGATCTATCAACATATATAGATGCAATAAGGTATGTTAAATTAATTTGAGAAAATTTTGATCAATCAAATAAGGTTTTTTCAATCGGTAATAAGCTTGTATATCAACTAGTGAAAAGGGTATGTTTAACTTGTTAGTGCATTTAATGCTCACATGTGAAGGTAGATAAAAAGGTTATTTTTTATTTTATTTTTAATTTACACATTGTGAATCTTGTTGCGGAGAAAAATAAGAAATGTTTGGGCCATTTGAAGAGATCTTAGCGACATAAAGAATTTGATTGTGGTGATCTTAAAGAGAAAATAGAATAGAGGTTTTGGTGGTTGTCATGTTTCTTGGAAAAAATCCTAGTTGCAAAAACCTCACTCTGATACCACTTGTTGGAATACTAGGATCATTGAGAGTGGGGGTGAATCAGTGATCTATAAAATTTCAACATTTAACTTTAAACCAATAATATATAAACAATGGTTACTTTTATCATCAACAAATGTATGTGCTCTAGATGTAAGATAAAAAAAATAACAATAAGAAAAATATACACAAATAGATCATAGACACCTTGTTTATAGTGGAAAACCCTCAAGGTAAAAAACCATGTTCTCAAATCCTTTTATTACACCTCACTTAGAAAATGTGCCTCACATAGCATTCAATAAGCCTCACATATCCAATAACATGCCTCACATAGCACATATAGCCTCACATAGCATATACTTTTCCTCACATAGTCTTTTCATCACATAGCAACTTGTAGAAGCACTCACCTCGCAAACATACAATAAGAATAAGTTTTAATACAAAGGAATACTCTATTTTCCATACATAACTTTATCTTTGAAATCTCACTATTGAAATATTGTCAACAATGATAATAATTCATTAACCTCTGATAACACATACTCTTTCTCTTTCTTTTATATTAAACAACTACCATCCTCATATACTTGCACATGTACTCTTCTTATGTGAATTCAAAAACTTACAAAAAGGCTAACCAATCCAAATGTGCATTTTATTCACAATCCAATTTGTAGTTCATATGATGTTCTTTGAAGTTCCTGTAGCAATCTACAAAACTAAAATTCAACAAATCCAAATCTGCTCTTGAATTTAAAT